>OX359272.1:602500-622500 GCA_947179155.2 Hedera helix
CATGAATTACAACAATATTATAATTGCTAAATAATCATTTATTTACAATTTTACAACATCTATTTCTATTCCAGAATCGCAATCTTTAAACATTCCTAGTATGTCTCAATATCATACATGATACGACATTCTATTACAATTAATTTGAGTATTTAACACTCATACTACATACAAACCAATTCTTATACTACACAATCATTTTACCTGTCCAATTCGGACTGATATCTACAATGGTCGTTTAGACTTTTAGTGAAAGTAATATGTTTTCTTGTTCCTTGATCTTTATCGAAAGCTTTAAATAGCTTGCACTATCTGAAAATGTTGGTTTTAAGCAAGAGTGAACACGACGGCTCAGCAAGTTTAACAGTTATACATAACATATTACATGCTTCATATAGTATACATACTCTGCATTTTATTCTTAATTCATGCATTTCATGTTTTTCACCTTATGAATGCTTCATACTTCTCATGCATCACATATACTATAACCAACTAGTCTCTAGCAATTCATGCTTCATATTTCACAAGTAATCATAACTCATGCTTTTCACATATCTCAAATATCATCAATAAATCTGCATATCAATAATATAAAATCACGTTGTATTATATTAATGCACATAAGAGCAGGTTCTGAAAAACTTGTCTGGTTCGCTCCTACCATTTACGCTTATTTACATCATTCGTTGAACCTATAATTTATATATAAAATTGACATAATCATTAGTTACAATGACTATTAATTAGTCTTAACTTAAGACCTTAACTTTAAATTATTAACTCTTAAGATGTTCGACAAACAAACTCTTAAGTTCCGGGCAAAAACCCTAGCCCAAAATATAATTCGAACATGTCGGGTACGCTTAACCAACTTACACTTTCACTACATGTCATTATACAACCCACTTTTAATCAGTTGTCTAAATTAGTCACCAAGGACTATCTACATTCGTTTAATTCAATTAAACTTCATTCTTTTACATAACTTAATGATTTGGACAATTAATAATGTAACAAATATCTCAAAATATTATCTATATTTGATAATATACAACTACATTCAAATATTATAAACCATTTAATAATATTTTAATCACTTATTGATATTATTAACCATTTAATAATATCTTAATCACTTATTAATATTATTAACCATTTAATAATATTTTAATCACTTATAAATATTATTGTCCATGTAATAATATTTTAATCACTTATTAATATTATTAACCATTTAATAATATTTTAATCTCTTACTAATATTATTAATTATTTAATAATATTTTAATCATTTAATTAATATTATTAATCATTTAATAATATTTTAATCACATATTAATATTATTAAATATTTAATAATATTTTAATCACTTATTAATATTATTAATCATTTAATAATATTTTAATCACATATTAATATTATTAAATATTTAATAATATTTTAATCACTTATTAATATTATTAACCATTTAATAATATTTTAATCACATATTAATATTATTAACCATTTAATAATATTTTAATCATTTAATAATGTCATTAATTATTTAAGGATTTTCTTAGGAAAATAATGCATAGTAATATTTATTTATGTATTTGCACTGAATTTAATGCATACAAAAATAATATACTAGTGGACCCCATGTATTGAATTCCGTACAAATATATAAACAAATAAAGTTTACCCTTATTTTTCGCGCTTAGCATGTGCCCTAAGGGCACATGCTAAGAGGACTCATTATTTAATAACATTTTCATCATATACTAATATTATTATTCATTTAATAACTTTTTAATCTTATACTAATATTATTCATCATTTAATAATATTTTAATATTCTTCAAATATTACCAATAATTAACTTTTTAACTGTGTTAACTTTAGTCTTTATTTTATACATTTAGATACCATTAAGTCACTAATAAATTCTACATATATAGGTTTAATATTCAAACACATTCATTTTACATGTATTTCAACTTAAATTTCCACTAAAAACTCGACCCGGACTGACCCGACCCGACCCGGACGGCTAAAACATGTTTCTGGTAGAATGTTTGACCGCTGCGGCGGTGGTACAAATTTTTCGAAACCCTAACTTGAGGACAGCCCGACCCTCCGATGCTCCGACAGCCATAACTTCTTCATTTTAAAACATTTTGAGGTGATTCTTGAGTTCATTCTTATTAGAATTTCCCCTCTACAATTTCTCTTTATATCACAAATCCAAATTCCAAGCAGAACTGGACTAAAAACGGCTCACAAAGACAAAGTGAAAACTAAAATCACAAATCCTTGGTTTTAATTGTTCAAACTTGAATAAAATAAACTCTACACATCCAAATGACACCAACTTAGTGTTGTTGTCTTTTTAACTTCTTGTTTTACAATATTTCATAGTTCAATCATATTTTTGAAAACGTTTTGACAAGAAATTTAAGATCGAACCATCTAGGGTTTTACCGGTAAATCGCAATATGAACTTTTCTTCTAATTCTTTGCCTACGACACATACAAATACATGTATTAACTATATCAAATCATGAATATACCTATGTATCATAGGTTTAGACATCTAAATCATCAAAATAACTTTTGATCGGTTAAAAATACATTTTAACTGTTCAAATCATATCTAAACTATAAAAATGAACTGAAGAAAGTTTAGAACAGTTTTTAACCTCTTGGACATTGATGTTTTTTTTCTCTTGGCTATGATCTCTTCTAGAGACTCCATCTTGGCTATCCTCTAGCACTTTTCCTTGGTGGATCATCAATTCACAAGAATTTACTTGCTCTTCTCTCAAAGAACTCTCTTTTCTCTTTAGAATTCTCTAGCAAATGAACTAACAAACTTGGCACAAGTGTGGGATGTCTTATTTATAGCCCTCTACTAATACCTCATTAACTTTCCTAATTCACCAATATTGGTGAAATTAAGGCTTAATTGAGCTTACTATTGCATGAATGACCATTTGGAATGACTAGCTTGATTAACCATGGTGTGACATGTTACTTGCAAATTTTCCAAGCTAGCAAAACAAGTAACCAATTGAGTATATAACACTCAATCACCAAACTCACCAACATTTAACCTTGGTCACACAATACTCAACCTTAGTTAAGACTCATCTTATTTATATATACATATTTATATATCTCACAATAACTAACCACAATGTGGTTAACTCTCTACATTAAAATGATCTAGGTTGGTTCACACACCCAACTATCGTCTAAACTCATCATATAAATAGATATACCTATTTTATCATTTCCTCAATTAATCAAGATATGGTTAATTCTCTACAACATCCAACCCAAAGTTATCTACCAATTCAACATTGGTGAATTATATACATACATAATTGTATCTATAATATTCTTCCTACAACTAACCCATGTATAGTTAAATCTTTAATTTATTTACTACCTAGGGTTACTCAATTAACTCATCCATAGTTAATTTTCAACACCACCTTTATTTACCTAGCAATTAACCAATGATTAGTTAATGTTCTCTCTTGTCTACCAACTAGGGTTATTCAATTAACCATACATTAGTTAATTCTCTACACTAAATCAATACTTGAAAATATTTTTCCAACACATTGACCAACATTTGACTTTTAAAGGTTTGGGCTACATAACTTACTTTTTATTGGGCTATCTTCTTTAATTACCTATTTCATGCAAACATTGGGTTTTATCCCTAAATTTATTTGGACCTTTTTATAAATACCAACAAGACTTTTAGCAATTAAATATTGGGTTTGCTTTAAATCCATTAATGGACTTTATACAACAACTTAATAATTAATTTAATTACTTAATTAATTACTTCACATTAGGCACCATCCAAGACAATTATCCTAAATTTTTCACAACTTTAACTCATACTAATATAATTCATCTAATTAATTATATTTCATGACTTCACATTTAAACTAATTAATTTATTAGTTTAATTGAGTATTAACTTACCCATCCTCTTATTTGGCTAACAAACACGCTTTAGGTATATATATGTATGTATATATATATATCCACCTTCACTTCTCAAATGAATTTATTTCCTTAATAAATTCTCTACATGCATCATTAAAATATTCTCACATTTAATTTCTAACAAATAAATGATGTTAAAAAAAATGTTTACTCATTTTCTACACATCTCACTTCGATAACTCTAGGTTTTAAACCATAACCTTTAATTTAATTATTTCAAATCTTATTTACAATTCTTGTAAATATCTGTCAAATAACTACGAGTGTAGATACCTGCTCAATAATGATTGAATTGCTCAATGTAATTACAGTTGAAGAAAAATTACAATAATAAATACAAGTTAGGGTTAAGAAGAACTTGCCTCGTGTGTAGTCTACTGCTAACAATTCAATTTACTATCCTTTGAACCGACCTAACAATTAATCAGTTCAATCTTAAATTAGTATCATATAAACAATCTTATGATAACCTTTATAACTTTTACATGGCCACATAATTAAATAATTACGGGTATTTAAACACTTAGAAAATATTATCATTACTTGATAATATTTCCATCACATAAAACCTATATTATTATTTAATATAGTTCATACACTTATCTAATATTATTAATAATTTAATAATATTTTATTAGTATTATAACATTATTAATCATTTAATAATATTTTATTAGTCTTCTAATATTATTAATCATTTAATAATATTTTATTATCATTCTAATATTATTAATCCCTTAATAATATTTTATTAAACTTCTAATATTATTAATCATTTAATAACACATTAATCATTTTCAAATATTATTAACCATTTAATAATATTTTATTAACTATCTAATATTATTAATCATTTAATAATATTTTAATATCTTATTAATATTATTAATCATTTAATAATATTTTAATCATTATCTAATATTATTAATCATTTAATAATATTTTATTAGTTATCTAATATTATTAATCATTTAATAATATTTTATTAATTATCTAATATTATTAATTATTTAATATCTTACTAATATTATTAATTATTTAATAATATTATAATATTATTAGTCATTTAATAATATTTTATTCATTATCTAATATTATTAATCATGTAATAATATTTTATTACTTTATTGATATTATTAATCATTTAATATTATTTTATTCATTATCTAATATTATTAATCATTTAATAATAATTTATTACTTTACTAATATTATTAATCATTTAATAATATTTTATTCATTATCTAATATTATTAATCATGTAATAATATTTTATTACTTTATTAATATTATTGAACATTTAATAATATTTTAATTTCTTATCAATATTATTAATCATTAGACAAAATTTTAATCAATTACTAATGTTATTCATCATTTAATAACTTTTTAATCATATACTAATATTATTAATCATTTAATAATATTTTAATAATAATCTTTAAACAATACCAAAAGTTACCCTTTTAATTTTGTTAACTTTAGTCTTTGTTTTATACATTTAACTACCAATTAGTCACTAATAGACTTTATATATATTGGTTTAATATTCAAATACATTCATTTTTACAAGTTTATCTTAGGTTTTAAGTCTCTAATGGTGTTTCGCTTAGACTTTTCATTAACCGACAAGTTAAACCGGAGTTCCGACTTAATAAAACTTTAAAATATCAAAATTTTGACTTTTTAAGCACTGTACCAGCGCTGGCGGCTCTGGTATTATGCTTATTCTAGAGCCGGCGACACTTAAAGCAGAAAGTCTGAGCGCTGACGGCGCTCATTTTGACTACCCGAACCTCTTTTACTAAAACTGTCATAACTTATTCATTTAAAAATATTTTGGGGTGATTCTTGAGTCCATTCTCATCCGAATTTCCCCCTCTACAACTTCTCTTTGTATCAAAAATCCAAATTCCAAACGGAACTGGACCAAAAATTGCTCATAAGGACAAAGTGAAAACTAAAATCACAAATCATTGGTTTTAATGGTTCAAACTTGAATAAAATAAACTCTACACATCCAAATGACACCAACTTAGTGTTGGTGTCTTCCTAACTTCTTGTTTTACAACATTTCATGGTTCAATCATATTTTTGAAAACGTTTGACACGAAATTTAAAAATCGAACCACTTAGGGTTTTACCGGTAAATCGTTATATAGACTTTCCTTCTAATTCTTTACATACCACCCATACAAATACATGTATTAACTATATCAAACTATGAATATACCTATATATCATAGTTTTAGACTTCTAAATCATCAAAATAACTTTTGATCGGTTAAAAATATATTTTAACCGTTTAAAACATATCTAGACTATAAAAATGAACTAAAGAAGGTTTAGAACACTTTTTAACCTCTTAGACATTGATGCTCTTCTTCCTTTTGATACGAACTTGGCTTGTGACTTCCTCTTGAACATTCTCTAGCAAATTTTCTCGATGGATCATCAATCTCACAAGAGTAACTCTCTGTATCTCTCAAGCTCTCCCTTTTTCTCTCTAGAAAATACTACAAATGACCAACCAACCTCACCAATGAGTGGAGCACTTCTATTTATAGCACAATGTTAATACTTCATTAACCTCCTAATCAACTAGTGTTGGTGAAATTAGGAGCTTAAACTAGATTACTATTGCATAAATGACTACCATAAATGACCATTGGTGTGACATCCATCAAGGTTGTTTGTAAGCAACTTTTGGAGTGTAAATGAAGCTATAGGAAGTCCACACTCAACATTTCCATGGGGGCCCCCCCCCTCAAAAATCAGGATTTGAAATTTATTACACCAATTTGACTTTATTTTTATGTCCTATATCATTATATAAGCATTCATATATATATACACCAACATATGTATACATATTCACCTATACATGTACATTGGGCTCCACTTTGGACCTTAGAATTAAATTATATTGGGCTCATTCATTTAATTTGTTTGGGCTCAATTCATTTATTACATTGGGCTAACATTAGCTAATACATGCTACATTTAATTAAATTAAGTATTGAGCTAGTTTTAAATATAACTTGAACCATCACTAAATTAAATATATGGACTACTAGGTTAATTTATTTAACTTAGTTTAATACATCAATTGGACTTATAATATAATCCAATTAGACTTTCTATTTATAAGTCCATTAGACTCCTTAATTAAGTTAGCTTACATCACAATATCACTTACAAATTCTTGAATTTGTTTTAATAAAACCCTAACACATATTAATACAAGTACATCGACTTGATTAAATTAATTCATTAACTAACTCTTATCATCAGATTGAATTTATAATATCGCTACCCATACATATACAATTATTTTCATATTGGGTTATCTTTAATAATTCACTTGCTTATTCTTTATCATTATTCATACAAGTAATTAACTTGTTCATTATAAATCTTCTTATTTACCATTCAAGGCCAACATTCAAGCTTTATGATATCATCACAAAAGTTTTTCTTGCATTCTTTTTCCTTCTTTAATTAATTCAAATAAATTAACTAACTTACTACCTTCCATTATACAACTTAAACACATACACCCATACATTATGCATTGTATTTCTCATGAATATAAATAATAATAATAAATTTTAGATTCATAATTTTCTCGATCATTACAATTATTATTATTATTATTATTATTATTAGTAGTAGTAGTAGTAGTAGTAGTAGTAGTAGTAGTAGTAGTAGTTGTTGTGACGACCCCAAATCCGGGTTCCATAACCTCGAGTTTGGTTCTCACTATTCAACACATTACTAACAATTAAATACATACATTGCATTTAAATATCGCGGAATAATACATATTGGTTCCCTTCAAAAGGTTACAATACCAAGGTCTATCAACCTTAACATAAAAACAGTTCCTATCATAAGGAATTACAAAAGGTTTAACAACCGCAAATACATAAATAAAGATCTAACTAGCATGCATAAGCTACTTAAGCTTTGGCCTTTCCTTTTCCCTTATCCTTCCTGGAGCAATCAGGATTATCTGAAAAATGGTTCATGATATAGCAAGAATGAGCAACTAGTTTGCTCAGCAAGTTTATAACAATCATATAGATTTAATATATCATGAATGAATGGGAAAGATCATCAATGGTTCAACAATAGATATAACAATTGTGAAAGAAACAGGATTCAAATTTTAATAAACAGAATATTTGAATCTTAAAATGCTGAGTGGTCACTAAGGACCCTGAACTAACTAGGGTATAATAGAGTTTCCTCTGACCCTTTGAGTTGTTTGGTTTTCAAGGGGATCAGCCTATTCAACCCGCTGTATATGCATTACATTTAGTCACTGGCGCCCAAAGTCGGTTTCCCGACACAAAATCCCCTAATTTAGGGTTGTTCAATTCTCAGACTTAATATAAGAAATCCGCACCCAACAATGGTTTGGATAAGCTTTTAAAAGTATTCAAGTTATTGAATTTAGAAACGTAATGTCTAGCTGAATTATTAGCTTAAGACATTTTTAATACAGTTCATGAATCAAGAACTAATAAGCTTCAAATGCACTAAGTGCGATTGTATAAACAATATGGATGTGGAATAATTTTAAATAATTAAACCACTGCAAGCTTTAACAATAAATACAAGGATGGAAACTTGTTCAACGATAATAATTGAGTAGGGTTAGAGAACTTGCCTGTTTGCTCAGCTACAATAATTGTCTAGCTTTAACTAACTTGCTTTGAAAGACCTAACATTAATAAAGTCGGTCTAATAATTAGTACGGCGTATTTGCATAACTATACGCTTAATAACGAACTTATTTACCACACATAAGTACTAACACATAATTTACATTAGTCAAAACAATATTATTAACCTTATAGACACTCAATCATTTTAGGTTAATAATTTAATAAGTTAGAAAATATTTTTCTTAAGTGTTGGACACTTATTAAACCTTTAAACAACTTATTATAATTGTTTAATTAAATTCAATTTATTTTATTAACTCAATCTCTTTTTAATTACTATTTAATATTGATTAAATAGAAATTAATTAATTAACTCTAGTTATTATAAATAATAACTAATTGTACTTACATATTATTAAATAATAAATAATTATTAACTTAATTTTAACCTTCTTTAATTTAATGTTAATCAACCAATAATTAACCAAGTAATTAACCTCACTTATTATTTAATTAAGGAAATTAAATAATAGTTTACTAATCTTAATCCTCTTTAATTATTATTTAATGTCAATTAAATAATAATTAATTATTTAATTAATTTTAATTATTATTTAAGGTTAAATAATAATCAAATCATTCTTATTTATTATTTAAATTAAATAATAAATTATTATTCTAATAACTTAATTTCCATTAATCATTATTTAATGTTAATTAAATAATAATTAATTACTTAATTATCTTTATTTATTATTTAATAATATTTAAATAATAAATAATTAATTTATAAATTTTATCTCTCTTTAAATATTATTTAATAGGCATTAAATAATAATTGCTATTATCATCTTTATTTATTATTAACATTTAAAATAATAAATAAATAATAAATTTATTTAACCTAACCATGGTTTAGCTAACTAGATTAATATTTAAAATATTTAAATATTAAACTTATTGAAAAACATCCTCCCCAATATTATTTTTGTATTATTATTATTTTTGTTATAATTTTAAATTAATTTTCAAATATTTAAATTAATTAAAATTAACCCGAATGGCATTTTCGTAAATAAGTTGAAAAACCGGACCGAGGGCAGAATGGTAATTCTGCCAAGAAAAACACGGAGGGGCAAAATGGTAATTTCTCAGAAAACCGGTGCTCGCGCATGGCGCGCGCCTTCAGTGACAACGGATCAAAACGGTGCCGTTTTGAGAAGCCGTAAACGGCTTCCGCGCATTGCGCGGAGTAAAGTCTTACAGAGGCCAAACGACGTCGTTTGGCTCCGCGTTCTTTAGTCGATAACCTTCCGCGCATTGCGCGGAAAATTCCTTTTTTATTTTCTTCCGACAGAACGTGAACAGTACCCATTTTAATGAAAAATATACCATCAAGTAAGTTTTAAATCCTCAATAAAAATCCAAAAAAATTACCAATCACCTTATATTAATTTATAACATGAAAAATTAATTTTTCATGATTTAATATCATTATTTTTTTATAAAAATTTTTACATCACATAAACTACCACAAATCATAACTTTTTGTGTATAACTCCATTTTGAGTGATTCAAACTTTGTTTTTCTCATGATTTAATGTTCTATAATATTAGAACATCAAACTTAAGTTTTATAAAAAATATTTTTGGACATAAATTCCAAAACTTGTTTACACACTATTAAATACATATTTTAGCATATAAAATGTACAAAAATACAAACCAAGCATATTAAACTCAAGCATGGCATATATATTACCACTACACATTAATAACCATATTAACATGTTTATACTAACATGATGATTTATTTAATTTAAAAACAAAACTTCATTTAAAATAACCATTACCTTGATTTAATGGCTATTCTTCTTTTTCTCCCAAAATATGTTGTGAATCTTGAAGGCATAAACTAGCTTAGCACTCCTTCTCCTTCTCTTGCTCTCTCTCAAAATATTTTGCTCTCAAACTCTCTCTTTTGATTTTTGGAGCAAAATGAAATAACATCTATCAACTTTTCAAGTATACTTGAAAAATTAGTAGATACACATAATGTATCTAATAATTTTGACCACTACAAGCTAGCTAATGGATACTTACACAAGTTAACAAGCCATGACTTGGTTGGTGAAAAGAAGCATGGTTCATGTACTTAAAAAAATAAAACAAGCAACCTTTAATTAAATAAATGGAAAATAAAATAAAATATCAAAAAAAAATCAATTTTTTTCTCTCTCCTCCATGCCATTCGGCTGATGGACTTCAAAAGTCAAAAAAAATAAATTCACTTTTCTTATTTTAATTAATTAATAAGTTATTTAATTGTTTTTCCAAGTGGGCCAATCATTGGGCTTTAATTTAAAATACCAATTGGGCTTCTATTAAATTGTTTGGGCTACTAAATTGTCAAATTTTATTATTCCCCACTTGGGCTACTAATTGACCCATTTTGGGCTAATTTAATAATTTACACATTAATTATTCAATCCATGTTAAATAAATAATTAGATTGAATAAATAATTAAATATTTTAACCCATAAGTATTAAATTACCAAATGGACTAATAAATATTATTATTAACATTTCACATTATTTACATTAATTAATAATCATATTAATTAATTTATTATATTTAATTCACTCATTATATTCAATTTAATTGAATATTTAATTAATAGGAAACTTATCAATTATTTTGATATTAAAACTTTAGGGTTTGTTCACTAATTTAATAACATATTAGTGACCCCCTTTAATTAATTTTAGTAATTAATTACATAATTATTTAATCACATAATTAATTAATCACATAAAAAGATTTAAATAATCTCATAAAACTAACTCGTTGGAAATTAAATTAATATTTTAATTAATAAAAATGTGGAAATTCTAGGACATTACATTCTCCCCTCCTTATAAAAATTCCGTCCTCGGAATTGTAAAATAAGGTTACTCAAATAAAAACGGGTAATTTGTCCTCATTTCCTCCTCTAATTCCCACGTAGATTCTTCAATGGCGTGATTCCTCCAAAGTACTTTGACAGAATGAATTATCTTATTTCTCAGTTTCTGTTCCTTCCTATCGAGTATCTGAACAGGAACTTCTTCATATGATAAGTCCTTCCCGACTTGAATTGGCTCATACGAGATAACGTGCTTGTAGTCTGGTTTGTATGGCCGCAATACCGACACATGAAACACATTGTGAATATGTTCCAATTCAGGAGGTAAAGCTACCTCGTATGCTACTTCACCCACTCTTCTCAATATTTCGAACGGTCCTATGAACCTTGGACTCAATTTCCCCTTCTTTCCAAACCTGATCTTCCCTTTCCAGGGAGATACCTTAATGAACACAAAACTCCCCACCTCGAAGTCTCGTTTCTGTCGATGTAAATCGGCGTATTTCTTTTGACGGTCTTGAGCTGCTACTAGCCGAGCTCTTATTACCTTGATAATTTCTACCGTCTGTTGAACCAATTCTGGCCCCAACAGTCGGCGTTCTCCTACCTCATCCCAACATAGAGGTGTTCTGCATTTTCTGCCATATAAAGCTTCGTAAGGCGGCATACCTATGCTCGCATGATAACTGTTGTTGTATGCAAACTCAACTAGTGGTAGATGGATTTCCCAACTGCCCTTGAAATCCATTACGCAGGCCCTGAGCATATCTTCCAATGTCTGAATTGTTCTCTCACTTTGCCCATCGGTCTGCGGATGATACGCTGTACTCATTCTTAACTGTGTCCCCAATCTCTCCTGAAGACTTCTCCAAAATTTTGACGTGAAGCGCGGATCTCTGTCTGACACAATCGATACCGGCACCCCATGTCTTGAAACTATCTCTTTGATGTACAGTTTGGACAACTGATCCAAACTGAACCTAATCTTGATCGGCAAAAAGTGCGCTGACTTTGTTAGCCGATCCACAATCACCCAAATTGCGTCATATCCCTTCTGTGTTGCTGGAAGTCCTACCACAAAATCCATTGTGATATGCTCCCATTTCCACTCAGGAATTTCTAACGGCTGTAACAATCCACTTGGTCTCTGATGTTCGGCCTTTACCCTCTGACAAGTTAGGCATCGGCTGACACATTCTGCAACCTCCCTCTTTAAATTCGGCCACCAAAAATGCTGACGTAGATCTTGATACATCTTCGTACTTCCCGGATGTATCGAGTATCTAGTACTGTGAGCCTCTTGCAAAATTTCCTCTCGTAATTCAGGCACTAGCGGTACCCAAACACGATTTTCAAATCTCAGCAATCCCATGCTATCAATTTTAAACTTGACCTCTTCTCCATCGGTCATCCTCTTCCGGATTCTGTCACATTCCTCATCTTTGTCTTGAGCCTCTTTCACCCTATCTAACAAGGTTGGGCTCACCTCGACTTCTATTGACTCGTTTGGACTTCTCACTTCCAACTCCATTCGAGCCATCTCTTGAACCAATTGTTCTTGATCTGTCAATATGAACAATTTCTCCCTGCTCTTTCTACTCAGAGCATCCGCTACTACGTTGGCCTTGCCGGGATGATATAGAATTTCACAATCATAATCTTTGATCAATTCCAACCATCTCCGTTGCCTCATATTCAGCTCCTTCTGTGTGAAGATATACTTCAGACTCTTATGGTCTGTGAATATCTCACATTTTTCTCCGTACAGATAATGTCTCCAAATTTTAAGGGCAAACACTACCGCTGCCAGCTCCAAGTCGTGGGTAGGATATCCCTTCTCATAATCTTTTAATTGTCTGGACGCATACGCAACGACTTTGCCGTTTTGCATAAGCACACAGCCAAGCCCCTTGTGCGATGCATCACTGTAGACCGTAAAACCTCCTGTATCGTCTGGTAAGGTCAATACAGGTGCTTCACTAAGTCTTTTCTTTAACTCCTGAAAACTTTCCTCACACTTCTCTGTCCACACGTATTTCACCGTCTTTCTTGTTAAGTTGGTCAACGGTGTTGCTATCTTTGAGAAGTCTTGAATGAACCTCCGATAGTAACCCGCTAACCCTAAGAAACTTCTTACTTCTGTCGGCGTCCTTGGTTGCTCCCAATTCATTACCGATTCAACCTTCGCCGGATCAACCGAAACTCCTTCCTTGTCAATAACATGACCTAAAAATTGAACTCTTTCCAACCAGAATTCACACTTTGAAAACTTAGCGTACAACCGCTCCTTCCGTAAAATCTCCAACACCAATCTTAGGTGTTCAGCATGCTCCTCCTCCGTTTTGGAATACACCAGAATATCGTCAATGAACACGACTACAAATTTATCCAAGTATTGCTTGAATATTCTGTTCATCATGTCCATAAATGCGGCTGGCGCATTCGTTAGTCCAAACGACATCACCAGAAACTCATAATGCCCATATCGAGTTCTGAATGCCGTCTTGGGTATATCCTCCTTCCTGACTTTCAACTGATGATAACCAGTCCTTAAGTCAATCTTTGAAAAGTACTTCGCCCCTTTCAATTGATCGAAAAGATCGTCAATTCGTGGTAACGGGTACTTGTTCTTAATTGTCACCTTATTCAGCTCTCTATAATCCATACACAATCTCATCGATCCATCCTTCTTCTTTACAAACAGCACCGGTGCTCCCCATGGAGAAACACTTGGCTGAATGTACTTATTGTCTAGCAACTCCTGCAATTGCACCATCAATTCCTTTAGTTCTACCGGAGCCATCCTATATGGTGCTTTCGATATCGGTGCTGTCCCCGGTACTAAATCAATCACAAATTCTATCTCCCTGTCCGGCGGTAAACCCGGCAGTACATCTGGGAAAACATCCGTAAATTCCCTAACTACTGGTATTTGCTCCATCTCGGGACTCACCACTTGTGTGTCAACCACATGAGCCAAATACCCTACACAACCTTTCTTCAATAATTTCTTGGCCTGCATCATCGTCAGACAAGAAGACTGTCTTGACGATTTGCTGCCATAAAATACGACCTTAGACTTATTTGGTGTCTTAAGGTGTATGCACTTCTTCTGACAATCAATTATCGCCCCGTGGTTAAACAACCAATCCATCCCAAGTATTACATCAAATTCCCCCAGACGTATTGGAATTAGATTCACATTTAATTTCTGACCCCTGATTTCAGCACAACAATTTCTATGTATGTACTCTACCGGAATCACTTCTTTATTAGCAACTTCTATGTTCATTGAGTTTTCTAGTTTGTCCCTAGGCAACTCTAATCGTCTAGCGAAATCATTAGACACAAATGAACAGGTAGCACCCGAATCAAACAATACATATGCATTTATATTATTGATCGGAATAATACCTGACACCACGTCTTTTGACCCCACGGCATCCTGTACCGTCATATTGAAAGTCCGGGCTGTCGGCTTGTTCTGTGGTACCGGTCCCCCGATAGCCAATTTGCTGTTATTGCCCCTGTAGCCGCTACCCCCGTCATTCTTCTTCTTAGGGCAATCCTTTATCAGGTGGTCAGATGCTCCGCAAGAAAAGCATCTCACTTTCTTTGGGAGGGGACAATTTGGAGAAATATGTCCCACCTGACCACAATTGTAGCATGTATTCTTCCCTTTCCTGCACTCTCCGAAGTGGTTCTTTCCACATATATTGCATGCTGGCTTTTTCTGAACACTTCCTTGTTGATTCCCCGAGCTCTTGTCGTTGCTGCTGTTGTCCCATTTGCGCTTGTTGTTATTATTGTTGTTATTATTGCCTCCACTGTTGCTGTTCTTGCTTCCCCCTTCATTTTTCTTTTTGTTTCTCTCCTGGTTGTACTTGGTTAATGCGTCGCTTCCTCCTTCAGCAATGATTGACTTCTCCAACAAAGTTGCGAATGAGTCAATCTGCAGTACCGCTACCTTGTTGAATATCCAAGGTCTCAATCCATTTTCGAATCTTCTGGCCTTGCGTTCCTCCGTATCCACTTGATGTGGAGCGAACCTGGCCAGCTCATTAAATCTTGCCGCGTACTCAGGTACCGACATGTTTTCCTGCTTCAGTTCTAGAAATTTCACTTCCATCCTACTTTTCATACTCTTCGGGAAATAATTCTCATCGAATATTTCCTTAAATCTTGTCCATGACACCACCCCCTCGCCAGCCCTATTCTGATTGGCTTCCCACCAGAAATTGGCCTCTCCCTTCATCATATAGGTAGCAAAGATTGTCTTTTGCTCCTCAGCTACCCTCGCGATAACGAACGCTTTCTCTATTTCCTTTATCCATGACTGGGCCTCTATCGGGTCCGACGTTCCCCTAAACTCTGGCGGTCCCACCGCTTTAAAATCTTTAAAATTCGCCAACTGATTTGGTGGTGGTGGCGGATTTGCTACTACAGGGTGGCGGTTTTGCATTGCCTCAGCTAGCATGTCGACAAAGTTTTGCATAGGGTCTACGTTGTGTCCCCCCGCGTCGTTGTTAACTGACTCTTCTACCCCCTGGTTCCTTGGTGGTTGTCTACGTGGCGGCATTTTCTGTTATAAACAAAAATTTACATTATTATACTGGTTTCATCTTTTTCATTTCATTATTTTGTATCTTAGACAATGTTTAGCTAAAATGCAAGTAATTATTTCAACACGCATATAAACATAAATTCAACTGCATTTATACTCACATGCTAAAACAGGAGTGCGTAGCACTTTACATCAAAAGCATACTGCTATAAATGCTTCTATCCCAGAGAAGCTACAAAAGATGGGATCTGACATATTCTACAACTTCCTAGAGTTGGGATTTAGTGACATATTAACCCTTTAATAAAACAAAAGTTGGGTTCTACTGCATCTATTTACATACGAAATTAGAAAATAACTACTACTACTACTGACTGCGCATCCCCCTACGGATCGCGTCGTCATACTCCTCATCCCCGATGGCCATCACCACACTCCTGCTGATGGTGTGCATAGACTGGCCCTCCTCAGCTGGGTAGTAGTGCACCCTGCTCTGAAGCCTACCATATGAAGATCGGTAGACGTAGCTAAGTCTATCCGTCCTCACCCGCTTCTCGCGGACCTCCTCCTCTAGCTCAATTATCTGTCCATAAGCGGCATCCCGCTGTCTCTCCATCTCAATACGGTCCTCTATCGCCTCCTGCCAGTGTGCATGGATGGCGGCCTTCTCTGCCTGAACCTGCTGAACCTTCAGCTCAGCCTCGGCTAACCTAGTCTCAGCTACTGCTAACTTAGCCTGCAGCTCCACATCCTGATCTACTAGCTGATGTGTCAGCACTGCAAAGTGCTCCACCGAATCCTCGTACTCCTGTACCTGATCCTCCAGTCCTACTATCCTCTCCTTCAGCTCTGTGTTCTCGCCAGAGAACTGGTAAGCCGCATCCCTATACTGATCCTCCATGTGCTGGTGGGTCAGATTCTGCTCCTCTAGATGCTGGACCCTTGCCTCCAGCCCCTCGTTCCTATCGGTCAGTCCCTCTATGATGTCAGCGGCAGTGGTGCCCATGCCATCAGCTGACTTCTCCTCCTCAGACTCCTCTGACTCTGCCTCATCCTCACTGTAAGGCCTCATGACTCCGCCCCAGACGGGCTCCACACGATCCCCCTCCTCAGGATCTGACTCTGGCTCCTCTACGGGTGCAGCCACCAGCGGCTGTGCAGTATCCATATGGATATCAATATAGTCCTCCTCAGCAGTGCGACTCGACTGTCCGATCTCTGCCATCCTATAACATAAAACAATAACACACGTTAGTACAGCAATAAAATATATTCATTGATGAAATGAAATGATATTTTATCATGTACATCTCGGCTCGATGGATTTTCTCAATCCATCTCCAAAAATACACAACATGATGAATCTCCCCGATTCATCCCCTAACGCACTCGATATGAGTTTAATACTAAGGTTATAACTTAGGTTTCGCAAATCCTAACGTTTCTAACCTACGGCTCTGATACCAACCTGTGACGACCCCAAATCCGGGTTCCATAACCTCGAGTTTGGTTCTCACTATTCAACACATTACTAACAATTAAATACATACATTGCATTTAAATATCGCGGAATAATACATATTGGTTCCCTTCAAAAGGTTACAATACCAGGGTCTATCAACCTTAACATAAAAACAGTTCCTATCATAAGGAATTACAAAAGGTTTAACAACCGTAAATACATAAATAAAGATCTAACTAGCATGCATAAGCTACTTAAGCTTTGGCCTTTCCTTTTCCCTTATCCTTCCTGGAGCAATCAGGATTATCTGAAAAATGGTTCATGATATAGCAAGAATGAGCAACTAGTTTGCTCAGCAAGTTTATAACAATCATATAGATTTAATATATCATGAATGAATGGGAAAGATCATCAATGGTTCAACAATAGATATAACAATTGTGAAAGAAACAGGATTCAAATTTTAATAAACAGAATATTTGAATCTTAAAATGCTGAGTGGTCACTAAGGACCCTGAACTAACTAGGGTATAATAGAGTTTCCTCTGACCCTTTGAGTTGTTTGGTTTTCAAGGGGATCAGCCTATTCAACCCGCTGTATATGCATTACATTTAGTCACTGGCGCCCAAAGTCGGTTTCCCGACACAAAATCCCCTAATTTAGGGTTGTTCAATTCTCAGACTTAATATAAGAAATCCGCACCCAACAATGGTTTGGATAAGCTTTTAAAAGTATTCAAGTTATTGAATTTAGAAACGTAATGTCTAGCTGAATTATTAGCTTAAGACATTTTTAATACAGTTCATGAATCAAGAACTAATAAGCTTCAAATGCACTAAGTGCGATTGTATAAACAATATGGATGTGGAATAATTTTAAATAATTAAACCACTGCAAGCTTTAACAATAAATACAAGTATGGAAACTTGTTCAACGATAATAATTGAGTAGGGTTAGAGAACTTGCCTGTTTGCTCAGCTACAATAATTGTCTAGCTTTAACTAACTTGCTTTGAAAGACCTAACATTAATAAAGTCGGTCTAATAATTAGTACGGCGTATTTGCATAACTATACGCTTAATAACGAACTTATTTACCACACATAAGTACTAACACATAATTTACATTAGTCAAAACAATATTATTAACCTTATAGACACTCAATCATTTTAGGTTAATAATTTAATAAGTTAGAAAATATTTTTCTTAAGTGTTGGACACTTATTAAACCTTTAAACAACTTATTATAATTGTTTAATTAAATTCAATTTATTTTATTAACTCAATCTCTTTTTAATTACTATTTAATATTGATTAAATAGAAATTAATTAATTAACTCTAGTTATTATAAATAATAACTAATTGTACTTACATATTATTAAATAATAAATAATTATTAACTTAATTTTAACCTTCTTTAATTTAATGTTAATCAACCAATAATTAACCAAGTAATTAACCTCACTTATTATTTAATTAAGGAAATTAAATAATAGTTTACTAATCTTAATCCTCTTTAATTATTATTTAATGTCAATTAAATAATAATTAATTATTTAATTAATTTTAATTATTATTTAAGGTTAAATAATAATCAAATCATTCTTATTTATTATTTAAATTAAATAATAAATTATTATTCTAATAACTTAATTTCCATTAATCATTATTTAATGTTAATTAAATAATAATTAATTACTTAATTATCTTTATTTATTATTTAATAATATTTAAATAATAAATAATTAATTTATAAATTTTATCTCTCTTTAAATATTATTTAATAGGCATTAAATAATAATTGCTATTATCATCTTTATTTATTATTAACATTTAAAATAATAAATAAATAATAAATTTATTTAACCTAACCATGGTTTAGCTAACTAGATTAATATTTAAAATATTTAAATATTAAACTTATTGAAAAACATCCTCCCCAATATTATTTTTGTATTATTATTATTTTTGTTATAATTTTAAATTAATTTTCAAATATTTAAATTAATTAAAATTAACCCGAATGGCATTTTCGTAAATAAGTTGAAAAACCGGACCGAGGGCAGAATGGTAATTCTGCCAAGAAAAACACGGAGGGGCAAAATGGTAATTTCTCAGAAAACCGGTGCTCGCGCATGGCGCGCGCCTTCAGTGACAACGGATCAAAACGGTGCCGTTTTGAGAAGCCGTAAACGGCTTCCGCGCATTGCGCGGAGTAAAGTCTTACAGAGGCCAAACGACGTCGTTTGGCTCCGCGTTCTTTAGTCGATAACCTTCCGCGCATTGCGCGGAAAATTCCTTTTTTATTTTCTTCCGACAGAACGTGAACAGTACCCATTTTAATGAAAAATATACCATCAAGTAAGTTTTAAATCCTCAA
>OX359272.1:1227500-1577500 GCA_947179155.2 Hedera helix
AGTTAGGGTTCAGAGAAACTTGCCTGTTCCGCTGACTACTGTTATTCAACTTAAAAATACTTCCTTTGGGTGACCTAATATTCAACAACATTGATCCTCCAATTAGCATAACACATATAGGTTTATTTAACATTAATAACCTTACCATATATGTCTTAATCATCTATCACTTAATCATAACCTTACATCTCTTAATAATATTATCAATCCCTTGATAATATTTTAAATCACATAACTATCACTTCATTGCTTTATAATATTATCACCTTTGATAATATATAATACCACAAATAATATTATTAATCGTATAATAATATTTTAACCATTTATTATTTCAATAATAAATCATCTCGTTCCTTAATATTATTAACCATCTAATAATCATCTTAATCTCTTCATTATCTCAACATTTTTTAACATTATTAATAACTAAATAATGTTTTACACTATTCCCAAGGATATTATTTATCAAATAATATCTTAATTATTTATAAATATTATTAACCATTTAATAATATTTTATCATCTTACTAATATTATTAATCCTTTAATAATATCTTCTTCTCTCATTAATATTATTAACCATTTAATAATATTTTATCCTCTTACTAATATTATTAACCATTTAATAATATTTTAATCATTTATTAATATTATTAATCATTTAATAATATTCTACTAACTTACTAATATTATTAACCATTTAATAATATTTTATTAACTCATTAATATTATAATTATATAATAATATCTCAATCGCATATTAACATTATTAATAATTTAATAATGTCTTACACTCTTTCCAATAATATTATTTATCAAATAATATTTTAATCGCTTATAAATATTATTAAAAATTTAATAATATTTTACTCTTTTAATAATATTATTAATAATTTAATAATATTCTTTTCATTTACTAATATTATTAACCATTTAATAATATTTTAATTATTTATTAATATTATTAATCATTTAATAATATTTTAATCACATATTAATATTATTAACCATTTAATAATATTTTACTCACTTATTAATATTATTAACAATTTAATAATATTTTAATCACTTATTAATATTATTAATCATTTAATAATATTTTAATCACTTATTAATATTATTAACCATTTAATAATATTTTAATCATTTACTAATGTTATTCATCATTTAATAACTTTTAATCATATACTAATATTATTGATCATTTAATAATATTTAAACATTATCAATAGTTAACTTTTTAATTGTTGTAATTTTAGTCTTTATTTTATACATTTAGATACCTTTAAGTCACTAATAAACTCTATATATATTAGTTTAGTATTCAAACACACTCAATTAATATGTATTTAAACTTAAATTTTCATAAAAAAACTCGACCCGGACCGACCCGACTCGACCCGACCCGACCCGGACCGAATCTGCCCCCAGAAACAGCCGGCTCAAGCGCCTAGGCGCTTGGTAGGCGCTCGGCCAACTCCTCCGAAAGTAAACTTTTGACTGCTCGACCCTCCGACGCCCCAACAGCCATAACTTCTTCATTTTAAAACATTTTGGGGTGATTCTTGAGTCCATTCTCATCAGAATTTCCCCCTCTACAATTTCTCTTTAGATCAAAAATCCAAATTCCAAACGGAAGTGGACTAAAAACTGCTCACAAGGACAAAGTGAAAACTAAAATCACAAATCCTTGGTTTTAATGGTTCAACCTTGAATAAAATAAACTCTACACATCCAAATGACACCAAATCAGTGTTGATGTGTTCCTAACCTCTTGTTTTACAATATTCCATGGTTGGATCGTCTTTTTGAAAACGTTTTACACGAAAATTACGGATCGAACCATCTAGGGTTTAAAAACGACATCATTTCCGGTAAAAGCTATAACTTCTTCGTTATTCAATATTCTTGAAAGGTTCCAAAAGGGTTTGTCTTTAAAACTCATAGATCTAGCTTTCTAGACTTTTAGATCACAAAAATAACTTGTACATCTTAAATCATAAATCAACAACCTAGACATTTAACTAGGGCTTTAAAACCAAACATGTTTATACTACCATTTCTTCCATCATCTTTCATACCAAACATGTTAGAACACCCATCTAGCATATTTAACCATATATCTTAATATGTAATCAAGATCTAACATCACATGGCTTTTTATTTCTTACATAACAAACTAACTAACAAGTTAAGGTTCAAAGAAACTTTTAAACCTTTAATGAAGATCTTCTTCTTGAAAATGGTTCTAGCTCTTCTTTGATCTTCTTGTATGGACCAAAAATCACCCACACTTGATAACACTCAAGGTGTTTGCTCTCTAGAACTCTCACAATTGCTCTAGCTTCTCTCTACAACCTTCTCTCTCTAAATTTTGGTGAATGGAGCAAATGAACCAACATTTGCACAAGTGTTGGTCATTTCTATTTATAGAACTCTAGGATTTTACCATTAGTTCTACTAATCAACTAACATTGGTTGATTAAGGCTCTAATCTTGCTTACTATGCATGGAATGACCACTTGATGGACATTTTGATTGACCCATTGATTGACTAGGGTGGTTGGGGCTTACTTGCACCACTTTACACTCCAAAATCAACCAACAAGCTACATTTATATCCATGTGGGCCCCAAAATTCGGGATTGACCAAATATTTATCCAATTTGACTTTATTTTTAAGTCCTATATAATTATATAAGTATCCATATATATATACATCCATATATGTATACATATTCATCTATACAAACTTATTGGGCTCCACATTGGATCTTAGTATTAAATTCTATTGGGCTCATTCAATTAAATTGTTTGGGCTCAATTTATATCACACATTAGGCTAGCATTTACATAACTATGCTATCTTTAATTAAAATAAGCATTGGGCTTATTTAATAAATTACATGGACTAGTAATTAAATTAATTACATAGGCTACAAGGTATACTTAATTGACCTAGTTTAACAACTCATTTGGATTTAAAATATAATCCAATTAGATTTGCTAATTATAAGTCCATTGGACTCCTTAATTAAATTAGCTTACATAACACTATCAATTGTCAATTATTGGGTTTGTTTTAATAAAACCCTAATACATATTAATACAAGTACATTGGACTTGATTAATTTAATTCATTCACTAACCCCTATCATCAAATTGGGTTTATAAAATAGTTAACCGTACACAAACAATTATTCCCACATTGAATTATCTCAAATAATTTACTTGCTTCTTCTTTCGCATTATTCATACAAGTAATTAATTTGTTTAATAAAAATCTTCTTAATTGCCATACAAGGCCAACATTCAAGCTTTGTGATTTTATCACATAAGCTTCTCTCGCAATCTTTTTCCTTCTTTAGTTAATTAATTTAATTAACTAATTTAATACATCTCATCATACCACTTATCACATATACATATACTTCATACCTCATATTTTCTTATGGATATAATTAAATAAATAAATAAAATTTGGGTTCGTAATTTTCTCGGTCATTACAATTAATCATTTAATAACAATTTAATTACATACTATTATTATTACTCATTTAAATAATAATTTAATCATTTACTATTATTATTATTAATAATTTAATAATAATTTAATCATTTAATATTATTATTAATCTTTAATAATAATTTAATCTTTTATTATTATTATTAATCATTTAGTAATAACTTAATCATTTACAATTATTTTAACTAATATTATTATTTAATAATATTTTAAATTACTTAGTAATATTAACAACTTAAACAATTTAAAGGTAAATTGTTTAATTATTTTATTAATTTCTTTACTCCTTTCCTTTATTTATTATTTAGTCATTTAAATAATAAATAACTAATTTAATTCCTTTTTATTTAATTTATTTATTATTTAATACAAGTTAAATAATAAATAATTACCTTTATTGTGTTTTGTGGCTCATCATCCTTTTTCAGCTCTGCCAGTAGAACGACTCACTCCTCTTGTTGATGACGAAGAGATTGCAAGGCCCCTTCTGCTGCCTGAATCCGTTGTCTCTTGATAGACTCCCTTTGATCATGGGGGTCTCTTTCTCTGACAGTATGCTCCCGAATAGAAGACTGTCGAATGGTCCCCCTGTCACGTGCTAGACTGGGAGAATCAGAGAGGAACAACCGTCATCGGACTGAATTAGAATGTGTCGCCACCAATCCTCCCTTCTGAATGGAAGGACTTAATCTATCCTTGACCGAACCTCTCGCCGTAGGTGTTGATGAACCTGTCCGCTCCACACGATCACCCTTGTACTCCATGATTAGACCGCTCCTGCTCTTTACTCCTACTGTGATTTTCAAACAGAACCGCCCTCCTTCTAACGTCAATGTTAACGCCAAATTTTGTACCACCCATTTAAATCACAAAATAACGAATAAAATAGACGTCAAACACAAGTAATTCTAAAGAAATTACTGCAAAAACACGAGATTTACATGGAAACCCAATTAGGAAAAAACCACGGGGAAAGAGACGGATTCACTAAAATAATAATGGTGTTTGCAGATTTCTCTAATAATAATAGAGAGCTTGTATGCTGGAAATAATGGTTCTGTAGGTGAATAGTAAAAAATAGGTGTGTGTTTTTTTAAGGCGCCCATGCAGCAGCATATATATACAAGCTGCACCCATCCGAAAGTGATTGGGATTGGGAGTCCATTTCCAAATAAACGTTCCTTTTCTTAGTTGTTGAATCCAACTCCACTTAGACTTCCTTGTATTCTCCAAGTAAAGAATCAGAATCCCCTTGAAATAAGGAATCTAATATTTCTATATCCCAAACCGGACAAAACCCATATACCAATTAAAAGGCCCCATCCAACAGAATAATATGGACATAGCCCAAACCTGGGCCCAAATATTCTCATCCCAACATATATATATATATATATATATATATATATATATATATATATATATATATATATAGAAAGAGAGAGAGAGATTCTCTCCATTTTAAAATATAAGATAATTATTGACTACTTAAAAGTCAACTTGATACATTTTATAAACAAAATTATATAACTTCATTTACTTTTAGTCAATACAATAACAATTATCATAAACTATTTAAAAGGTACTATATATTAAAAAAAATATTATTTCAGAATTTTAAATGAACCAAACTAATTTTAAATTTGAAAATAGCTCCAATTAACTTTTAAAAAGTCAATAATAATCTCATATTTTAAAACAGACGAGTACTATGCAATAATTATGTAATTAAAGAGAGTTTAAGATGTGAATGCATGATGACAATAATAGAATAATCAACTAGAATTACTAAAATAATACTAATAAAAATTTGCAATAAAAATGTTCGATTTTAAATTATAGATGAAATTTATGTAAAATGAGTTTTGCTTTTTTGGGGTCGCATTAACTTGCCCAAAATATAATTATTAACTTTAAGTTGACCAAAAAGGAAATCAGTCTACCAAACACACCTTAAAGAAAGTTAATTTTGGTATAATCCCTATGACAAATGATACGATAGGGCCACCCTAAACGTGTGCTCATTGCTGAAGACCAACCCAGAGGAATAAAGCATGGATTCATGATTAAAGGTCACTCGATGGGGCGATTTCAGCTCGACGATGGGACATAATTGCCACCCTAGCTATGTAGGTTTGTCCCTTAACTGCAACTATTCAACGAGACTAGTTGAAAGGGAACACCGCCATCACCAACTGGAGAGTATAGAGAGTAGAGTGGACCACGTAAAAAGGACTTTTTGGGCTAAATTTTGAACATTCACTCTAGGAAGAGGACATACACTATGAGATAGATACTCAATCTTTCTCTAATGTCCACCCTAAAGGTTGAGCATCATCATTTGTCGCTAGAAAGAGGGCATACACTTGTGGTGATACTCACTAGGTCTAGCCAATTAATTTACCAACTTCTTGTCCCGTTGTTGAGAAGGTTTGGGAGTCCAATTTCCCATAAGTTGGTATTAGGCAATTAGGAACGAACTTGGTTGTGTTGTTTACAATCCGGATGATAATGGTAAGAACAAGGAATAATGGGACACGGAGTGGGAACTCACGAATGCCAACAAATTTCGAAGAGAATGGTAAAGAACCCACCCCCGCAGGCTCTTAGTAGTCAAGGAGGGGAAAATCCACCTGAGTGAAGACCTGAAGCATCTCGATCCATTAACAAATAGGCAACGACCTTCGACACCATCTGTCAAGCAGCCGCACCCACATATTGATCTTTTCAGCCCGAATATAAGGAAGGAATACAAACAACTTGGATGTTGAATGAGCATTTCGTCAAGTTTGAATTCATGAACTTGTCACATTACACATTTAATATGAGAAAACGTTAAAGTGCATCGCTACAATGAAGGTGGAGATTCGGGGTGGAAGAGGGCTACCTCCCCCGGACAAAGGGGCAGTTCCCACAATAATTGTTCTTCTCAGCCCTTAAGAGGAGAGAGTCGAGGAAGTAGGCAGGCTCGTCAGTGATCTCCTTATGATGAAGGAGAAAGGACTAGGCGACCCTGACGAAAAACCTCTCCGCCGTCTAGAAGGACTTCAGGAAGGTCCCCAGGGGTTCAACCCTCAATATTCACCCGACTAGGTCATCCAAAAAAGAGGCCCCCCTTTAGAGAAAGAGATGAAAATACAAGGAATAATTATGATCATCTTTTCGCTTAGAATGGAAAGGCAAATCCACACTCGACCCCCACACTTACTCATAGGCATAACAATTTAAGGCTTTAGAGAGGGAAGTGAGGGGTCAAAGTGCTTCTGTAAGAGTATTCCCATTTACCGAGGCAATTGAAAGTGAGTCTGTGGACTCCAATGTGCGAGTCACGGGACATAAATGCTACAATGGGACCACGGATCCGAGGGATTACATGGGCTATTATGAAAGCCTGATGTATGTTTTGAACTATAATGAAATGACTAAATGCAGGCTATTTGTGTCAGCACTAAAACTTCACACTGTAGCATGGTTTTCATCTTTACCTCCCTGAAGCATCAGGTCCTAGGAAGACCATAGGGACGTGTTTGTTGACAAATTCACAAGAAATTGCCCGAGTGAGATCCATACAGTTAGTTTGATGCAAATTATATAGTGCAATGACGAATCCTTCAAGGACTAAATTGAGAAGTTAAAAAAAGGGGTGGCATCCATTAAAGACCTCAGAACGCAGGAGGCAATCACATATTTCACCTAGAACTTGAATTTTCGCTCCAACCAAGACTTCGCCAAGGACATCTTAAGTATAGTCGTGCAAACCTTAGGGAAAGTCTATAGAATTGCTCAAGGAAAAATCTCCATCGGCAAAGCTCTTCGAGCACTATATCCCCATGTGGATAGGAAACTAAATAAGGAAAATAATGTAGAAAGGATGATAGCCCAAGGGACCCAAGATTCAAAGAGAAAAAGGGATCGACCACCAAAAAAGGGCAAAGGCACGAAAAAAGGGAGGAGTACAAGGAGTATACCCCTCTGAATAGGTCAATCTCGGTCATTCTGAAGGATATAAAAGACAAGCCTTCCTTTGTTCTGCCTAAGAAGTTTAAGGCTTTGCCCAAGAAGAAGCCTCAAGGAAAACACTACAGTTCTCACGAAAATTACGATCATGAAATAGATGATTGTTATATCCTGAAGGATGTTTTAAAGCAGTAGGTTAAGAGAGGTAACCTGAATCAGTACATGAAGCGACAATCCGCCCTGGTAATCACTGAAGGACAGCCTAAAACCTTACCGAGAAAGCATGTTATCAACATAGTTATTGGGGGATCTACATCAGACTGCCTGGAAGAAAAATATGTCAAAAAAGTTTTCCTCTTTGAAAGACATCAATCGAAGAAGGTGAAGCCCGACCTCAACAATGTGATCACCTTCTCAGATGAAGATTACGGCTAGGTCAACTCCAGGCATGTCAATGCACTTATTACAAAGTTGGACATTATTGACCAAGATGTCATGAAAAATTTGGTGGATAATGGGTCCTCAGTTGACATATTGTAATACCATGTCTACAATAGAATGTTCCTCGACAGGTATGGGATTAAGTCTTGTCGAGAGCCACCCTTGTACAACGACCTCGATAATAACCCTATTCCTATTCGAGGAACTATTAATCTACCAGTTGTCTTTGGAACAGAACCCTACCAAGTGGGATTGATGGTGAAATTTTACATTGTCGATGAGGCTTCATCTTACAATGTAATCCTCGAGCAACCTACTTTGGCAAATCTAAGAGCCATTACATTTGTTGAAATTTTACATTGTCGATGGGGCTTCATCTTACAATGTAATCCTCGAGCGACCTACTTTGGCAAATCTAAGAGCCATTACATTTGTTTCACATATGAAAATGTAATTCCCAACTCTTTATGGAATATGAGAGGCCAAAATCGATCAAGAATTATCTAGGGTATCTTATAGCACGTGTAAGACCCCGAATTTTATGAAATACAAAATTTAATTTTTCTTCATATAGATATTTTTTTAAACAGTAAGTGGTTAAATCGATAAAGTTAAAAGTTAAGGATGTTATGTGCAAATTTTATTTTGTCGGACAATATTCGCTTTGTCGGGGAATATTCGTTTGGTCGGGGAATATTCGTGCCGTACGACGGCGCCGAAATAATAAATTATTGGTGGACCCCACAACGGAATATTTGTCGGATATAGAAAACGACAGAAGTAACCTTTTTAAATAAAAATAGTCAACGGAACTGTTAAAATACCGGTGATAAAAGAATAGTAGCATACGGTAGTTATTGGTATTTTCTGTAGCACTCGGTACTCTACAGTAACACACGGTATTGCATAGTGTCTCATATTATTGGTCTGATAATTGACACCGTAACTGTTACGCATCATTTCATCGATAATTGTCACTGCATAATATTTTATATTATCAATTCAATAATTGTTGTTACACAGTATTTTGCATTATTGATTTAATAATTGTCATTACACTGTATTTTATATCATTGAGTCAATAATTGTTGTTGCACTGTTTTTAAAATTATTGAACCTAATAATTGTCACAGTAACATATGCACAGTAATTCACATTATTGAATC
Source organism: Hedera helix (assembly GCA_947179155.2). Classification (NCBI taxonomy): domain Eukaryota; kingdom Viridiplantae; phylum Streptophyta; class Magnoliopsida; order Apiales; family Araliaceae; genus Hedera; species Hedera helix. Next base: position 1,236,594 of record OX359272.1, read on the forward strand.
AATAATTGTCATTACACAGTAACGTATGCTTTATTTTACATTATTGTTATCTCTATTATGATGTTATTTAAACAGTTGTATTTCATTAATTTATTGACTTGATATCTAAGAGCTAACTATACTGTATTTATAACAATTAGTCATAATAATTGAATTGATAAAGTTATTTGTTTATAATATAAAGTTAGGTGATATGAAATGAATGGTGTAGATTAAAGTGTGAATTATTGTTGAATAATTGAATTGATTTGTTTATAATATAAAGTTAGGTGATTATTAGGTGATATGAAATGAATGGTGTAGATTAAAGTGTGAATTATTGTTGAATAATTAAATTGATTTGTTTATAATATAAAGTTAGGTGATTATTAGGTGATATGAAATGAATGGTGTAGATTAAAGATAATATAATATTTGAAATGGATGGTGTAGATTAAAAGATGATCTTTAAATGAATGGTTTAGATTAAATGAATGATAAGATTTTTGGCTATAAATAGAAGCCTTAACTTAAGGATTTTTCATAAACTTCCTTACTTGTTCTTTCTTTCTCTCTCTAAATACTTCTTGTGAAAGTTCTCTCTAAGTGTGCTTAAGTCATCTTGAGTATTTGTGAAGATCTATAGGTATACGTGTACTGTTCAAGTTAATCAACCTCATTTAAATCAATATCCAGTCACGTGTTACGGTAAGGGATACCATCTTTTTCATCTTCCATTATTCAAACGTACTATGGTAAGGGATTATCATTATTTGATTCTCGATAATAATATTGTTTCTTCCTTACTCATAAGACGTGCCTTTTATTTCCATGTATTAAATTGTGGGAATAACCTTACGGAGCGGATTGCCGCCTGTTGGTGAATAACCTTTCGTATTCATTCAGTATTAATCTCTGAGAATAACCTTACGGAGCGGATTGCCGCCTGTTTGGTGAATAACTCTTTGTACTCAAATTCTATTAAATTGTGGGAATAACCTTACGGAGCGGATTGCCGCCTGTTTGGTGAATAACTCTTTGTACTCAAATTCTATTAAATTGTGGGAATAACCTTACGGAGCGGATTGCCGCCTGTTGGTGAATAACCATTTGTATTAATTTCCTTCACCTTTTGTTAATCAAACCTGCTACGGTAAGGGATATTATTTTCTTTCATACTCCTAAATCGAAATTTATTATGGAACTATTGCTTCTATAATTCCTGAAAATATTATATGTTCCATAATAGTTGAACTTCATTCTTTCAACTGAACCTTCCTATTTACGTGAACCTTTCTATTGAATTGTAACCGTTATTCTGAACTGTGGACCTTGAATATCATTTTTAAATTTCACTCCACATCATGTTGACAATTTGGACATTATTTGAATCTGTACAAAGTAAACTTCCGATACTTATTGTTATCCTATTTCTTCTGTTCATCATTTATATCATTCTAATCATCCAAAAATCAAGCTGTTGTGAATATCTGTGGCCGGGGGCACAGATGTGATATATTTGTTGAACAGATGATAGGTTAAAGGCGATATAATAGGTTAAAGGCGATACATCTGTTCGGTGTCTTTTATGGCACGTGGTGAATGTTCTCTTTGGCCCGTAGTGCAAAGATGAACTGTTGTTTGGTATGATTATGACCAAAGGCTGAATCTGGTATAATCATGACCGTTGGTGCTATATTGAATATCTTTGGCCCGTAGTGCAAAGATGAACTGTTGATGTGCATGATTATGATCAGGAACTGTGAATTTGTATTATCTTGACTAATGATATTTCAGATGATAAAAGTTGATGATGTTTTTCCTAAAAAGAGAACCGAGTGGACATTATAGTCTGCATTATTCTTCTAATAGATTACTCATTCCGCTGCTATTATTGATCTGAACGTTGTTTAAGAATTTAACTGCAGTTTTTGATATAAACCTTGTAGTCTATTGTATTCTATCAAGAACTCAACTGTTGAAGACTAATGATAATTTATTCGTCATTATCTTAGTCATGATATTCTTTACTGGGCTATTTGAGCTCACCCTTTCTTTTGTTCCATTATTTTTCAACAGGAGATGAAAACATAACAGGGTCTAGCCGGGGAATGGAGTGAGGGTCCGAGGAATAGCTATCATAGTCTTCACGTTTTGTAAAATAGTGTGGCAATAATAGTGAAGACTTAGTTGTGTATTATTATACACTGTATTGTTGTACGTTGTGCTTTGTTGTAATAATTTTGTTGTAGTATTTTGACGACTCAAGTTTGGGCTGTGTGGGCCCAGATTTGGGGGCGTCACAGTTGGCATCAGAGCTTAGGGATATGGTCTTTAATGGCGATCTGGGGTAGAACTAGGAGGGGAGAGACGAATAGAATCAATCACTAGTGTGTCCTACCTAAATTAGATTTATTTTTTATCTAATGAATCGATTTGAATGTAGGAACATGAAGAGATGAGTCAGTTTATTTGAACTAACATTTATTTTGTGACCACAGTTAATTATGGCATCTGGAAATCAGGGGGTTAACTATGAAATTACCGAAACAAATGTAGCTGCAAAACAAGAGGCGACGAATAATCTTCTTACAAACTCAGAGTTGAATCATTTGCCTAAGGCAAAAATTATGCGTGTTCTATCCAGTAAGGATGAAGGTGAAAGCTCTGCTACAGTCGTTCCAGATCCATTCTTAGAAGCAATTAAAGGAAGTAACGAACTTGCGGAAATTATTGCCTTTAATTTACTCACTAATTGGGAGAGTGATATCACATGGTTATGCTCTATAACAAAGGATCAGAATATATGGACTTTTCATATTAGTCTTTGGGATTTATGGTGTTCCAGCTATGATTTTCAAGATTATTTAAAAATGATGTTTCTATACTTTTGGGCGTTACAATTTAGAGGAATTCAGGTTAAGTTAGTCACTATCGTGGAAACTGCAGTCTATCGAAAATACTATTTTAATGGAAATCATTGGTACCTTACTACTGATGAAGTTGATGAACCCGAGAAACAGTTTGCTAGAAAATTATTCAGTGGTATTCCCATGGTTGAAATACGTGAAGATCCGAATGAAGTATTCGGGATTCAATTTGACGATAACAGTCAAGAAACCGAATGAGGTGATAACCGGTAAGCTATTCATAAGTTCTCGTGAAGTCTATGCCATATTAGATACTGACTCTATCCACTCTTTTATCTCACCTATATGTACTCAACGTTTAAATTTGACTATTGAAAACTTAAATCTTGTTTTATCAGTTAAAACCTCATTGGGAGAAATACCTATTACATTTACTATCTATAAATCTTGCCTAGTTCAAATCAACAACCTCACATTACCTGTTGACCTTATTTTTTTGGAGATGCGTGAATTTGATGTGATTTTAGGAATTGATTGGTTGACTACCCATCATGCTAAAATTGATTGTTTTCATAAGATTATTAGTTTTCATATTCCTAATCAACCTGTCATGCAAATTCAAGCAACTAAACCATTGAAATCTATAACTGTTATTTCTAGCCATAAAGCCATTCGTTTATTGAAAAACGGATGTCAAGCCTTTTTAGCTCATGTCACTGATTTGAACAAAAACACGTCAAACTTGAATGATATTCCCATTGTTAATGAGTTTCCTGACGTTTTTTCTGAGGAACTTTCTGGCTTACCCCAAACCGTGAAATTGAATTCTGTATCGATCTTGAACCCGGCACTAAGCCCATTTTTAAAGTCCCATACCAAATGGCTCCCATAGAACACCAAGAGTTGAAAGTTTAATTACTAGATATCGGTATCATTCATTCTAGTACAAAACTTATATCGAGCGAGGAATGCGAGAAGAGTTTTCAAGAACTCAAGAGGAGACTTGTTTCAGCTCCTGTTCTGACCATACCATCAGGATCAGGAGAATTTGTTATCTACAGCGATGCTTCTGGCAAAGGTCTAGGCTGTGTCCTTATGCAACATGGAAAGGTTATAGCCTATGCCTCTCGACAACTCAAAGATTATGAGAAAAATTATCCTACTCATGATCTAGAGTTGGCAGCAGTCGTTTTCGCGTTGAAGATCTGGAGACACTACTTGTACGGAGAAAAAGTGGATATCTATACGGATCATAAAAGTCTCAAGTATTTCTTCACCTAGAAGGAACTCAACATGCGACAACGACGTTGGCTTGAGCTGTTAAAGGATTATGACCACACAATCCAGTATCACCCGGGAAAGGCGAACGTTGTAGCTGACGCTTTGAGCAGAAAATCTTATGCAAGTACAAGTGCACTACTGACAACACAAAAGTGTATTTTGTACGACTTGCAAAAGATGGAGATAGAGCTAAAGACACCAGGGACCCGCTCGAAGATTGCTCACGTGCGAGTAGAACCAACTTTAATCGATAAAATTAAAGCTGCTCAAGCTACCGATCCGGAACTGATAAACATGATAAAGAAAGTACAAGAAGGTGTCATTCCCGAAGCAAGAATCGACGAGAAAGGAATACTTCGAGTCAACTCTCGACTCTGTGTTCCTAACGATCCTGAATTAAAGCATAAAATCATGATGGAGGCACACAACACGCCGTTTGCAATCCACCCAGGAGGTACCAAGATGTATCGAGATCTTCGACATACATTTTGGTGGAACAATATGAAAAGAGAGATTGCGGAGTTTATCTCAAGGTGCCTAACTTGTCAACGTGTCAAGGCAGAACATCAAGTTCCTAAAGGTCCATTACAATCACTTGAAGTTCCCGAATGGAAGTGGGAACACATCAATATGGACTTCGTGACGGGTCTTCCAAAAGTTTCTCAAGGCTTAGATGCAATTTGGGTGATCGTAGATAGATTGACCAAATCTGCTCATTTCTTGCCTATACGAGAAAACTTTTCACTTGAACGTCTTGCCGGTATGTACATAAATGAGATCGTGAGATTGCATGGCATGCCAGTTTCCATAGTTTCTGATCGAGATCCTAGATTCACTTCACGCTTTTGGATCAGTCTACAAAAAGCTATGGGCACTGAACTACGTTTTAGTTCTGCATACCATCCTCAAACGGACGGACAATCGGAAAGGACGATCCAGACCCTCGAAGATCTTTTGAGACTTTGTGTATTAGACTTCAAAGGAAGTTGGGATAAGTACTTGCCGTTGGTGGAATTTTCTTACAACAACAGTTACCAAGCAAGCATAGGCATGGCTCCATTCGAGGCATTGTATGGAAGGAAGTGTCGCTCTCCAATATGTTGGAATGAGGTAGGAGAAGCGAAATTGTTGGGACCCGAGTTGGTACGCTTGACGACCGAAAAGATCCAAATGATCCGACAACGAATACAGACCGCACAAGAACGACAAAAGAGTTATGCTGATCTTCATCGGAGAGACGAAAGTTTCAACGTCGGAGATCATGTATTCTTACGTGTTTCTCCATGGAAAGGGGTTACGAGATTCGGAAAGAGAGGAAAACTTAACCCTCGATTTATTGGCCCATTTGAAATCTTCGATCGAATAGGAACCGTAGCCTACAGACTAGCCCTACCACCAAGTATGTCTCGCATCCATAACGTTTTTCACATATCTATGTTACGTAAATATGTGAAGGACCCAAACCACGTCATTGAGTTAGAACCAGACGTTATAGCAGAGGATTTAACATACGAGGAGGTACCTGTTAAGATCCTAGATAAGAAGGAGCAGATCCTACGCTCAAAGGTTATACCTCAAGTTAAGGTTTTATGGAGGAACCAAGATACTGAGGAAATGACCTGGGAGCTAGAATCTGAGATGAAATCTAAGTATCCTTACCTCTTCGATATGTCAGGTACGTCAATTTCGGGGACGAAATTTCATAAGGAGGGGAGGTTGTAAGACCCCGAATTTTATGAAATACAAAATTTAATTTTTCTTCATATAGATATTTTTTTAAACAGTAAGTGGTTAAATCGATAAAGTTAAAAGTTAAGGATGTTATGTGCAAATTTTATTTTGTCGGACAATATTCGCTTTGTCGGGGAATATTCGTTTGGTCGGGGAATATTCGTGCCGTACGACGGCGCCGAAATAATAAATTATTGGTGGACCCCACAACGGAATATTTGTCGGATATAGAAAACGACAGAAGTAACCTTTTTAAATAAAAATAGTCAACGGAACTGTTAAAATACCGGTGATAAAAGAATAGTAGCATACGGTAGTTATTGGTATTTTCTGTAGCACTTGGTACTCTACAGTAACACACGGTATTGCATAGTGTCTCATATTATTGGTCTGATAATTGACACCGTAACTGTTACGCATCATTTCATCGATAATTGTCACTGCATAATATTTTATATTATCAATTCAATAATTGTTGTTACACAGTATTTTGCATTATTGATTTAATAATTGTCATTACACTGTATTTTATATCATTGAGTCAATAATTGTTGTTGCACTGTTTTTAAAATTATTGAACCTAATAATTGTCACAGTAACATATGCACAGTAATTCACATTATTGAATCAATAATTGTCATTACACAGTAACGTATGCTTTATTTTACATTATTGTTATCTCTATTATGATGTTATTTAAACAGTTGTATTTCATTAATTTATTGACTTGATATCTAAGAGCTAACTATACTGTAATTATAACAATTAGTCATAATAATTGAATTGATAAAGTTATTTGTTTATAATATAAAGTTAGGTGATTATTAGGTGATATGAAATGAATGGTGTAGATTAAAGTGTGAATTATTGTTGAATAATTGAATTGATTTGTTTATAATATAAAGTTAGGTGATTATTAGGTGATATGAAATGAATGGTGTAGATTAAAGTGTGAATTATTGTTGAATAATTAAATTGATTTGTTTATAATATAAAGTTAGGTGATTATTAGGTGATATGAAATGAATGGTGTAGATTAAAGATAATATAATATTTGAAATGGATGGTGTAGATTAAAAGATGATCTTTAAATGAATGGTTTAGATTAAATGAATGATAAGATTTTTGGCTATAAATAGAAGCCTTAACTTAAGGATTTTTCATAAACTTCCTTACTTGTTCTTTCTTTCTCTCTCTAAATACTTCTTGTGAAAGTTCTCTCTAAGTGTGCTTAAGTCATCTTGAGTATTTGTGAAGATCTATAGGTATACGTGTACTGTTCAAGTTAATCAACCTCATTTAAATCAATATCCAGTCACGTGTTACGGTAAGGGATACCATCTTTTTCATCTTCCATTATTCAAACGTACTATGGTAAGGGATTATCATTATTTGATTCTCGATAATAATATTGTTTCTTCCTTACTCATAAGACGTGCCTTTTATTTCCATGTATTAAATTGTGGGAATAACCTTACGGAGCGGATTGCCGCCTGTTGGTGAATAACCTTTCGTATTCATTCAGTATTAATCTCTGAGAATAACCTTACGGAGCGGATTGCCGCCTGTTTGGTGAATAACTCTTTGTACTCAAATTCTATTAAATTGTGGGAATAACCTTACGGAGCGGATTGCCGCCTGTTTGGTGAATAACTCTTTGTACTCAAATTCTATTAAATTGTGGGAATAACCTTACGGAGCGGATTGCCGCCTGTTGGTGAATAACCATTTGTATTAATTTCCTTCACCTTTTGTTAATCAAACCTGCTACGGTAAGGGATATTATTTTCTTTCATACTCCTAAATCGAAATTTATTATGGAACTATTGCTTCTATAATTCCTGAAAATATTATATGTTCCATAATAGTTGAACTTCATTCTTTCAACTGAACCTTCCTATTTACGTGAACCTTTCTATTGAATTGTAACCGTTATTCTGAACTGTGGACCTTGAATATCATTTTTAAATTTCACTCCACATCATGTTGACAATTTGGACATTATTTGAATCTGTACAAAGTAAACTTCCGATACTTATTGTTATCCTATTTCTTCTGTTCATCATTTATATCATTCTAATCATCCAAAAATCAAGCTGTTGTGAATATCTGTGGCCGGGGGCACAGATGTGATATATTTGTTGAACAGATGATAGGTTAAAGGCGATATAATAGGTTAAAGGCGATACATCTGTTCGGTGTCTTTTATGGCACGTGGTGAATGTTCTCTTTGGCCCGTAGTGCAAAGATGAACTGTTGTTTGGTATGATTATGACCAAAGGCTGAATCTGGTATAATCATGACCGTTGGTGCTATATTGAATATCTTTGGCCCGTAGTGCAAAGATGAACTGTTGATGTGCATGATTATGATCAGGAACTGTGAATTTGTATTATCTTGACTAATGATATTTCAGATGATAAAAGTTGATGATGTTTTTCCTAAAAAGAGAACCGAGTGGACATTATAGTCTGCATTATTCTTCTAATAGATTACTCATTCCGCTGCTATTATTGATCTGAACGTTGTTTAAGAATTTAACTGCAGTTTTTGATATAAACCTTGTAGTCTATTGTATTCTATCAAGAACTCAACTGTTGAAGACTAATGATAATTTATTCGTCATTATCTTAGTCATGATATTCTTTACTGGGCTATTTGAGCTCACCCTTTCTTTTGTTCCATTATTTTTCAACAGGAGATGAAAACATAACAGGGTCTAGCCGGTGAATGGAGTGAGGGTCCGAGGAATAGCTATCATAGTCTTCACGTTTTGTAAAATAGTGTGGCAATAATAGTGAAGACTTAGTTGTGTATTATTATACACTGTATTGTTGTACGTTGTGCTTTGTTGTAATAATTTTGTTGTAGTATTTTGACGACTCAAGTTTGGGCTGTGTGGGCCCAGATTTGGGGGCGTCACAGCACGACCCTTAATCTCGCGCACACAATCCCAAAGAACAAGAAAAAGGAGGTTATGTCCATTTCACATCCAAGGAAGGAAGAGGAAGGCCTATTAAACTAGAGTCATTAGGGAAAAAACACTCAGAATCTAAAGGTAGCTCCATCAAGAAGGTTGAAGAATTTAGGTTAATACTTGGAGACATTGAAGAGAAACTTAACATCGGGGCCGCCATGACCACCGAGCTAAAGCAGTAAATCATCTACCACCTCCGAAAGTATGCTGATATCTTTACTTGGTCTTCCAAATATATGCCAAGGATTGACGAATTTGTGGCCATCTATAAACTGAACGTGGACCCTTCAAAGAGGTCAGTTAAGCAAAAGAGAAAAAATTTCACTCCTGACTGACAAATGGTGATAGACGAAGAAGTGAGTAAACTGCTAAAGGTGAACCTAATCTGTAAAATACAGTACCCTTAGTGGCTCGCAAACGTGATGATGGTAAAGAAGAGTATTAGTGGAGGATCTATATCGATTACGTTGATTTAAACAAGGCATGCCTGAAAGAATATCCTCTACCCTCAATTAATCAGCTTGTAGCCGCAATAAACGGACACCTTTTATTCAACTTCATGGACGCGTTCTCCTGATATCACTAAATTAAAATGGCATACAAAGATATCTCAAATAAGACTTTTATAACACATCGAGTCGTTTACGCTTTCAAAGCCATTTGCTATCAAGGATTAGTCAATTTAATTATTAAATGAGAAATTTGACTTCTGTCTTTTTTATTTTTAAAATTTTAAATCTACATAATATCTATTACCATGCACGATCACGATTACAATTGATTTCAACATAAATATCATAAATTGATTTTAAAAAATTAATAATAAATTTACATTTTTAAAACAAAAGAGGCATATATTTTTATCCAAAATTTATGACAAGTGATGGTGCATATTATATATATTTTTATGAGGCACGGAAAGAGAAGACAACTTTTCCCAGAGGATGCTGTAGTTTAATCCACTTGTGTTGAGTCCCGTACTTTTCGTGTTGCAAAAAACAAAAAGCAGGAGGTGATGCCATGCTTTGATAAGCATCTTGCAATCACAAATACATATTCGGACCCCAAAAAATCAAATATATCGCGTATACTCTCCTATCTACGAAAAAGAATTTCATTTGACTTACATTTTGTGTAACATATAAACTATACATAGTTTTAAAATATCATAATTTGTGCACATAAAATTAATATTATATTTTAATATATTTATTTTATGAGTAATGAATGTTATGTACATAAACTATATACAAAATATTGTACATAAAACAGTATTAAAAAAAGGATACAAAATAAAAAATATAACCTACTATTAAATGTTTTATATATTTTTATTGATTTAAGTCTTACTCTTGGTGTATAATTTTTTATATATAATTTATGAATATAGTATTATTCTTATTTTGTAAACTCTGTTGTAATACTTTTAAAAGTAAAGAACCTTTTTTTTGAGTCTTGACAACCATTAGAATTCCAAAGAATTTAACACGCTGAATTAGTTGTGGCAATACAAGCCACCAACTCCAATCACTCTTAGGGGGCAACCAATTTCGTTGGTCCAGTAGTTGGTTCATTCAACCCCTCCATTTTGATAGGTTTGTCTACTGTTTCGCATTTTTGTGGAGGCACCCATCTCACCCCCACCGCATATAATACTCATTCTGTTGCAAATTATAAAAATAATATTAACTTTTTAAAAAATTAAAATATTTTAAAATTTTAAATTTAACATAATTTATTTAAAATTTTAAAATAATAAATCTTATAATTAATAATTTTTTAAAATAATTTATAATATTCATAATTGTATTAATATAAACTAATTGAATTTATGTCAATTTTAAACTTAAAAATATTTAAAATTAATTTTTCAAAAATAAATATTAATCTTATAATTTAAAACAGGAGTTGTCATCAATTGACAGCACAAGTGAGTTTTAATTCCAAAGACATCCGATTTGGGGTCAACTGCAACATAAAGTGTCAAGAGGTCAAGAATTGAGGCTAATAATGCCCTTTTGGAAGAGAGAAGGGATAAATGGGAGGAAGGGAAGGCTGGTACCGAAGACGGTGAGAGCCGAAGAAAGATAGGAAGGCGAACTTCTTGGAAGCGGAAGTATATAATTGCAGCAGGAGAGAGAAAAATATAAACATGACAGTCGTGCATACAAGAAAGTGGCTGATGTACACTACCAATATCCAAGTCACTTAACAATAGGCAATACAAACATGTAGTGTAGAACTAGACATATGACGAGAAACAGAAGAAAAAGAAAAACTGGATTTGAACACTAATCTATACTATAATCTTAATTAGTTTTTATTCCACTTGCCAGCCAATTCTGCCATTAATTTTGTGGAGGATCCACCATCGCTAAGAACCTTGGCAGCTGCATCTTTTAGGTCTCTCATCCGGGTTCGAAGTCGTTTGCCTTCTTCTCCTTTCATTAAACCTTTCACAACCTTGGCAATCTCGCTCCGACCCACCAGACCATTTTCATCAACTTGCGGCCTCAATGCAACTTTTAGACCTTCACTTAGCATGATTGCATTCATCTTTTGCTCTGCGTAGAGTGGCCAAGCGATCAACGGTACACCATGAACCACAGTCTCGAGAATGGAGTTCCAGCCGCAATGTGTAAGGAACCCACCGGTTGAGTCATGATGAAGAATCTGGGCTTGTGGTGCCCAAGAGGGTACCACTAGACCATTCCTTTTGGTCCTTTCTAGGAACCCTTTTGGCAAGAAATCAAAAGGGTCCTTCTGACTTTCAACATTGAAGAAGGAAGCATTGGCAGCTTCATTATTTGGACTTCTAATAACCCATAAGAATCTTTGCTCACTCATTTCCAAACCCAAGGCTAGTTCATTAATCTGATCATGTGAGAGGGTCCCACCGCTCCCAAAGGAGATGAACAAGACAGACCCATGTGGCTGATCATCCAACCATCTCAGACACTCGGACCCATCAGCAGCACTACTTGAATCTATTTGTATGAGAGGCCCAACCGGGTAGACCGGCGGCGTGTCGGAGGCCTCTTGCAAAGCTCTGATAGCTCCTTCCTCCAAGTCCTTGAAGCTGTTTACCATAATACCTTCAGCCAGTCTGTACCTCTTCGTATGGTGAAGTACCCATTTATAAGCATCATTCTTTCTGTCCTGAACAGCGTCAAGTAGATCCCTCCCATGAATTGGTATACAACCTGGAATTTGAATAGGTTGAGGTAAGTCTCTATACTCGCAAGATTCTGCCTCATCAAGCTTTGGCAGATGAAGGAAGAACGACAAAGCCATGGCTGTTGAAGGAAAGAAAATATATGGCAAGACCTTGAATTCATTTGCTACATCAAATGCATCAGTACCAAAGAGATCAACAACAAAAACATCTAACTTTTTTGTAGCAAGCAAAGACTTAAACACGTCACGAAGAGAAGGAAGAGAGCGTGCCACGATGATGTGTAATTGACTTTCGGCCCTAACATCGGAAGGTAAGTCATCCAAGTTAACAGGAGGAAGAACAACGTAGTCTATACTAGAAGGAAGTGCATCAAGAAATGTCTTTTGAGCTTTCAATAGAGGTCCATCGGTTGGCACGATTAAAGTTGCAGTGAATTTGTGTTGGCTAATGAATCGCTTGGCAAATTGAACAAGTGGGATGAGGTGACCCATCCCAGGAGATGGAAGAATGGCTATATGGGGTGTGTTTTCCATTGGACAAACTTTGCAAATGCTCTTATGGTTGAAACTGAATGAAAAGAGAGAAACTTAGATGAGATGAATGAGAAAAGAGATATAGTGCTGCTTTATATAGGACTTGATATTTTGTTTTCCATGTTTTTTGAGAGGCTGTGAGTTTTGTGCTTGTTTTGTGATCTGTAAAGGAAGAGGAAAATCAATAAATTTATTATTAATTTTGTATTAGTATTTAGAGATAACAATACAAAACTAGGAATTTTAATTATAGTTTTTTTTTTCACATTTTTGTATTGTTTTTTCAAATTAGGAATATTAGTTATAGCGCTAGTAAAATAATTGCTAAATTGAAAAGGAAATAATCTCCTAATTAAAATTTACTATTATAATTAAAATTTATAGAATAACCTACTTAAAATAAGTAATAAATGATTACATTAATAATCAAATATTTCTCTCTAAATATCAATACAAAATTAATAATAAATATCTTAATTTTCCTCTGCAGTTCATTTTGTATTTTTGGTGTTTGTTTGATGACCAATAAGTCGGTACTTGGTACGTGTGGGTACTATTTATCTATAATTCATGGTGGGGATCTTGGACATACGACAACTAAGTTTAGAGCAGAGAAATTTAATGAAATCAAGGATTAAACTACAAATAATGCACTTAATTTATATATATAAGGACTAATCCATTTATAATATTGTAAAAATAAAGTTATCTTTACAACAGATCTCAACCGTTTATTCGTAGATCAAACTGTTAGGATTACTTCCGTCCACAGCTTAATATTTCTGCGGACGAAAAATTATCCAAAATATCCCTTCCGTCCGTAGAATTAAATTACGGACTCCAAATAGCGTCCGTGATATTAAATTGCGGACGTTGAAGTCAAAACAGTATTGCATTGGTGATGTACCCGAGTGTCAGTTAACAACCGAGATGAGCTGAATAGGTCGTGTGTATATATATATATATCAGCAAAATAAAAAAACCTTCCAAATGCATACAACAGCTTTACAGCCCACACACACTTCTACTACTCTCTCTCTCTCTCTTCAAGCCCACGTTGCCTCTATTGAATTCTTATTTTTATCCTTTAATTTTCTTCTTCTTCTGATATATACATCAACTGCTCTGCTCCAACTTTTTAATGGGTTCCCTTGAATCATCAAAAAGAAATAAAGTCGGCGCAAGGTCACTTTCTATCGCCATTGTCCCTATCCGATTCAATAAAGGTGATGATGATTATAGAGAGAAGTCATCTCAATTTCAATCTCAGTTAAACTAATTCCAGTAAGTACAAAATAAAACCCAGATACAGATAGAGATAATACTCTATATTTCTGGCTCATGGAGCTTGAATTGATTAAGTTGACTGTCCAATTTTACTGATTAGACGTGGGTTACATTTGATTTGTCTGGCTAAATATGGCATTCAGTGTGGGGAACCAGGAATGTGGGTGAATTCTGACATATTTGTGGTGAGCAAAACTCAAATCAATTTGTCACTTTTGGGGGGACTTCACTTCTGCGGACGGAGGAGGATAAGTGTTTTGCCAAACCCTAATAGGGCTCCTGATGTTGCTAGGAGGTTTTTTAGGTGGGTTTCCGAGGTGCAAAGCTAGAGATTGAGCTCAAAATCTTATAATTTTATGTTCAGTATATTGGATGCTAATGGTTTTGTGGAGGCGTGCTAAAATTGCCTTTCATCTCAGTTGTGATGGGAAAAAGGACGAAGCAGGTGAGTTTATTGATAGCATTGAAGCATCTGGTATTGGTCCTAATTAACAAACTTGGGTGTCCCTAATTGAAGGGCATTATATAGTGGTCATCTTGATAAAGCATCTGATTGTCTTCAAAACATGATTGAAAAAGAGGGGCCGTCTTGTGATGGGTATGCTTTTGAACTGTTGGTTACTGCTTATTGCTCTAAGAACAGAACATTGGATGCTTTTAAGCTTCTTTCTATTCACCGTCTCTAGTTTAATATTGCGGACGGATGAGGTATTTTGGACAATTTTTCTGTCCGCATAATTAAATTGCAAAATCCCCCATATTAAACTGCGGACAAGAATAATCCTAACCGTTTGATCCACGGATAGGTGATTGAGATCTGTTATAAGGATAACCTTATTTTTACAACGTTGTAAATAGATCGATCCCCATTTATACACACACACATATATACATATGAGGAAATTTATTTTAGTGCTAGCATCAAATAGCCTTCTATACTTATGCTAGTTTTTTTTTTACTCTCTTTTTTCTCTAAAAAAAATTATTTTATATTTTCTATACTATTTCTTTCGCCTCTTATCAATATTTACGTCTTTGCACCATAAGTCACGCGTTCTCCTCGTCTTCTTCTCACTTAGTAATTTTTATTATTTACTATCTTATTAAATTTATGAATCCCAACCACTGGATTTTAACATTTTTTGAACATGATTTCACAAACTTCTTTGAATCTCTACAGTATATCAACATATCTTCTAGTAGCGCTGAAAACTTGTTTGTACTATTGTTTAAACATGAGAATAAATTATTTACAAACTGACTCTAAAATTCTTAATTTATAGCATTTTATAAGAGCTTGCCAACTCGCAGTTTGGAAAAGAACAAGTAACATTATAATTACATGTTTATCTCAAAATACAAAAGTGTTAATTAAGTGTTTTACAGACACTCCGTAAATAATTTATTCGCTTAAATATATACTTATATTCATTAATAACATGTCATAGTCCTGATATCTACTAGTATACAATACTCTTATAATTTATTAGATCGATTAAAAAGACTATTATATTCAAACTTAGCATTTTGTCTAAAGTTTGAGAAATTACACCACTTTGCTGAAGAAAAAAGTCACTTTTCTCATTTTTATGTCCCAAAATGAATCAATTCAATACTTGTACAGTCTACCTTAATCCTATCACATTTCAGCTACATACATGATTTGTTAACCAAGTATTCTCTCTTTCACGGTTTCACCCACCGGTTGGTGGCATGTGACAACCCCAAAATGCCATGACCATCCACAAAATCTTAAACTTTCAATGACAAACATCATAAACCAAAAGGATTTATACATTCTGGGACAAACTAACATGACAATTCCCATACATTTTTAATTCAAACAGTTCACAAAGACCATAAGATTATTTTCGTTTGGTCCTATTTAAAGAGAATAAATGATCAATCACTAGCGGTAGTGTATATTTCCCAGTTAACATATATGCACTATAGGCAGCTTGGGTATTTAGTCTATAGGAAAATGGTGGTTAAAGTGTTTGGCCTTGTTAAGGCAGCTTGCCCTTAGAGAAAGTATTAGCTTATCTTCTGGAGTTAGGGCTGGAGTTATTCTTATCCTAAAGGGTGTAGAACATGTAAATAGAATTTTTTTCTAGAGAAAGGAGAAAGCTGGAAAGAAAAAAGAAAAAAAAAACCCTATCAAAACTACGTAATTTTACTAAAGAGATTTAGAGAAACTTATCTAATGCTAGCACTAGAACGTGTATATATATATATATATATATATATATATATATATATATATAGACACACACACATTCCCTCCATTTTAAAATATAAAATAATTATTGTCTACCTAAAAGTCAACTTGATACATTTTAAAATCAAAATTATATGGCTTCATTTAGTTTTAATCAATATAATAATGATTATTATAAACTATTTAAAAAGTAATACATGTTAAAAAAATTGTTTCATAATTTTAAATAAGCCAAACCAATTTTGAATTTGAAAGCATCCCAAATTGACTTTTAAAAAGTCAATAATAATCTTATATTTTGAAACAAGCGATTACTATGCAATAAATACGTAATTAAAGAGAGTTTAAAGTGTGAATGCATGATAACAATAATAGAACAATCAATCAGAATTACTATCCAAAAATAATACGAATAAAAATAAACAGTCAAAATGCAGATTAAATTTATGTAAAATGAGTTTTGCTTTTTTGGGGCGCATTAACTTGCCCAAAATATAATTATTAACTTTTGGCAGACCAAAAAGGAAATTAGTATGCCAAACACACCCTAAAAAAAGTTACTTTTGGTATAATCCTTATGACAAATGATAGGATAAGGCCCGAAGCCCTGGACCTTAATCGTTAAGGACTGGCCCAAAAGACTTTTGAGGCTGGGAGCCAGTGGTTGGGCCAACCCTTGACTTTTTAATTTGAGGGTCAAGATAACTGTTGTGGGCCTAAAAAGATAAAGTGTGGCTCACAACTAAAGACCGACCTAGAGGAATAAAGCATGGATTCATGATTAAAGGTCACCCGGCGGGGCAATTTCAGCTCGACGATGGGACGCAATCGCCACCCTAGTTATGTAGGCTTGTCTTCTAATTGTGGTTGTTCGATGGGATATGTTGAATGGGAACATCGCCATCACCAATTGGAGAGTATAGAGAGTAGAGTGGACCACGAAGAAAAGACTTTTTGGGCTAGATTTTGAACATTCACTGTGTAGGAGGAGGACATACACTTTGAGATGGATACTCAAACTTTCTATAATGTCCACCCTAAAAGATTGAGCATCAACATTTGGCGCTAGAATGAGGGCATACATTTGTGGAGATACTCACTAGGTCTGACCAATTAATTTACCACCTTCTTGTTCCATTGTTGAGAATGTTTGGGAGTTCTATTTCCCATAAGTTGGTCTTGGGCAATTAGGAATGAATTTGGTTGTGATGTTTACAGTTCGGAGGATAATGGTAAAGACGGGGAATAGCGGTGCGCGAAGTGGAAATTTATGAATGCCAACCAACTACGAAGAGAACGGTCAGGAACCCACCCCGCAAGCTCCTAGTAGTCAAGGAGAGGAAAATCCGTCTATTTCGTCTAGTTTTTGGTTCCCAGTCTGATTTTATTTATTAGTAGCCATGATTGGGGCTATAGTACTGACTATGCATAGGACTACTAAGGTGAAAAGACAGGATGTATTCCGACGAAATGCTATTGATTCTAGGAGGGCTATAATAAGGAGGACGACAGACCCACTCACGATCTACTAAAGGGCAAGTAGCTTGATTGGTTCAAATCCAATTCGTGAGGAGGGGGAACCATGCTCCCCGTCGAACTGCTGCAGTTGTCTCAGACCCGAAGCATCAGTCCACTCACGAATAGGCAACGACCTTCGGCACCATCTGTCAAGGAGCCGCACCCACATATCGATCGCTTCAGGCCAAATGGACGGAAGGAATACAAACAACTTGGATGTTGAAGGAGCATTCCAATAGGCTTGAATTCATGAACTTGTCGCACTGCACATTCAACATGAGGAAACGTTACATCGCTCTAATGGAGGCGGAGATTCAAGGTGGAAAGAGGAATCTCAGAAGGGCACTCAGCCCCGAAAAGGAGAGGATCGAGGAAGTAGGCAGACCTGCCAACGATCTCCCTACGACAAAGGAGAAAGGGCTAGGCGACCTTGACGACGAACTCCTTCGCCGCCTAGAAGGACTTCAAGAAGGTCCCTGGGGGTTTAACCCTCAGTATTCACCAAACTAGGCCATCCAAAAAGGAGGTCCCCCCCTTAAAGAAAGAGATGAAAGTGTAAGAAGCAATTTTGATTATCCTGTCGCTCAGAACATAAGGGCAAATCCACACCCGACCCCACAGTGACTCCTGAGCACAGCTATTTGAGGCTTTAGAGCGAAAGGTGAGGGGCTGGAGCACTTCTGTAGAAGTATCCCCATTTACCGAGGCTATTGAAAGTAGGTATGGGGACTCCAATGTGCGAGTCATGGGACTTGAATGCTATAATGGGACCACGGATCCGAGAGATCACACGGGTTATTATGAAAGCCTGATGTTTGTCTTGAACTTCATTGAAATGACTATTCACAGGAAATTACCCAAGTGACGTCCATAAAGTTAGTTTGATGCATATTAAATAGGGCGATGACGAATCCTTCAAAGACTACATTGAGAGTTTTTAAAAGGGGGTGGCGCCCATTAAAGACCTCAGAATGCAAGAGGCAATCACATATTTCACTCAAAACTTAAATTTCCGCTTCAATCGGGACTTCGCCAAGGATATCTTGAGTAAAGCCCCACAAACCTTGGGGAAAGTATACATAATCGCTAAAGGACACATATCCATCGACGAAGCTCGTCGAGCACTATATCCCCGAGTGGACAGGAAACTAAATAATGAAAAGAATGGAGAAGGGAGCGCAGCCAGAAGGACTAAGGATTCAGAGAGAAAGGGGGACCGACCACCAAGAAACGGCAAAGGCACGAGGAGGGAGGAGGACAAGGAGTATACCCCTCTAAACAGGCCAATCTCAGTCATTTTGAAGGATATAAAAGTCAAGCCTTCCTTTGCTTGCTCCACCTGAGAAGTTAAAGACTCTGCACGAAAAGAGGCCAAACACTGCAGCTATCAAGACAATCACGGTCATGAAACAGATGATTGTTGGGCCCTGAAGGATGTTTTAGAACAGCATGTCAAGAGAGGTAACCAGAATCATTACGTGAAGCGACAATCTGCCCTAGTAATCACTAAAGGATATCTTAAAACCTTACTGGGAAAGCATGTTGTCAACATAGTTATCGGGGGATCTACGTTGAACTACCCGAAAGAAGAATATGTCAAGAAAGTTTTCCTCTTTGAAGAACATCAATTAAAGAAGGTGAAGCCCGACCTCAACAATGTGATCACCTTCTCAGATGAGGATTACGGCCAAGTCAACCTCAGGCATACTGATGCACTTGTTGTAAAGTTGGACATTGCTGACCAATAGGTAATGAAAATTTTGGTGGATAATAAGTCCTCAGTTGACATACTGTATTACCATGCCTACAATAGAATGCTCCACGACGCGTATGCGATTAGGGACTTCGTTAATAACCCTATTCCTATCCGATGAACTATTAATCTACCTACCAAGTGGGAATGATGGTGAAATTTTACATTGTCAATGGGGCTTCATCTTACAATGCAATCCTCGAGTGACCAACTTTGGCAAATCTAAGAGCCATTACATCTGTTTCACATATAAAAATAAAATTCCCAGCTCCTTATGGAGTAAGAGAGGTCACAGTCGATCAAGAATTATCCAGGGTATCTTATAACACGGCCCTTAATCTCGCGTAAACAATCCTAAAGAACAAGAAAAAGGGGGTCATGTCCATGTCACAACCAAGGAAGAGGAAAGGCCTATTAAACTAGAGTCGTTCGAGAAAAAACACTAAGAATCCAAAGCTAGCTCTGCCAAGGAGGTTGAACAATATGAGTTGATACCTGGAGACACCGAAAACAAACTTAGCATCGAGGCCGCCATGGCCATCGACCTTAAGCAGTAAATCATCCACCTCATCCGAGAGTATGATGATATATTTGCATGGTCTTCCGAAGATATGTCAAGGATTAACGAATCTATGGCCGTCCATAAACTAAATGCGAACCCCTCAAAGAGGCCAGTTAAGCAAAAAGAGAAGAAATTTCGCTCCTGACCGACAATTGGCAATAGACGAAATGAGTAAATTGCTAACGGCGAACCTAATCTGTGAAATAGAGTACCCTGAGTGGATCGCAAACGTGGTGATGTTACGGAAGAGCAATTGAAAGTGGAGGATCTGTATTGTTTACACTAATTTAAACAAGGTATGTCTGAAGAAATAA
The DNA here is from genome assembly GCA_947179155.2 of Hedera helix. NCBI lineage: Eukaryota > Viridiplantae > Streptophyta > Magnoliopsida > Apiales > Araliaceae > Hedera > Hedera helix. Next base: position 1,256,795 of record OX359272.1, read on the forward strand.
CCTTTACCCTTAATTTATCAGCTTATAGATATAACTGTCGGACACCTTTTATTGACGTGTTATCCATATATCACTAAATTAAAATGGCATCAAAAGATATCCCGAAGACAAATTTTATAATACATCAAGTTGTTTACGCTTTCAAAGCCATGTCTTTTGGGCTAGTAAATACAAGAGCGACTTCTAGAGAATGATGAATACAGTTTTCAAAGACCAAATCAGGTGAAACATGTAAGTATATATAGATGACATGATTTTAAAGAGCTTGCTCCCGACTTCCAACGTTGAGGATCTCCGGGAGTGTTTTTAGAACTTGCGCAAACATAATATGTGCCTACCGGCTAAATGTATATTTGGGTTGGGGTCAAAAAGTTTTTGGGGTTCCTGATCAGTGAAACCGGATTAAAGAGAACTCGAAAAAAATACGAGTCGTGCTTAACATGCAACCACTGAGCAGGTAAAAGAATGTGCAAAAAATTAACCAGCAGCCTTACAGCTCTCTAAAAGTTCGTTTCTAAGTTATAGCTGAAAGATGCATACCATTCTTCGATACCCTGAAGGGCACCCAAAGTTTCGTGTGGACACTTGAATGTCAGTTAACTTTTGATAATATCAAGGCGTACTTTGGTCAGCCTTCAATACTCTCGAAGGTCTAACCTCAAGAACCCCTGTGCATATACTTAGCCGCTAACCCAAAGGCAGTGGGGGGCAGCATTGGTTTAAGAAGAGAAATGTATTCAACGACCAGTATATTATGTTAGCTAGGTGCCCCGAGATGGTGAGGGACCCGTATACCCACTTATCCCTTTTCGGACTATAAGGACCCATATACCCGAGAGGCTCAGTACTCCCCCATCCTACTAAAGAAGCGTGAGGGAGTGAGGGGAAATGATATGATAGGGCCCGAAGGCCTGGACCTTAATCGGTAAAGACCGACCCAAAAGACTTTTGAGGTTAGGAGCCTGTGATTGGGGGGTCAGCGCAACCTTCGACTCTTTAGTTTGAGGGTCGAGATAACTGTTTGGGCCTAAAAAGATAAAGCATGGGCTCATGGTTGAAGGAAGCCTAAAGGAATAAAGCATGGTTTCATGATTAAGGGCCACCCGACGGCGAGGCGGTGAGGCAAATTCAGCTCAGTGATGGGATGTAATCGTCACCCTAGCTATGTAGGCTTGTCCCCTAACTGCGGTTGTTCGATGGGACAGATTGAATGGGAACACCGCCGTCACCGGCTAGAGAGTATAAAGAGCAAAGTGGACCACTAAGAAAGGACTTTATGTGCTAGATTTTGAACATTCACTCTAGGAGGAGGGCATACACTATGAGATGGATACTTAATCTTTCTCCAATGTCCACCCTGAAGGATTGAGCATCATTAACAAAGAATCTAGAATCCCCAAATTAGTAGATACTACGAATTTAAATCTAACGCGGATAAAGGCAAGAAAGAGATTATGAAAATACAAGAATGTAAAAGAGAAATTGACAATAAATATATATAGAAAAAAATAAAGTGCAATATATGTTTATCTATAGTTAAAAAATTCCGAATTCATCACATCCTACCATCAAAGAGCACTGTCACAGCCACCAATAATAGTATCACTAGACAACCACTAGCACCACCTTTCAGTTAGCTATCATTACTACTCCTTTCCCTTTCGATTGATGAATACCTCCAATCTATGCCTTGCATTAAATTTGTAAAAAAATAAAAACACTTTAAATTAGGAAGTAAAACGATATAATTATATAAAGTTAAGCTTTTCAACATGAATATGCATTTCATACAGATTCCACTTTAATATTTAATGTCTCTGATCTATAGTAGGTAGTACATTTGAATGTATTGATATCTATAAACTCCAACAATTGGCAAGACACAGCTCAATTTGTAGTCTTTGAAGTTTGAACCAATGGCAGCAATCTTTGTGCTAGATGTAAGAACTTACAAGGTCCATCCAAAATGAGGCAATTCAATATTCTATTGCAGGCAGCTATTACTTGAGGTCGTTTATTTAACATCTTATATCAGTGTTAATTTCCTAGGTTTGAGAGCTTCAAGACTTGGATAATCCTATTTTACTCGATTAAAAAGAAGAAAAATCTAAAAAGGTTCATTATGCCATTACTTAGTTAAATCATAATGACCATTGTCAGTAGCTTCAGCGCAGGCTATGGAGGGAAGAAATAATGAGTTTCCATTCAATTTGGAAATTTCAAAATCAATATTAAAAAATTCTATGGCTAAAATTTTTCGTTATAAATTCTATGCTAGAAATCACATTTTATTGATCAAGCATGTTCTCCAATATAATATTCTAAGGATTTATTCCTCGTCTACTTCCGAAGACCTATCCACAACATTCAGCGAGACCTTAAGTAATACATGAAATGAAATAAACCAATGTATTCTCATAAGATGTTTTGATAATGCTCTTAACTAACTGAAGCTGTGGAAACAAGTTCACCTGCAAAGGCAGTTCAGATTTTTTATACAATACGTTTATGCAGCTGCAAAAAAATGTCAACATCCTTCATTTTATAGAATAAGGCTGTCCACTTATTCTACAAAAGAAGGGAAGATAAAGAGAAATAGCATACCTCAGCTTGAGAGTTTGAAAAAAGAAAAGGTCGTATTTAAAAACAAAAAATTAAGGTTGGCATCTGACAAGGACTTTTATTTTTTCTTTATGAGGATGGCAGAACTTGATTTGTCTTAGGATTTTGTTAAGGTTGGCATCCGACAAGGACTTTTATTTTTTCTTTATGATAATGTGGACGGCAGAACTTGATTGTCTTAGGACAATCAAATGGAAACTAGAAAAATTAACGCAGTCAATACTCAATACAATATATGAATTAAGAATTATTAGATTTCTTTATTAGATGTATTTGTGTAAGTAGTTCACCAGTTTCTGCCTGCTCTGCGCAGTTTCCTATTAACATATTTCAGGAACTACAAAAGCTCTGCTCCATTTTAAAGAAAAAGGGTACTTTGGATTGCACATGGCTAAGAGCTTAGATTGACAATTATGAATAAACAACAAGTTTGTAGTATGCAAAATATCATTTTAGGTCCTACGTCACTCCTACTACCACATTGCTGTTCTAGCTTTATAAATTTCCCATTAGACATGTGGACCTTTTCAGCCCTTGAGAGTAAAATGGAACTGTTCCATTTCTATGGATGTCAAATGCAACCTAACGAATGTCAATGTTGCTACACAATATAGCATTTATAAATTAACATAAGATATAAGTTCAACTGCGTAGAATTCCATGCACCATGCAATTATACAACTCTTAAAAAATCAAGCTGTGTAATTATGTATGTGATGGTAAAATGATCTAACATGATGCAAAGATAGGTACAGACTTATATTCACTGTAGCTATAAGTCTCCCTACTGAGGCTAAGATGACAATGACAACTGCATTTCCTTGATGATGCACATGATTAAGACATACCATACAAAATTATTAAACTTAATCCTCAAGGCCTCTTCCATTTCTCCAACCCTTGGGGTTCCTAGTTCCTAGTTATTCTTCCAATTTGTTGAGCAGTATGATTCTCTATTGATTGATTAACCTCAAGGTTGCTGGCTCCAATCACCATACTGTGTCATAGATTTAATTTTCTGTACTTGTCAGGACTTCATTTTTTTTTAAGGAAATCAGGGTACAAAATTGGCCCAAGGCTCTAAGATTGTAGTTTAAACAGTGTCGTTACACAAATTCGGCTAACCTACGACTAAGTTTCTAATATTCTAATAAAGTAATGGAATAATTTATATCTGTCATTTTAAGTATACAAAAGTCTGAAGAAAACTATTTAGGCAAACATTATCTTCCAGTCATTAGAAACTAATCAACTTAAGGCCATGATTACTATTAGCTTTCATGGATTTCCAAAAGAAAATTTAGAAGAAATTAGTTTAGAAAAGCATTGTTTCCAAACATTAGGTACTAATCAACTTATCGCAGGCTGTGATTATAATTAACTTTCTTAATTTTCCTAACAACAATAATGTTTTAGTACGCCAAGAAACAAGTTCCAACTTAACAAAAAATCTACCCCCAGAAAATTGTCTCTCTTCATTCTTGTTATCACCAAACAAACCCCCAGAATAACATACTATTTCTTCTTCTTTTTTTAGTCCTGCCAGAGTAGTAGCATGGAAATTTTTCCTAAAGAGAGTGGTAACTTGATTGACCTCCATATATAAGGTCAGATCTGCAAAATACTTTTCTTAAAAGCTTCTTAACCAAGTACCAAAAAACATAGGGGAAATGTAAAGATAGCAGCTTTTTAAAGCAACAAATAAAATATGCAGGACATTAGCTGATAAAGTCAGTCTTTGTGCTATGAATGCTTAGAATGTTAGCATTCAATTTATTAGTGTACGGCACGAAAGTTATACAAAATTACAAATGAATGGTTTTGAAAGTCTCAAATTCTATTCTCAAATTTGTGAACAGCCAACTATGAAAGGCACAATTTATGGTAACAAGTAATACCTCATAAACAGCCACAGTTAGCCCACGCGGTGTGGTCCAATTATAGATTGAATGTAACTTGATTTGTAATATACCGAAAATCACATGTATAAATTGAAGATTTTTATTTTTTTTACCTGAATTTACGTTCGAAAGTCGGGCGATTCAGATGCCGAAAGAAAGCTTCCGGTTCAATGAAACCCAGTGATGTTAGGGTATCGAGGGGGCCCTGTTTGATTGCTGAAAAAATTTAAGGTTACAATTGCTAAATGCATGATTGCAGTTTGAAGAATCTGGGATTGGAACTCGAAGAGCAATTTCCTCAACAATTTAAGCGCGGAAAGTAACTTTTAAAGTTTAAAGCATCAACATTTTTAGAATTGAAAACTTTACTTTTGTGCTCCTCTTTCTGGTTATCTTTATACAAGAGAGTGTTTTTCTTTTCTTTTGTAATTTTTTAAATAAATTATAGGAAATTAATATTAAGGAAAAATAATACTTTTGTAAGACTCTCTTTATATATATTTATTTGGATAAATATAAGTGTATAATACCAAATATAATATTAAACATAACATTTTGATATTAATTATTAAAAGATAAAGTCAGATACAAAAATTTATGTCAAATTTTATTTTTTAATAATTGAGATATATGTAATATTTAGTATAATATTTAATTATAGTGTACGTAAAATTCTTTTATTTATTTTATAGAGGACGAGGGAAAGTGTAAAGTCAGCCGCGAAATGGTGTCATAAATATCCTTTCCCTTTTACCCATAATTTTGTTCTTTTAATTTTTTAATTTTTTTAATTCCCAAAATTTGATAAAATTCGCCTGTTATCTTCTTATAGAAATTGCTCACTAGACGCTTTTGTCATGAGGAACTAATAAATGAAACTCCATTCATAAGAGTAAAATCGTGCAAAAATATTATAAATAATAAATATGACTAAATATACATTAATTTTGTTTGTATAAATATTACTACAATATTATTTGCAACCGATAGAAGAGGGCTTAAAGTATCAATGAAAGTACTATTTTCCTTTTTCATAATGCAAAATCCGCCTGTCCGGCTTGCCTGTGTGGCCAATTTAAGTCTTGGGGGTTTACAACTCTAAAAGTAATACGATTACTACTAGTCCAGGTAATGCCCGTTACGCTAATAATAGAAGGTAGATGGAGGGTCCAATGACATGCTCTGGGCCGAAATCAAGCCCAAATATCAATAGAGCCAGTCAGCCAACCGTGGTCGCCTTGCCTTAATTTCTATTTTCTACACACAATCTGGTCGGAGAAAGATAGAGAGAAAAAAAAGTAAGAAGAGGAGAGAGAAGATGATATACCGAAAATGGAGTCTGCTAACAGGACCAGGTGCTATTTTGGGTGGAATCGTCGCCACTGTTGTTGCCGCCGATTACCTCTTCGTCAAAACTGTATACTTTTTCTCTCTCTTAATTTCGGATCTTTCTAATAGATTTCTTATATCAGTCACCGCGTTTGCCTTGGGTGATTCATTCCGATTGTATATATAAAAATCTCTGAATGAATGCAATTTGATGATACTAAAAAGTTTAGGTTTTTATGATATTCAGGCATATTTGATTTGTAAATTGAATTTGAGCATGGCTTTGCTATGTAAATGCTAGTAGCATGGTTAATTTTAGGCTGTGGTGGAACTAATAAAAAAGACAGAAAATAATAAAGAAAAAGATTTAAAAAAAATTAAGATCAATTGCATTTACTTGATTTTTGGTTTTGCGAGTTATATATTGATTTGCATTTCATTTGTTCTCTTGATCCTTTCCTTTCTTTTCCAGGTTCAAAACAGACCCTTAAATTTTTCTTTCTTTATTTCTTTATAGGGGACAGATCATAATGTAAGGTTACATTACATTGCTTTTGATAAGTAATGGTTAATCAAGCTTGCATTTTGCAGTCTGATACATACATATATATATATATATATATATATATATATATATATATATATATGTATATGTATACTTTGTTTGGAAAAAAAATAGACCGTGAAGATGAGAAGATGGGTTAAAATTGGAGGACAATGAATTGAGATTTTTTGTTTGTTCTACTCTTATTTGTTTTAAATGTTAAATTATTTAAGACATTTAGTTCATTTGACTTTTATCTTTTTTGGTTGAGATTTCATTTCCTATGAAAACCATTGTTCTTATGTAAACTGTTTTCATTTGCTTTATATTTAGATTAAATTTCGAAAAATTTAATTAATCTTTAGTTGTGTTTCAAAAAATATTTTTTATTTTTATTTTTTGGCTGTGCGTTGAGGATTGGTGCATCGGCCTGTGCAGTGAACCGCCCATTGTCATTCCTAGACAAAAGTCACATAATGTTTAGGAATTTTTTTGAAGTAATTAAGACAATTTATACTACCTTTGGTCTAAAAAAGGAGCACTGTTTTCTTAGTTTACAAAGAAAGTAGGAGTCTAACATCTGGCACTCTGAAACAGCTATTGAAATGAAAAGTAAATTCTATAAACATACCCAAACCATTTATACAAAAAATGAATGATATCAGGATATGTACTCCCACTATTTGAATTTTGAACGTTTTGTCTACCTTTGGAAGTGGTTTTGCCTTATAGTTGGATTACTCTCTCATGTTGTCTTTCCTAAAACTGAACTGCATTGGCATATTATCTGGGTTGCATGGAAACATCATGCTCTGTCTCATATATGAGTGTTATCATTTAATTTGTAGGACCCTCTCCTCAAAACGCATCCTAGGAAGGGGGAGACAGCCTCTTCAACTCGGTAGAAAAAAGTAAAGAGGAATGTGCATATTGAAAATGAGCTAAGCAGAGACCAAAAAATATTCCAGGCTTCAAGTTTGTTGCTTATTCCCGTTGCAAATGTGTCGTTTGCAACATGAAATTTTACTTGAATAAAGTGTGCGTCTTTAATTGGTTCAGCACAGCAATTTGATAGTCATGATGGTTCACTGAACATTGTTGCGGAAACAATTGCTCATGTTCATTTCATATTGGTAAGCTTACTGTCAGCTGCCATTTTTCTTTAGTCTGCTTCATTCAAATTCCGTTCTTTGTTATCATTAACTCTTTTTGGCCATTCAAAATGATGCATTTCTTGAATCTGGAATGTGTTTGGGTTCTGTGTAAGATCTGTAGAAGTGATCACAGATAGTACACTGGCTTAGATGTTCCCAACTTTTCATACATGCTAAAATAAGTACCATTGTTCTTTTCTTTGACTTTTTTTTGGAATATTAAGTTTATAAATAGCTTAGAAATATTTTTTCCCAATAACTTTGTCTAATGCTAATAACTTTTACTCATTAAAGTGTAATATTAAAAAACAAATATCCAAAAGTATCTACACAATTACCTCTGAAATATCTTTCATCTGTTTACAGTAATGCTGTCAATGAAGGTGTCATGTTGGATCAAACCTGCTTTATCTGGAGAGTTAATGAGCTACTTTCAGCATGCATTATCTTCTCTCCTTGAAAGGGTTAAATTATTTTTTTTCTCGATCTCAATTTATATATTTATTATTGTACTAAATTTTTTTATAATCGAGTCATTGTAATCAAATTTTTTTACAAAAAATAAAGTTTTTGTTAAAAATTGTTAACCATTTAACAAAAAAATGATGTATTAATATTAAATATTATTTTTATCATTGAACTAAAGGTCAATTTACAATTGTATCACTGAAACAGAAAATAATAATAATAATAATAATAATAATAATAATAATAATAATAATAATAATAATAATAATACCCTCTCCGTTACACAAAAAAAAGATTAGTTTTATTTTAAAAAAAATTAATTTTAGGTATTTTAAAAATAAATTTTAATTTAGTAATAATAATAATAATAATAATAATAATAATACCATCTTTGTTACACAAAAAAAAAAGATTAGTTTTAATTTTTTAAAATTAGTTTGAGATATTTTAAAATTAATTTTTTATTTAATAATAATAACAACAACAACAACAACAACAATAATAATAATAATACACTCTCTGTTACACACACAAAAAGATTAGTTATGTTTTTTAAAAATTAATTTGAGGTATTTTAAAAATAAATTTTAATTTAATAATAATAATAATAATAATAATAATACCATTTCTGTTACACAAAAAAAAGATTAGTTTTGCTTTTTAAAAATTAATTTGAGCTATTTTAAAAATAATAATAATAATAATAATAGTACCATCTCTGTCACACACAAAAAAAAAGATTAGTTTTTCTTTTTAAAAATTAATTTGAGGTATTTTAAAAATAAATTTTGATTTAATAATAATAAGTAAAAGACATTATTATTAAATACCTCAAATTAATTTTTTGAAAAATAAAACTATTTTTTTTTTGTTTAACCGAGATGGTATTATTATTATTATTAGTATTATTATTAAATTTAATTTAATTTTTAAAATACCTTAAATTAATTTTTTTAAAATAAAACTAATCTTTTTGTGTGTTTAACGGAGAGGTTATTATTATTATTTATTTATTTATTTTTCTCTTTCAGTAATGTAACTCTAAATTGACATCCAATTCAATGATGAAAATGATATTTAATATTATTACATTATTTTTTTGTTAAAGAGTTAATGGTCTTTGACAAAAACTTTATTTTTTGTAAATAATTTCGAGTACAATGACTTAATTGTAAAAAAAATTAGTAAAATAATATATATGTAAATTAGAATCGAGTATAGTGCGGAAAAATATATTTAACCCCTGTTCAAAAGGTTGAATTTGTTTTAGCAATGCCGAGCACAAGTTCCACATGAGGAAGTCTATATCTATATTAAGAGCACTGAGCAGTCGCTAAATTATCAAGTATACGAACAATAACCTTATAATTCAATGGACTCGGTGACGAATGAACTTTTATCTCAAGTACAGGGAATGGATGTAGTATAATATTATAAGTAACATTAAGACATGTGTACAGGGGGAGTAAATCACCTCTGTAGTGTAAGTAACATCAAAACATGTGTACGGGTGACCTCTGCATTTTCTTCAAAAAAGAAAATTTTCATATGAATCCAAGTACAAGTAAAGAATTCAACGCATAACCAAAAGGGTACTCGATTAATGACCAGTATCATTATAATCTTCATCCATTCAGCAGCATTTCCATCATCAAATCATTCCAAGAGTCTATTGGCCCAGGCAAACACCAATGCAAGCAATCTAACTGAACTTTCGCATTCTTATCTTTAACAGAAAATGGATGATACACCCTGTAGGGTCCTGGGTGCCCGTCAGGCCTCAACAGCGAAAGATGGGTTGAGTCAAATAGTCTCAAAGCCAACCCCTTCTCTGATCCTATGGTTGCTGCCTTCTTAAATTCGTCTAACTCAACATTGCGCATTGCTGCGTCCACATCAACTAAATCAACCTCGCCTTCTTTAAATGGCACTGTCCTGTTACAATACCCCCCGGTGTTCCACTCTCCATTCACAAAATGGTCAGGCGTGGATGTTCTAAAAAATGTGTAAGATTTGTGCTTCGAATTGGAGATGAACTTTAAGGTTGAATTTATAGCTTTACGATATGCATACACAAATCCTACCTCGGCTATGTTCTTCTGGGGGCAATTATGGCAGCCCACGATAGTGTTGTTTTCATAGTAGATAGCGGTTTTGAGAAACCATTTTCCACCACCAATCTCTATGTAATCAAAATCCTTGTACTGCTCAACCCATACAGAATCAAGTTCGTCAAGATGAAGCTTAGGTATATTTGACGAAGCTCCGTTAATGTCTTCAAAAATAGCTGCTTTTATGAGGAAAGGAGACCAGATTACAGAAAGACTAAAGTTATACGAGGGGAAATACCATCTTCTGGATCTGTATTCCTTATCGTGGTAGACAGCAACAGCTTCTTCCACCTGAATATCAAATAACCATACATAATTACAGTTTATTACTTAGGCAAAACGTGTACAACCATTTGAGTAATCTGAAGACGAGAAATGTGATTTATCTCGTGCTTAATGTTTTAGCTCATTGGCCTCTTAATTAGGACAGTATAAATTCAATTTAACAGTTGTAGTTCTTATTCAACTTGTAGATATCTCTTCTAGTCAAATTTAGCCAAAACCTCAGTTCAATAATTGCTTTTAGGCAAAGAACTGAGCTTTTACTGGTCCAGCAGCAAATAAGAGACACATAGTTATGCCTTGATTTCTAGCTGGCAACTACCAATTCAAGCAAACATATATATATATGACTCTAAGTTAAAATGAAACATAAACAGAAGAAACAGTCTGATAAATCCCTAGAAATTTGAGAGAAGAAGCTGGAAGCAAATGAAATTAAACACAAGGTGATGGAAAATTTTAGTAGCTGGTCTAAATAGGTTAGTTATCAATTGAGTTTCAAAAGAATAGAATGTACCTGTGAGAGAATACAAAGCAATGATTGGACATGATTACGCGAGATTGAATCACCAATGAAGGCCATTGATTTATTCCTCATCAACCCAAGAAATCTCTGTGGATTAAACCTGGGCAACTCACAATCTCGTGGAGTCCACCTCCAGTAAATATAACCTGAGTCAGGCCGCCCATTCGTCATACAGTTTTGATGATCTTCCATGGAGTGGCAGCTGTTGTTAGTGTAAAATGGAGCAGTGGGATCTGAAATCCATTCTCCGTTAAAAATATCGCATTTTTCTGTCAATAGATCATATAATTAAAACTGATATATATCAGCAACACTCACAAACTGCAGAAGAAACCTCAAGAAAGAGTACATACGCACAATGCAATGAACTAAGGAAACACTACCAAACTTCAGAGCTAGAATTAACAAATTAACATCTCTCTCTCTCTCTCTCTCTCTCTCTCTCTCTCTCTCTCTCTCTCTCTCTCTGTATATATATATATATATATAATAATTAAGTTCAAGTTCAAGTTTAGAGAGTTAAGTTCAATGCAATGTGGTCATTTAAGTACAGTAGCATAAAGAAACAATACAGATAAACCCACAATTGTATTATTTAGAAATTGATACATTTTCTCTCAAATTCAAAAGAACAAGTAAATATGGAATAAGTACAATGGGGTTATGGGGTTGGGAGGGAATTCTTATAGGAATTCTGGTTTAGTTCATAGAAACCCATCTTTTTATTAGGTTATTATTTTTCCTTTTTTGGTGAATCTGATTAATAAAAATCTGGCCAGCCCGTAAGAAATAAGCTTAGGAGATTGATTTGAATTCTACACTTTCGAAAAAAATTGAAAGAGGCTTTATCACAAAAAAAAAACACAAATAAATAAATATACTCACCGTTTCGAGAAGCCTGGCTCTCATTCACCGGAAGCTGAGCTGGTTCCGGTGGTGGTGGAGATGTTTTATTCAGAAGAAAGTCTGTGTCAGAGTCCAAAAAAGGGGAGAACTGGTGAACATTGCAGAAATAGAATCGATAAACAAGACCCAATAAAAGAAAACAAGCTAGAAATTTAACAAACATTTGGTTGTGCTTGTGAGCTAATGAAAATGGGCTATAATAAGTATTAGTTTTACGATTATTGATGTTGTTATTTTTTGATGAATCAAAGCACATGGGTTTCATTTGTGTCGATGACTTAAAATAATATCAAAGCCTCTGCAACTCATCTGAGAGGAAAAGAAAGAATTAAAGGGATGAAGAAGATGAGAAGTCAATAAAATAATTGAAAGATTAGATTTTGCAGCTACCCACAAATGGATTTTAGTACGAGAACAAATAACAAGGTTTGATTTTGATTTATAATTATGAATTTTTGATCCTGAAAGATGAAAAGTGAGATGAGAAGGGCTAAAAGCAAGGAAAGTACAAGAAAATGATGATGAAGTGATGATGTGTGGGGGGATTTGAGGAGGTGTGTGGTGACTTCTTGTGCCATTGATGACTTCACTTGGCTGCAGGTGCTGTTCTGTTGGTTCTCCTTTCTACTTACCACTTTCCTCTCTAATTAATGCAGTCTTAAATTATGTTGAGTCAAGCATAGAAGATAAGTTAGATATAACCCCAACTTCTTCTTCTTCTTCTTCTCTTTTTTTTTATAAAAAAAATCCATTCCATTTTATTTAAAGAAACCATTTGTGATATTATTGAATGAAACAACTGTACATTCCACCCATTAACATAAAAAGAAAAAGACTTGTTTCATTTTCAAAAAAGGAGCATACCGTGATGAGTTGATGACCAGTTACATTCATCTTCTTCTTTAATACTCCCAATATCATAATAATCCATACCACTCTACCTACAAATTACTTGGGATTAAATTTTAATTTTGTAATTTTTTATCTTACTTTGATTCCCTTTTCAATTTGGCTGTTTTTGCTTTCTTTTTAAGTTTTTGATTCACTTGCTGAACAGTTAAAGAAAATTGTTTGATGTGCGCTCATGTCAATATTAAATATTAACGTATATATTTACGTTGATATTAAATATTAATGTACGTAAATATATGTGATAATATGATATAAAAAATAATCTATATATTACTCTTTTATTGTATATTACTTACAATTTAAGTTAATCACAATCCAAATATAACATAAAATTAATTGATATATAAATTATTTTCCTTTTATTTATTAGAGCATATCATTATGTTATTATCAAAATGGACCCATTTCATTCTATAGGAATGAAACTCGGGATTATAGTGAGCCCATCAGAGGGTTACAAAATCAACCTGTCGCCACATAAAAGGGCACACGGTTTAGAATGGATTTATCTTTGTGCTTCAGTTATGTTTTGACCCGAGTCCAACCAGAGCTATAGTAAGGCTCATGACTTGGGTGGTACTGTGGTGGGCCAAATGACCCAAGCAATGCTCTGGAGACGTCGTTACAATGTGTTTGACCCTTCTCTTTACTGGTAAAAAATAAAAGACACTACTCGGTTAAATTGACAGAAGCAATTTACATACCTTGCATATACAGGTAAAGAATACAGAATACAGCATAAGCCAAGCCACATTTATGCACATTTTAACGGCTGCTACAATAAATAAAAGATGAGCCTTTAAACATCTTGAGGACTCCAGAGGCAATGTAATAATAGAATATCTTCCTCTCAATGGTTTCAGAGTAAGTTGTTTCGATTTCCTCTTTATAAATCTTTCAAGAGGATGGTGTACCTGACCTCCAAGATATCACAGCTTCGGGATCTTTCATAAATGAGAATGATGGTGGTGGGAGATCTCTAGTTTCTGAAATGATAGAACTCACGTAGCTGCTGCTCTTGGAGTTCTCATGCCAAATCCACGATTCACCTTCTCAACTCTGTCAATATTTCTTGTTAATAGTGCTTGAAACCATTTAAATGTGTTTACATGAATAATAGTAGTAACATATCTATTACATCAATGTACAAAGTTATCCATTCAAGTAGATTCCTTACAAAAGGTGAGGATGGGAACAAGTGAGAAAAAAAATTGATGGGAACATTTTGAATTTTATGCGAGAGGGGTAACTCACAGCCACATTTGTCTAGGTGATAGTTGTTAGGCAATTTAGTCATCGGAGAATAGTTCAACTAACTTGCTCTACCAATTGGTCCCCTAGACCTTAGTGAAAGGCCAAGGGGTTTCTAAAACAGGAAATGCAGCCTATGGGATGACATGGAAGACACGGGTTGACCATGCATCTTTCTTGTTGGACATCTTTTCACTTTCTGGCGTCTATAGATGCAGCACCGACCAACTCCTTTTAACCATCTTGACGAACAACATAGTCATTCTTTTCCGAAACTACTAAGCTATTAAGACTTGATCTAGCTCTTAAAGTCCTGAACCAGTGGTGCTACTAGATTTCTAATCTCATTTCAGCTTGAACTGTTATAAACTGCATCATAACATGATGTTACTAATATATTATTCCACACCACAACAATTAAAACCGTATTTCTCCTTTAGGAATGAACCTAGATGTCATGACCCTTGCCCCTTTAGGAATGAACCTAGATGTCATGACACTTGCCCCTAATGACCCACTCTCTAAACCCTTGCCCCTAATGACCCACTCTCTAAACTACTACCTCTCACCCCGCAAACCCCGTGTCTTAAATTTGAATCTGGTGATCCCTTGTGATAGGGAGTTAAATTTGTACAACAACAATGAGCAATCATTTAAAGAACGAAGGGAATGAACCATAAAGAGAATTAAAGACTTACGTTGGGGCAAGTTTGCCAAGGCTACGTAGCTTTTCACCGGAGCCTTCATCTAGGACTCTCCCTGACATCTCAATTATGTATGATCTATCTCTATCAGTTGGGAGCCCTCTCTTTCCAAGCAAATTCAGGTCTCTTTGATGAAGCTCTCTCCCGTTTACAAACACACCAGTATTTCCACCAGAACAATCCTCTCGCATGGGATAATTAAATTCTTCAATAAACGGCTGCCATTATAAAGAACCTAGTCTTAGTTTTTAATATTAATGAATATACAAGCTATCATAAATATGGATCAATATTTCTGCATCTGCGTAAGTAGATCTTACGGGAAGTATGCCAAGACAAGGTCCGCCCATCACACCCCAGAATCCAGCTCGGGAATCATACCTGGTGCAATTGGGAGCAGAGAAACCATTAGTATTTGCAGTGAAGATGAAGAAATGTATTAAGCATAACCATTAAGCAAACAATTTTGATAGAATTTTTAAACAATCTTTGCTACACAAGAATAAGGGAACCTTCATGCAAGGAAGCTGGAAAAAGTGGATGGACTCACAACTAAATTTGGATCCAATTAAGATCCAGTTATATAAATTATATTCAATGCAAAATTCAAGGGACTCCTCTTATAAGCTTAGATTCAGGTAACTGACTTCAGAACATCTTTACGACCCACTTTCTGAGAAAAAGATTAATACTCCACCAAGTGGCTTCGTTGCATTTCAAGATACTAGATAGAACATAAAGTTCTATGTTTTCCAAGAGGATTTACTTGTACAAAAATCTAAGCCAAAACACACTAGGTGGTACGTAGCCAGATATTGTTTTTAGATAGAAGAAGACAGTTTTATTAGAAGAGAAAGAAGATGCGGAAATCCATAACGCAACGCAGCCCTCCAAACTCAATGTATATCTGAAACAGAAATCCCACAAAGAGCATACATATAAGCCCCCAAAGATGCAATAAAAGTGTACGTTGACTTATGCCCTAACTAAATCTGTCACTCATTCAGTCTACCCAATCTAGACAGTCTTACCGAAGCATGAAATTAGACTAGCTTCATGATCATATTCAGTGAATAATTATATAGAATAGCAAATCATAAAAAAGTCTGGACCATTGACTCCAAAGAAGTACAAGACCAATTACACGGCAAACCGTTATCTATCTTCACGTTCAAATAAGGAACTTGTAATACTAAAGATATCCATATCTCACAACTTCGCATTTACAGCATGTGACAATTTCAATTACTTGATTAGCACCAAAATATAACACAGAGAATACTGGTAGAACTTAAGCATGCATGTTTGCACATAAAATATATTTTCCCGGTGAACCTATTTTCAAATATATATGCTTTTACCAGTACTGTCCAGGTTGGATTGTTCCAGCTAGCTTTTCAGCCTTCTTAACCAACCAATCTAGTATAGGATGCCCATTAACTGTAACATTAGCTCTTTCCTGCTTAATGTTCTGACTAGAACTAGATTTGTCATTAAAGCTCTCCCTGATAATACCTGCTGCAAAGAATGATGCACCCCCTTTCTTGGCTCTCAGTTGATCTTCTTCTCTGCACACATCCGTTGAATCTACAGATGTTCCCGTGTTGAAGTACTCATTGGATGATATCTCCAACTCAGTGACCACTGCTGCATCGTTCATGGAGTTTTGCCTTGAGATAACCTTCTTTGGGATAACTCCCTCCTGCTCAGACCGACCACTTCTGTTTCCATTTTCAAATCGGTTCACCGCATTATATTTATTAGAGTAATCA
This sequence comes from Hedera helix, assembly GCA_947179155.2. Classification (NCBI taxonomy): domain Eukaryota; kingdom Viridiplantae; phylum Streptophyta; class Magnoliopsida; order Apiales; family Araliaceae; genus Hedera; species Hedera helix. The sequence goes on from OX359272.1 coordinate 1,273,277, forward strand.
ATGTGATCTTTAAGTGGTGAACCTGGAGGCGGTCGAGATGGACTGGTTTCCTTTGGAAGCTTGGCAGAGTTGGCTTCTTTTCTTGTAGTAATCAAAGTGTCTGAGCTATCCTCATTCACAGAAATACCAGAAGTTGTAGAATGACGGCTTCTCACCTCGGCAGACTGATTTGAGCTCAAACCCTGGCCTGTTGATGGTGAAGCTAGTTTTTTATCCATTGATTGAAAATCAATACCTGAATTATCATAATCAACAGATGAAAAATCCAAGCTACCCAAATTTGCATTGCCATGGTAATTTGAAGTACCATCTTTGGTCACCAAATTAGAGCTAGCATCAACGTTTGCAGAAGTTTTCTTCACTTCTTCATAAAGAGAAATAACAAGTTTATTGAAGGTAACCACTAAAAGGATGATTTTAGAGCATGATGCACATCTAGTTTTCCTTCGACTTTTCTCTGAAAACAGAACTTTCTTAGGAAGTTGGAGCAACTCAAAGCAATTGTAACATGCAACAAATGGAGCACCACCAGCAATAGGGTGGCAACGACGTCCGCCACTGGCTAACACCACCCTTGGAGGACGTTGACGATTGAAACCACCCACTTCAAAGTTCGGATCATTATTCCATCTAGTGTTGGATTGAGGATTACGATAATTACGTGGAGGGAGTTTAGCAAATCTTGGATCATATTCTTGCGAACCAGATGCACCTGGACTTTCATGATGGTGAAACATTGGATTGTTGGGAACATTTGAAAACCTTTTATTATGATAGACAGAAGGTGGAACTAGCGGAAGAACATGCGGATGTTTGTTGTAGCAATGTAAACAAGAGCAAGATGGTGGATGCAGATTTATATTATGTGAATATGGTTCAAGCATATCGAAATTCACCATATCCTTATTCATATACCATCTGGAGAAGTATGGACGAGATGGATGTTGTTGTAAAGGATGAGCTACTTCGTACAGAGGTTTTTGGAGCATTTGGTACCCAAGAGGATCCTCAAATCCTTGCACTTGATTTGGATTATGCATGGGAGGATAAAAGCAATGCATAGCCATTTCACGACTATTCATGAATGGGGGTGGCACAGCGTAATGATTGATATAAGAAGGTCCTCCCACAGGTTTATCAAGAATTGAATATTGCATTGAGGCCATTTTTTGGCCGAAAGAGCCATCAGGGAACCAATTCTCAGAACCATCGTAAGGATCTTGATGAACAACGCTCCTATCTGGAGCCTTTCCTTTAGGCTTGTCAGACACATTAGTCCTACTTAGTTGATCCTTCAATTCGTCCAACTTCTTTAAAAGCTCAGCTCGATCTTGTTCAAGGTACTCAATCTTTTTTAACTCATCAAGGTCACTCCTATTATTCAGACGTTGAGCTGCTTCAGCATAATCATAATTACGTCCCAATTGGTAATTGGAAGGACCTTCTTCTGAGTACTTTGAATTCGAATACCTCACACCTCCAACATCAGCCCTATGGGTGCTATGAAACCGCTCCGTTTCACTTATCTCACCAGTTCTCCAATCCAATGTAAGCTCTGACCTTCGTGACCTATTTGCATTACCAACTCGGAGATTCAAATCCCCAAATTCTTTATCTGTATCATCTATGTTCTCATCCATCTCCTCTTCATTCTCAACAACCCATTTATCCGCTTTAGCCATTGAACCATTCCTATATTTATCAGGCATCTCACCCAAAATCTCCTCCCTCTCAAGCCTACCAGAAGAACTACCACTTGACCTAATATCATTTACAGACACATCACTCAAATTCATCATTTCTGTCTCCATTAATTCAAAATTCTCTGAAGTGGAACGAAAACTCTCCGAACCCCCTCCATTTCTTTCTTCATCCACCTCAACATCATTATTCTTTGCTGCAAAAATTGGAACCAAAAAAAAATACCCATTTTACAAAACAAACCATAAAAGCCATAAAAAAGTAACATACATAGCATTTCATCTTGTAAATGAAATTTGGCAACAAATAAAAATCCCAACTTTGACCCAAAAATATACTAAAATTAAGCATAAACATAGCTTTAAAAGAACAACCTTAAGTAAAAATTGATTCTTTCTATGTTTTCTTGGGTACCAAACATAAATTAACATAGGAAGAGATCAAATTCATGAAATTGATAAAAGGGTACCGCGAAGAACAGCACCACAAACACCACACTGATATACAGAGTAATCTGTAAGCTCTGGAAGCAAGTTTTCGCACTTTGGGCAACGAACTAAATATACTTGTCCAGGTTCAGACATTGTAGAACACTGCTAAACAATCTTCGAGAAACCAATTATCCTCCGATGTAATACTTTGTAAAGAACGAAATTTTATGTAATTAGAAAAAATTGGAGAATCCAATAAAGATTAAAAGGGTATTTTCAACTTGTACGATGTATGAATCATAAAGCCTGAGGAAAAACTATGCTTTTGTTTGGAGGAAGAGAAAGTTCAGAGAAAATCTGAGTTTTCTGCAGCAACAGCTTTTACATGCTGCAAAATTGTCGAAAAATAGAAGTTACACAGAGAAAGGATGGAGAGGGGATAACGAAAAGGGGTGTTTTGTTTCGTTAGAAAGAAAAATATTTAAGTTGATTATTCTAAACTTTATGTGAAGAAGAAATATCTATTTTGTCTAAAAGTTGGGTAGGGTCCAATGTTTTCGATGCTTAAAATGTGTTGACTTTGCAGAACCAGAAGTCGGTCAACTCCCGTATATAGGATGTTTATATATATCTATAATATAAAATAAAGAGATTCAGATTTTAAAATTTTAATATTTAACTATCTCAAATTAATTTAAACTTTAATATTTAACGATTTCAAATTAATTTAAATTTTAATATATAACCGTCACTAATTTATCTCTCATTTTTTCTCTCCAATTCAATAACAATAACAATAACAATAACAATAATAATAATAATAATAATAATAATAATATAGTAATAATTATTATTATTATTATTATAATAGTAATAATAATAATAATAGCAGTAGTAGTAATAATAATAATAATAACAATAATAATTATACTAATAGTAATAATAATAATAACAATAATAATAATTATAATAATAATAATAATAATAATAATAATAGTAATAATAATAATAATTATTATTATTATTAGTATTATAATAATAATAATAATTATTATTATTACTATTATTATTATTATTATTATTATTATTATTACTACTATTATTATTATTATTATTATAAATAAAAAAATTGCACGTAAGCAACATGGGTCGCCTTTTTAGCATTGACGTCATTTTTCTGTTTTTCGGGTATTACGGTTGTTATGTTTTTACGTGCAAATTGATTTGGGCAAAAAATCACAGACACGGTTCAGATTCATTCTAATTGATTTGTAAGTTATTTTATGTTACAAATAGTTTTTAGGTAATAGAGTATTTATGAAATTTTAACCTAAAGGCACGGACAATTACGTATCATCTCTTTGGTATTTTTGCGGGCTATATCGAGAGTAACTATTGTAGTAAGCTCTGACTCGTGGTATGAGAATCTTTTGTCCAATTTCAAGAAAAAATATAGAGGAAAAAATATTATGGTGATGCGATTTAGTTGGTGTTATGACAATACTTTTTTGTTTGGACTTAATTAAAGTGCTCATTTTATACTTTTGGGTATATATGCAAAAGCATTTCTTTTGAATTTTTACATCTTTTTTTTTTCTTAATGAATCCCACCAAATGGCTTGCAGTACTATCATTTTTTCACAGGAAATACTGTTCATAGATCATATTGATCGATGGTTAGAGATACTAGAGGCAAATAAATACTGTCAAACTTCTCATTCCGTTTTGTCAATAAAAGAAAGGTGTGTGAGATATCCGACAACACTATATTACACAAATTTGAGCCCGCAATCGTCAATCAATTAATTGCTCAAATCTGTCAAGAACTAATTTTAAATTGAGAATAAATAACACACTAATGTTTGCCTAAAAAAGAAACTATAACTGGATTGACTATCAATCTTTTTGTATTAATAGTTGGACTCTCAATTTTATTATGGAACTGAGAGTCCACAACAGTTTTAGATTTTTTAATTTAAAAATATTAAATACAGTACTCAACTATTATATTAATTGTACCGTGCCTTCAGGCATGAGTTATCCCTAATCTATAATATAAAATAGAGCGACTCAAATCCCAAGATTTTAACATCTAACGGCCTCAAATCAATTTAGACTTCAATATCTAACGGCCTCAAATTAATTTAGGCGTTAACATTCAATAGTCATTAATCTATCTCTCATTCCCCCCCCCCCCCCCGGCCCAATTCAATATCTTTTTTTCAAAAATTTATCCACTCACATTTCCCGCCAAAATCAAATTCACCACTATACTATAATAATAATAATAATAATTATTATAATAATAATAATAATAATAATAATAATAATAATTATTATTATTATTATTATTATTATTATTATTATTATTATTATTATTATTATAATAATAATTATAATAACATATATAATAATAATAGTAATAGTAATAATATTAATAATAAAAATAATAATAGTAATAATAAATATAATAATAAACTAGTAATAGTAATAGTAATAATAATAATTAACAATAATAATAATAATAATAATAATAATAATAATAATTATTATTATTATTATTATTATTATTATTACTATTATTATTATTATAAAAAAATTGCACGTAAGCTACATGTTTCGCCCTTTTAGCATTGACGTCATTTTCCTGTTTTTCGGGTATTGCGGTCGTTATATTTTCACATGCAAATTGATTTGGGCGAAAAATAATAGGCAGGTTAAGATTCATTCTAATTGATTTGTAAGTTATTTTATGTTGCAAAGAGTCTTTAGGTAATAGAGTATTTTTAAAATTTTAATCTACATCGTGCCTTCAGGCACGGACAATTATGTGTCATCTCTTCGGTATTTTTGCGGGCTATATTGAAAGTAACTATTGTAGTAAGCTTTGACTTATGGTATGAGAATCTTTTATCCAATTTTTCAAGAAAAAATATAGAGAAAAAAATGTTATGGTGATGCGATTTAGTTGGTGTTATGACAATACTTTTTTGTTTGGACTTAGATGACTCATTTTATACTTTTGGATTGTTAGAGTTTATGCCCTAGAGGCTAATTATTTGATGTAATTGCTTAACATTTTTGATATTATATTTGATTGAATAAATGGATTATTTTATTATGATTTTATTTACTGCGTTATATAAATGTTAACATAATAAAAGTCCTTAGAATAATGATACGAATTATATAGCTTTAAGTATGTGACTTGAACATGAGATTATATAATTATAATTAGTATCATTGCTCTTAAATGTCCCTAGTCGAGTATCATTGTTAATGGGACAACAATGATGCATTGAGACTAGTATGTGGATTGACTGATGGCCAAATCTCATTAGTCATAAATATATGAGATATTTGAGTCAATGCATATGTACATGTTAGAGAACAATGTACTGGACTGACCCACTATGAGAATTCTACATGGAGCATTATGCAAAGTGTCATAAGAAATTCTTATAGTGACAATGATGTAATGATCCTCCGACCTGAAATCACTATATTATTACACGAGAATTTGTGTATTTTGATATCATCAAATGTCACATTTAATAGGGTGGACAATAAATGTGATTATTGGGTACATCATGAATCGTGTGAGGAATATGAGTGATCTAGATGGAATTTAACCCTCTAATATATTAGGGGTGATATCCATAGGCCTCTTGATTGAGTAGGACTATGAAATACATGGTCATGCTCAAATATTGATTTGTTTCATATAGTCTACTCATTGATCAAGAAAACTCAGATTAAATTATGAAGAGTATGACACATTCCATGCCTCGAGTTTAATCTAGGATATAAGGTTAAAAGGATTAAATTACATTCAAACATTGGTCACGAAAAGGTTGTATCGAATCACCGATCTTATTATTATTTGGGTAGCAGTGATGCATTACTAGATGCCGCTCACTGTTTATAATTTTATAATATGATTTTAAAATTATTGCCAACATAATAATAACCTATAGGGTCACACACATAGAACGTATTTAAAAAGGAATTAATTTAAATTGTAAGTATTTAAATATGTCAATATGATTGATAGTATTTAAAATTACGAATTTAAATTAATAGGATAATTTATATATATGTATATTAATTAAGTTAGACTTAATTAAGATATAATATATATAAATTCGGATTTTATTTTTCTAATTAAATTAGGTTTTGGTTAATTCCTATTAACTATTATATATATGATATATCAGTAGTCTTAATCAAGTAAGGAAAAACTAAAAACCCTGGCCGCTTTCAGAAAGAGGCTAGAGAGAAAAATAATTGGGAAATCCTGATCTTGGTGGCTAGTACCGCGGTTCCTTTTGCTGCAGATCGTGGGACGATTCGCGGAGCGTTCGTGTGGATACCATAGAGACGCAGTCGCTGGATTGCGTTGAAGATTCGAAGCCGTTCCAGAATTCCATCGTCTTCTGTCCATCTCGGATAATCGGTAAAATAATCTAAACCTCTGATTAATCTGTTTTCGCATGAATCCTGTCTTAGGGTTTCGGAAATTTTTTAAAATTCCGCTGCTTTCACTGTGTCGAAACCCTTACATGGATATATATGCAAAAGCCTTTCTTTTGAATTTTTACATCTTTTTTTTTCCCTTATTGGATCTCACTAAATGGCTTGCAATACTATCCTTTTTTCACAGGAAATATTATTTATGGATCATATTGATAGATGGTTAAAGATACTGGAGACAAATAAATACTGCCAAACTTCTCATTCCTTTCAATATGTAATGATGTAATAATGTAAGAAATGACTTAGTTAGAAAAGACTGAGATAGAAAAGATCAAATCTGTTAGGTTGATCAGTCTATATGGTCGAAGAATGGACTCTACGATCAAGACAACCAATCGTAGAATGAACTCTACGATTGTGGTTCAGAAGACTCTACGATCAAGGCAACCAATCGTAGAATGGACTCTACGATTATGGTTCAGAAGACTCTACGATCGTCGAACAGACAGCCAAGCTAGCCTGCAGATAACGCTGAACCAGAGAAGAAATGTACTCTACGATACACACTATCTAGCAAAATCGTAGAGTAAAATTGTTGAGCAAGCTGACAAGGATTGGAATGTATGCAGATAGAAGAGATCGTAGAGTGGAACAAAATGACAAGGCAATACAGAAGATTGCTATACACATAGAACAATCGTTGAGTAGAATTAAAGGATGAAGCAACACAGACTGCAACTCAACGATTCCACTAAGAAGCACTACAGTTAACTAACTCTACGATTTGATCAAACCTACAAGATCGTAGAACGAAATCAAAGCAAAGCATTGCAAGCACAAACTCTACGATCTAACCAGAGCAACAAGGTCGCAGAGTTAGAGAAAAGATCGTTCTAACTCAAACGTTTCACTTGACATACCTCAAGTAACATTCATGAAGCTGAATTCGTAGAAACAAAGTAGACAGTCTATCGCTCAACGAATTCATTAAGCAGGTCAAGGCAAGTAGACTAACAGAACGGCTATATGGTGCAAGAGAAAAGGGAATACTCCTCGCCCAGATTAAAGAAAGATTAAGTGTTGTTGAGATACAGATGCATGTCAGAGTCACAGTAGATGTTGTGCCCAACCGACTATAAGTCAGGACCCACTGCTCAGGAAAATGGTGAATAAAGTCAGACCAATGGGACATCTCTGAATGCATCAGAACAGTTGGTTCTAAAAGTCAAGGAAGATATTTATTGATGAATCAGAAGATTAATTAACAAAGGAAAAAATAATCCTTACTGAACAACTGTGGGAGTGCAACGGCTATATATATTCAGAGAAAGTTGAGCTACAGGTCAATATATCAGAACATGTCAGAAAAGGGAAAAGCACTGACACAAGTGGCAAGAAAGTCAAACATCGAAGATATTTAAGATCTGCACAAAGCCAAAGGAAACCAACGGGATTTATCTCAACGGTAAAATATGCTCAGAGATATAAAGGCATATATAACAAACAAAAAATGTGGTTGTTGCGGTTGTTGAATATACGAGAGAAATGATGGTAGACAACAACCGATCGTAGAGTGAAACAGAAAATGAATATACTGAAGGACTCTACGATCCATAAGAACACAAACACTAAATTGAGAGAGATATAGAGATAAATTACTCTATTACAAGAAAAGTGTTCAGAGCTGCTAGGCACATAGTAGAGAGAAGCTTAAACGACAACTTGATACATACATGGTAGCAACTGAGTACTAAAAGGAAGGAGCATCACAGTCATCTCAGAAGCCCATCTCAAGAAGCACTAAAACTGTCTATGATAAGAAGGAACAACTGAGTACCAAAAGGAAGAAGCTTCACAGTCATCTCAGGAGTTCATCTCGAGAAGTTATCAAGTACAAAAGGAGCTAAAGTGCAAAAGCCTAGCAGCACAATGGGTGATCATAAGTAGTTGCTGAATACAGAAAGAAGAAGAACGTCAACGACAAATATCAGCAGCATTCAACGATTGATCACAAGCAGCTGCTAAGTACCCAAAGACGAAGAAGAGCAAATGTTCTACTTAGCAGCACAACCAAACGAACAAACAAATCAAGTCTGCTGGACTTGTTGAGTACCGAAGGGTACAAGAGATTCTAGGTCTGATGGACTTAGTCTACAGTCCCAAGGCTATTAGCCTTGATGAGGGCAAAAGTGTCCTAGTCTTAATGTGACTAAAAGAGCCAAGTCTGCTGGACTTGATGAGGGCAAGAGTGTCCTAGTCCAGAGGACTAAACCTTAGTGGTTTTCCTACTCGTTGTAGTAGAAGAGTGGAGTAGGAGTTATTCAGTCTCCGAACCACTTAAAACTCTCTGATGTCATTTACATTCAGTCATATACATTCTGTCTTATATATATATATATATATATGTTTACATATGACTCTGAATTAGTTTACTTAACAAGTGACTTTCTTCAAAATAATCTTAAACTTAACGGAGAAGTTTTACAAATCTTTAAGGGGTGTTTTCAAACTAATATTCCAATGTGTAAACAAATCTTAATTAAGTTTGTTAATTGCTATTAAATCTTTGAACTTAATATTAAAGGAAAAAAGTTTTTAATAGATCTATTCAACCCCCCCCCCTTCTAGATCACTTGTGTGCCTCTGGGAACTAACAATAATAATAATAATAATAATAATAATAATAATATAGTAATAGTAATAACAATAACAATAATAATAATTATAATAATAGTAATAATAACAACAACAACAACAACAATAATAATAATAATAATAATAATATAGTAATAATAATAACAATAACAATAACAATAATAATTATTATAATAATAGTAATAATAATAATAATAATAATAATAATAATAATAATAATAATAATAATAATAATAATAATAATACTAACAATAATAAAAATAATAATAATAATAATAATAATAATAATAATAATAATAACAATAATAATTGTAATAATAGTAATAATAATAGCAATAATAATAATTATAATAATAATAATAATAATAATAATAATAAATTAATTTTAATAATAATAATAATAATAATAATAATAATAATAATAATAATAATAATAATAATAATAATAACAATAATAATTGTAATAATAGTAATAATAATAGCAATAATAATAATTATTATAATAATAATAAAAAAAATTAATTTTAATAATAATAATAATAATAATAATAGTAATAGTAATAATAATAATAATTATTATTATTATTATTATTATACTAATAATAATTATTATAATTATTATTATTATACTACTACTACTACTAATAATAATAATAATAATAATAATAATAATAATAATACTTATTATTATAATTATAATTATAATAAATAAAAAATTGCATGTAAACAACATGAGTCACTTTTTTAGTATTGACGTCATTTTCTTATTTTTTGGGTATTGCGGTCGTTATTTTTTCACATGTAAATTGATTTGGGCAGGAAATCATAGGGACGATTTAGATTCATTTTAATTGATTTCTAAGTTATTTTAGGTTACAAAGAATTCTTAGGTAATAGAGTATTTTTAAAATTTTAATCTACGTTGTAAAGGCTTACATGTCATCTCTTTGGTATTTTTACGGGTTATATCGAGAGAAACTATTGTAGTAGGCTCTAACTCATGGTATTAAAATCTTTTGTCCAATTACAATAAAAAATATAGAGAAAAAAATGTTATAGTTATGCGATTCTATTGATGTTATGACAATACTTTTTCGTTTGGACTTAGAGTGTTTATTTTATACTTTTGGGTATATATGCAAAAACTTTTCTTTTAGATTTTTACATCTTTTTTTTTCCTCATTGAATCCCACCAAATGGTTTGTAGTACTACCCTTTTTCCACAAGAAATACTGTTTATGGATTATATTGATCGATGGTTAGAGATACCGGAGGCAAATAAATGCTGCCAAACTTCTCATTCCGTTTTGTCAATAAAAGAAAGGTGTGTGGGATACCCGAAAACACTATATTACACAAATTTAAGCCCTCTATCGTCAATCAATTAATTACTCAAACCTACTAAGAACTAATTTTAAGTTGGAAATAAGTAGCACACTAATGTTTGCCTTAAAAAGAAAGTATGACTGAATTGAGTATCAATCTTTTTGTATTAATGATTGTACTATTAGTTTTATTATGGAACTGAAAGTTCACAACAGTTTGAAATTTTTTAATGTAGAAATATTGGATACAATACTCAACTGTTATATTAGTTGCACCGTGTCTTCAGGCACGGGTTATTCTTACTATATATATATGTTAGAATAAGGAAAAATATATGAGTAATGATATTTTATAATAATCCATGTAATGACCTTTATAAAAAATAATGGGACCCACTATGTAAGTGGTGCGTCTTAGGTGATATACATGTTGATTATTCTAACTTTACATGAAAAAGAAATATATATTTTGTCTAAAAGTTGGAGTAAAATACAAAATTAACTACCGAATCCTTAATATATTTAGATATTATATCTCTATTTATTGGTCAATATAAAATAAACTTTTTATTATAAAAAAAATTTGAATAACAAACATCTATGTGACAACTAGGTACTGACTGCTCCCCGTGACAATGATAACATATAAGTAAACCAAACTAAGACTAAAAAATTTACTTTCGTCAAGATTTGAACTCAAAACCTTAATCTTAACATAAATTTTGTTTATACAAGTTTCTCCATTTAAACCAAAAAAAAGGAAAATATAAATAGGTGGGTAAATATTTTGACTTTTTATTAGATCAATATTAATTTTTTTAAAATTAATTTTAAATATTTTTAAACTCAAAATTTACATGAATTTATTTAGTTTATATCGATACATACAATTATGAATATCATAAACTACCTACCAAAAATAATATTAATTATAAGATTTATTAATTTTAAAATTTAAATGAATTATGTAAATTTTTAATTTGAAATTGACTTTATGAAAGCTAATAATTAAAATTGACATGATTCATTTAAATTTTAAAAATAATTTTTTTTTCTAATTAATAGTATATCTTAGAGATTTTTGATAAAAATTGAATGAATTGGTTCTAAATGTTTAAGTAATCTGAATGAAGTTGAATACTAAATAAAAAATAATTATTTGATAATTGATACGTCTGAATCATCTAAATAACAATCTTTTACTATTTTATCCCTTTAAGTTATGATGAACAAGTATATAATTTTGCCTGAACATATTAAAAAAAAATTAAATACAATATTAATTGTTCAACAAATAAAAATAAATAATTAAAAAAATTTATCAAACAAAGTATTGAATAATTCAAAAAAATTTAACCCAAATTTCATAGAAAATAAAAAATATAATGAATTAAACAAATATGACAATATAATAATAAAAGTATTAAAATTATATTAATTTCAATAAGTCACTTTATAATTCACAGATGTCATATTAAAAGTATTCTAAATCTTTTACAAAATAGAAAAAGTAGAAATCTGAGTTGGACGGAATGGTTTAAACAAAGACCCATTTTTTTTTTCATCTGCATTTCAAGATCAAACTTAAAAGGGTTTAATACTTTAATCCTTATTCCCAAAAATTTATCCATTTATCACCGAATCAATATTTTCAGAATCAGACTAGTCATTGAATCAAAAAAATATCGGATGAATGAGTTACTAGTCCAATCAATTGTCAAACTATAATTGAACCGGTAAATACAATATATATATATATATTATAAATAATTAATATATTTTTAAAATATCTAATCTTTTGTAAGCTAAAATATAGTGAAATAATGTTATAATATTAGTAAAAATATTTAATTTTAAAAATAAAAATATTTTTGTATAAAAAAAATATTTTAAAATAGGGTCAACTAATCAATTTTATAGGTTAAACCACTGGTTCGACTGGTGGTCAGCCGGATTTTGATCGGGTCAATAAAAATCAATTTTTTAAGTTAAACTGGACTTGATCGCCGATCTAGGCCGGATTTAATAACCATGCACCAAACTACAAAGAAATATCATGTACCCACTTGAACAAAGCAATTTGGGATTAATAATGCATATTATTGCTACAATCTAGGGAAGATTTGTAAAAAATACACACACGTTGCTATAATTTTTTATTTCTTCCATGAAAGGTATAATTTTTAATGGGCATCTAGGTCTCTTGCCCTTGCCCCTCTTATTTTGTCAAATTAGTTTTTAAAATTATACCTTTTCTGAAGCTAATCCAAATATGAAGTTGATTTTAATTATTTTTTGCAATCAACCTCAAGGAGTCAAATACGAAGCTGATTTTGACGTCTTGGGAACACACGAAAGAGAGGTCATTTAGACTCATTAAGTATTAATCAAATAATCCCTTAGTATCATCAAATGTGGCTAGGGGTGAGCATGGTGCGGTTTGGTGCGGTTTGAAACTCAAACAGCACATGAAACCGCTTAAATGCGGTTTGGCAAATCCAAAACCGCAACCGCAACCGCTTGTGATTGGTGCGGTGCAGTTTTGAGCCGTGCGGTGCGGTTCCATTTGGTGCGGTTTCGGTTTCAAGATCAATTAAAACAATTAAATTTTATAACAAAGAATTGGAACAAGTGGACATTATAACAAAGAATCAGCGGTAGAAGTTGCAAGATACATGTTATGAAGCTAAAGTACCATGCTCAGTAAAGTGTATCTAATGGGGATGCTAATGGAAGATGCTATACAAGACTTTTTTAGCCCTGAAGAAAGTCAGAGTAAGCAAATGGTTGACACAAACTAAGTGGATTAATTACTACCGTATCATTCTTGAACAGCATTGCAACCAAGGCATTAAGCTGTGTATTGAATACTCCATCACCAATGCCCCATATCACAAAAACTCTAAAAAAAATCTGCAGAAACAGAAGCTAAACATGAACAGAAACAAAAGCAAGAAACAGAAACAAGACAGACATTTTTTATAGAAACAAGAATTTTTTTTACAGAAACAAGAAATTTTTTGCAAACACATTTTTTGCAGGCTATACTTAGTCCTCTCATTTCCAGGAAAACTATCAGACACCAAGAACTTGCCCTCTCCCAAAATTTGAACTCCTTCAGCGCAATATGAAACTAGATCCCCAGATCTTACAACCTTCATTGAAGACACAATTCAGACCATTATAACATGTAATGCGACAGATTGAATTTCCAAAATAATATTTTCATAAAGTGAAACTCAAAATGTTCATTTTGGGGGCTACCTCAGTGACTGGATCATTCGCGGACTTTGCAATTTCCTTCACTAAACACTCTGCAATTGGAGCTTTGTGCTCTTTGAGAATTGCAGCTGCCTTGTGAAGAAGCAATGCTCGCTTCCAAAGCGTGGTTTTTGCCCACTGTTTTTGCACTTTTTTTGCTGTTTCCATGGCCTTGTTGACCTTTTCTTGTGTACAAGCTGATCAACAACAATAGCAGCAAAGTAGCAAAAGAATCTTATTGATACTGAGTAATACGGAGTACATGTCAAGATTTATTCAAAATAAATTCATTGCATGAATGTATTTCTAACTTAATTCCCAGTATTTAAGCAATCAAAATCTTGTCATAATTACCAGCAGAGTTATAACTACTACTTCCAGGTCCTTTTACCTTGTTCTTTTGCAGATATTTTTTTTTTGGAACCAATAAAGTTTTAACAATTCATTAATTATGAAAGGATAAATATCAATTCAACTCAAGTGATCCCAAAAGGGGCTTTTTACTTTTCCCACAGACAAAAAAAGGAAATTTCACCCAAATTTCTTTATTCTTATGCTAAAATCTACAAGAAACCCCACCAGTTTCAAACATATAACAGACAACAAATCTAAACCCTATAAACATCATTTAGCTCAAAACCCATCTGAAACTCAAAAGTACTTTTCCAAAATTCACGCATTTTTAAAATAGAGAGTGAGAAGTGCTAACTGCGAAGGCTTTCTGAGTGTATGCTGCTGTCCTGTTTATTTCTGGGGGTCAAAAAATAGAAAAAGGAATAACTGCGGATCATTTTAACTACAACTGTTGGAACATCACTTATTACAGGATCCACAGTGAAGTTCTGAAGGCTTCCTTGCAATGAATAAAATTGAACATAATGTTATTACAGGGTCCAGAACATGGTCACAATAATCCATTTTTATGGACAGATATGTAAAAGGCATACTAGACAAAAATTCAATAAAACACTGATAATATTATTGTAAGTTATCACGGTGTATCTGTTTTTCTGTGCAATGGACTAATCTAGTCGACACTTTTAGGTTGTCTATGAGCCAGTCAGTGATAGACCAAAAATATATCAATCTGAATAGACCAAAATATTTCAATAGAGAGAGATTAATGCGCTGACAACTTCCAAAATAGACCAAAAATATATCATTCTGAATAGTAAAAAATGCAACCAGGTAATATATCTATTCAATTCAACGTCCGGAAAATAGCACGGAAAATCGTTAACACAGACAGAAACTCTGAAGGGTAAACCATACCAAGCCGAAAATAAACGGATAAACCAGAAATTTCCTGAGGCTAAACCAGGAAAAATGTAATAACGACGGTGTAGATCAAACAAAAAACTAAACGAAACACAAAGCTCATCAGCTGCATTAAAGTGAAACTCTTGGAGATTTCATGCTCAAAGGGGGATCTTTGAAACCCTTGAAGCAAAATCATGGCGAATGAAAGACATACCTCTTATGGGTTCTTCTTGATTTGAAGTGAGACCTTCGGTTGAGGTCCTTGAGGAATGGAGGAAGGCTGGAAGAGTTGCGAAGTTGCGAGCAGAGGCTGGAGGCTGGAGCAACGATTTAGGGTTAAGAGGATATTGGGTATATATATAAATGACCAAAACGACGTCGTTTTGGTCATGTAATATAAAAAAAAAAAAAAATCCAGCAGACATGGTGCGGTGCGGTTTAATAAATGCGGTTTGGGCCAAAAACCGAACCCAAACCGCAAATTCGGTTTTTCAGCTATCCAAAAACCGCCACATACACCGAAACCATTGGTGCGATTTTAATTGGTGCGGTTTGTGCTGTTTTTGGTGCGATTTCGGGGGCAAATCGGTTTTTTACTCACCCCTAAATGTGGCTATGATTAAACAAGTAGAAAAAAGAAAAATGCTAAAAACAAAAGAAGGCGGGCTCCTCCTCTTATTACTAGAAGGGTGACTGTTTCTTAGTTCTTTTCATTCAACTTAATTTTCACGCATTAGAATTTGTCCATAATAGAGTAGTAGTAGTACTACAACTACCTTGAAACGAAAAGAAAGAAAAAAATGAATGAAAAGGAAGGAAAAGAAAAATATAAAAAAACTCTGGTTGTTTCACATTTAATTTATATAAATTTAAAATTGATTCAAACTTTTTTAAGTTTAATTAATACATTAGTTAATATTATAAATTATTTATAAAGTATTTTAATTATTTTGCAAAATTTAAATGAATCATGTCAATTTAAAAATAATTTTAGTTAATATTATTAAATTTTATAAATTAGCTTTCAAAAAGTCAATTTCAAACTAAAAATTGATATGATTCTTTTAAATTTTAAAAATAATAAATCTTATAATTAATAGTATTTTTAGATAGTTTATGATATTTATAATTGTATATATTGATATAAACTAAGTGAATTTATGTTAATTTTAAATTTAAAAATATTTAAATTTATTTTTTAAAAAGTCAATATTAATCTTATAAAAAATCAAAATATTTATCCATTTATTTTATTTTATTTTTTGTTTAAATGGAGAAATTTATATAAATAAAATTTATGTTGTCTCGTTTATAAATATATCATGTAGTTTAATTGTATAATTGCTTAAAATTATAAATTTGAGATTTTGAATTAAGAGATATAGTACCCAAATATACTAAAAATACGGTGATTAATTTTGCATTTTATTCCTAAAAATTGAGTATCATAAAAATGTGTTGACTTTGTGGAGCCAGGAGTCGGTCAATTTATACAGTATATAGGGCCCACAGTTTGGTAACAAGCTCTCAGTGTTGCCGTCATAGGGTTCATGTACAATAAATTTAGCCAACCAATACGGTAGAGAAAAATATACAGATTGCATTGAATTTGACTTTTTCTTTTTAACTTCCTTCATTATTCAATTCTATTTTATGTTTATATTTCTGTTAATAAATTCGTGATCTTCAAATTAAGTAACACCAAACTACATGCCCTAACAGCAATTTTTTTATCCTATTAAATTAAATAGAAACTAACACGTAAACATATATAAATTTATATATGAATCAATTAGTATTCATAAAACGAAAACGGTTGAATTAGAATGTCAAATTGACAAATAATTCTGTACGATTTTTTGTCAATATAGAGTTATTAGAGAGAATATTTAGGAAGAGAAAATTATATGAAACGTTTGAAAATATTAGAGAGAAAAATAATGTTACTTTTTTCTTTGGCCAAGAATTCAGTATTTAAGATAAATTTCAATTAATATAAGATAAATTTATAGTTGACTAAATCAGGAGAAATAAAGTGAAGTATTATCTCAAATACTTTACAGAATAATACTTATTTTTAGTGACATAAGACTCTTCCAATTCTAATTAAATTATTCAATATTTATAACCAAATAAATATCTATGATCCACGGGTCTTACGCGAATCAATTCTAATATATACAAATGGGATTGTGATATGGTATATATCACCCTTAAAAGTCATTGCTCTTATGAATTTATATATGGTTAAGATCTACGTACACCCAATTTGAACTGGGCTATGATAACAAATTCACAATGGTCAAAATTGGTCAAGTTTGAGACCGGGTTTGTCCATTATTTCTGTCAAGACCATATCAAAACTCAAGAGAAACAGGTGGGAACACATACGACAGTCCACTGGGCTTTATGTTTTCTATTTTTTTAGCAAATAATCTACATTTTATTCTTAACTAAATACACACCCATGCGTTACCGCAGAATGATTCATTTTATTGATTATAAATTTATATGAAGATAGTATATTTATAAATTAAATTTTTATCAGACAAATGTAAAACAAAAGTAACTCATATAATTTTGTTCAATTGTATACAATTACGTAATTATTTAGTTTTATCAAAAAATACTGGATAGTTAACAATACATTGAATTTTCTGACTCCATCCAAGCAATACATTTTAAACGACAATCGTGAAAATTTTATATCTATGAAAAAAATTAATCTTATTGTATAACAAAAAATTATAAGAATGAGAGAAATATTTGTGGTGTGATTTGTGATGAAAGTGTTAGTCTTTATTTATAGGATGAATAAAAAATGTGTTTACATCAATCACCCATTAATTTGGAATAATATCAAAATAAAATTTAAAAATAGTTGAAATTATCTTTTTAAAATATTTGAAAACCCAAGTATGGGGGCAAAAATTGCGTGAGAATGAGATTATAATTTTGTGTGAAAATTATTTGTAAATAAAGTTCAAAAACCCAAGTATTAGATAATAATATAGGATTTAAATTTTATGCGTGACGTGTTTATAGGATAATACCAAATTGAGATTGCTACAATTGTGGGATAATGTTATATTTTTTTGTGCTAGTATAAAATTAAAAAAATTAGCTGTAATTATCTTTTAAAAAAAATTAAAATCTAAGTATGAGAACAACATTTCTGCGTGAGAATGAGATTATAATTTTGTGTGAAAATTATCTATAAATACAGTTCAAAAGCTCAACTATTCAATAATAATATGGGATTCAAATTTTATGCGTGAAATATTTACAGGATAATACTAAATTGTGATTGCTGCAATTGTGGAATAATGTTATATTTTTTTGTGTGAGTATAGAATTACAAAAATAAAATAGCTGTAATTATCATTTTAAATTTGAAACCCTGAGTATGGGAAATAATTTTATGCGTGAGAATGTGATTATAATTTCTTGTGTGAAAATTAGTTGTAAATAAAGTTCGAAAGCCCAAATATTGGATAATAATATTGGATTCAAAATTTATGCATGACATATTTATGGGATAATACCAAATTGAGATTGGTGTAATTATGAGATAATGTTAAATTTTTTATGTGAGTATGGAATTAAAAAAATTTAGTTGTAATTATCTTTTAAAAAAATTTGAAAACCAAATATGAAAAAGAAATTTCTGCACGAGAATGAGATTATAATTTATTGTGTGAAAAAGCATTTGTATGCATGACATATTTATAGGATAATACCAAATTGGGATTGATGCAATTATAGGATAATGTTACATTTTGTTGTGTGAGTATGAAATTAAAAAAAAATTAGTTATACTCCTGCTGAAATTGAAGAGCTATTGCCAAGCAAATTAATAAATCAATATAGTTGTATAATTTTTTTTTGGGTAAAACGGTGTCTGACTTCCGACGATAAAAGCTACGGACTTCCAACGTTAAAATCTATGAAAGGGTTTTAGCAGGTAATTAAAGGGTATATACAGCAAATTAGTTATGAGAATGCTATAAATTAAAAATGTTTACTTTTTAAAGCACAAGAGTAATAATAAATGAATAACAAATTGGGATAAAATCATTTTGGATTTGGTGCAATGTTGGGATATAAATATCATATTTTTATATTCAATTATAGGATAATTTTTTGATTAAATACTCATAGGAAAAAATAAATAAGTTTTTTATGGGATGATATTTAAGAATAAAATTACTGAAAAGTATTTTAGATATTATATAAATAATGTTTATTCGTGAGATGAATAAAATATTTTATTTTTAAAGACCAAATAATCAGGTTTCTATGTAGTTATTGGTTTATATTATTTAGGATGCCAAAATCAAGTTGAATACGGAATCATAAAATTTGATTTTATAATATCCAATAATCAATATTAAAACCAAAAAGTTTCATCAAAATAATCCAAATTAACAACCTAAACATGATTATGCTAAAAGTCATCAGAAATTAATAAATTTAAAACCAAAAAGTCGTCAGTAAATAATAAATTTTAAAACCAAAAAGTCGTCAGTAAAATGATTGAATGATTCAAATTAATTTGAACTAATAAAATTGTCATCTTTCTTGAATTTGATCTTCTTTCGCAACTTGTTGATTGACATTTCAACATCAATTTATGATTTTGATGTTTTAATATTGAGAAATTAAATTTGTTGATAATATCATATCAATTTAGATTTTTAATAATTATGAGAATTATAAAATCAACATATTAATATGGGATTGATTACAATATTAGTTTAGATTTGGATAATGAGAATGGAATTAAAAATATTAAAAAAAAATTCAATAGTTCAACTATGAGATATTAATAGAAAAATTAGATGCGTTATCGTTAGTATTTGTTTATATCCAAATTTTTTAAATTTGGTAGTGCTTCAAATTTGAATATAATTTTATATTACAGATTGTTATTGTTGTGTGAGTATGAAATTAAAAATAGTAAAAAAAAAATTAGGCTTGAAAATTATATGTAAATGATGAGATAATATGAGAAAAATATTGTAATAGTTATTGTTAGTATTTGTTTAATATGAGAAAAATACTGTATTATTAGTATTTGTTTATTTAAAAAATATCAATTTATGATTTTGATGTTGTAATATTGAGAAATTATATTAGTTTATAAATATCATATCAATTTAGATTTATAGTGATTTTGGGAATTATAAAAATTGGATGCGTTTTTGTTAGTATTTGTGTAAGGAATTTTTTTTTAATTTGGTATAAGTGAGGTGGCTGATTGTGTGAATGACACTTATCAATTGATGGTGTCAATATATTGTATTTTAATATATATAATAGATACGGTACGGCGTTACCATATTTACCTTCAATAACTTTTTTTTTTTTTTCAAAAGCAAAAATATATTCTATTGCTGAAAAATCCATATCTATAAGAAATAGAAAATGGAATCTGAACATACAAATCATAAACTGCAAAAGCATCGAGTAATGAGATCTCACAAATCTCCAAAAGAAAAGAAATCAAAATGAAGACTGCCTGCAAGGGAACAACTGAAGTATAATTATTTCTACTGTAACACAGCCACGATGCTGAATCACTAGCAATTCTGCTGCACTTAAGTTCTTCCACCACTGTTGAATGCTATATTGCTGCTGCACTGAGTAATTACTAATAAACAAAAAATTGGGTTCTCCTGCTGCAAGGAATCTGCTGCAATTCCTTACTTCAATTCTGCTGCACTTAAGTTCTTCCACCACTGTTGAATGCTATATTGCTGCTGCACTGAGTAATTACTAATAAACAAAAAATTGGGTTCTCCTGCTGCAAGGAATCTGCTGCAATTCCTTACTTCCTTCACTGCTGAATACTATTTTGCCGCTGCACTAACTTAATAAAAAAACATAAAAATCCAGATGATGAGCCTGATTCAAAGAACACCAAAATGTTGATGTTTTTAAATTATATGAATATAAATTTGTAACATTGCTTGATTAATGATAGTTATGAATTTACCATAATGTCTTGTAGATTACGAAAACCAATTTATGTTGATTTAAATATACATGCATGCTTTATTTATTGACTCGGTAAATTATCTATAATCAGACGATGACAATTAGAATACTTCAGAATTTACAAATTTATGAATCTACATAAAGATATTTTTGATTTATTTATAATAAAAATAGAAAATTGATATTTCTGCAAGCAAAATTGATATTTTTCCTCAAGCTTTTTAACTAAATAAAATGGGACTCACTTGCAAAAATATCAATTTTGACTGCAAAAATATCAATTTCCTAAAAATACCTGTAAAATATGTAATATGACAACATTCCCCGAACAAGTTATGAAATATTATTATTTATTATTTTTCAATTATAATATCTTACAATTTCAAGGATACTTTTTAAGTAGAACAGAAACAAACACCTCTACATCTTTTATTTTAGTTATATGTGAGCTATATAATATGGGAAACTATAAATTGGAACAAGGGGCTTATTATAGAAAGGTTGCGAAATTAATCAACTACCATTTTTTACATAAAATGCTTAATAAGTAACAAAATATTACCATAATATACAATGTTTTAATGGAAAAAAGGAAGAAGAAAAGAAGTGAAATATTGCATCCAATTTCTTATATGATATCATCACCTAAGTCAAAAAATATTTGCTTGTGGTAGATAACGGACCCTATGATAGGGAGAGAGGTCGTTCGATTCCTTAAAATTAAATATTGGTGGACTGCAAAATGGTGACATAATTGTCAGTTGCCAATACAATTTGCATTTTGTAATTTCAGTGGACTAATCTAAAAAGTGCTCGTCTATTTTAAAATCTTAAACATTCAAGGTATGCTAAATACAGTTTTGAACTTTAATTTGTCGACAACCAGCATATTAAATTTGCTTAATTCATGTTAGTTATTCATTTAATGTAGGTTTATTGACTAATTAATCTTACTAATCATTAGTGTTTCTAGCAAAAAAAAGAAAGAAAAAGAAAAAAGAACTTTTGGAGAAGAACCCGAGAACCCAAACACTGGATCTACGTATACAAAATACTGATATATATGTTTGTAAGCTAACTTGACTTAAAAAATTAAGTCAATTAATTTATATTAGGCATTTATTTGTCGAGTATTTATTTGAAGCGACTCTATCTCACTTGTGAATTTTTAACATTTTCTTTTTGTTCAACGGTATTTTGGATAAATTTTCTATTTGGACTCCCACTCTAA
Source organism: Hedera helix (assembly GCA_947179155.2). Classification (NCBI taxonomy): domain Eukaryota; kingdom Viridiplantae; phylum Streptophyta; class Magnoliopsida; order Apiales; family Araliaceae; genus Hedera; species Hedera helix. The sequence continues at coordinate 1,295,617 of OX359272.1, forward strand.
AATTTGTGTTCTATTAGTTTCTCTAATAAGCATTGCTTGATGCAAATACATTTTCATGTGAAATGTGAAATGTGAAATGTGAAAGTACAATTTTTTTAACTAAATCACATTCAAAAATGCCCAAGAATAAAATCACATGAGATTAAGAAACGGTCGTTTCTAGTGCAGGAATTCCAATTCAATTCACTACTCCTATCACAATTATTTTTGTTCTTCTTAGGATTTTTTTTCTTTTCTCCTTCAAGCTACTGCTTCTCCATAATTTTACTAAAAAAATTCATCACAAAAGAGCAGACCTTTTTCGACAAGCTCTTTTGGACGGCGAAATTCTCCCGATGATGGTACAGCATCAGGAGCAAGATGTCACGCCCCGCTTAATTTTGTCCGAGGTTCCTCCCAACACAGATGCAGATTAATTATTTAATACAGTACATTAGAGCTCTGTATGGGAAACCTCTAGAATATTCTACACTTTTCTTGTATATTCTAGACTTTCCTAGAATCTTCTAGACTTTAGTAGAAAGGTGTAGAACTTGTACATATCTAGAATATTCTAGGATTAGGAATATAATATTAAATTCTAGAACCTTCCCTTAAGGAGGTGGAGGACTATAAATAGGAGGATGGTCTCATTGGTTCACCATCCAAGGAAAAGCATTCTCCAAGCAAACTTGTAAAGCTCTCTTGTGTAGTAAAAGCTTTCTTACTTTCAAAAGTGTTCTCTTGTTCCTTATTAAAGTTTCCTCTCAAGTTATCTTGGTGTTCACTTGGCGTAAGGCTTACTTAGCAACTAGAAAATGGTGATAGTTGTCTAAGGCCGCACGGTTGGGCTTAGCAATCTCTAAGGTCGTGACAGTTGGTATCAGAGCGAAGGTTTAACGAAGGCGTTCATTACTACCCGACACCATGTCGAACATGACGGAGGAGCAACTAAGGGGTAGGGAAGAGGTGCCTACTTCTTCTAAAGGGGCAAGACAAGCCAAATCAAGGGACGCTATGGCTACCCTGGATGCTCGAGTGTTGAGGCTAGAAGTGGCCATGGCGGATGTCAAAGAACGACTTGATCGTCTTGAGCAAAACATGGAAGACTCCATCGAGGGGCTCGATGCCAAGGTGGAGAAGTATCATGACGAGTTACTCGAGGCCTTCAAGTCCACCACCTATGATGCGGCACAGGAAAGTATGGCTTTCCAAGCTAAGGTCTTGGAAGCCTTGGCGAACGTGCAAGGATAAATGCAAACCATGAAGGCTTCCGTGGAGGAAACCAAGGCTGATTGGACCCTATGCAAAAGAGCGATGGCGAATGGCGCAGTGGAGGCTCCACGCCCTCAAGCTAGGGAGGTGCCGAGAGTTAAAGATATCCCTAAGCCGAAGGAGTACGACGGTAAGCGAGATGCCACGGTGATTGACAACTTCTTGTGGCATATGGAAAGATACTTTGCAGCACTCGACTTGGAGGATAAGGTAAAAGTCAACACTGCTTCTCTTTATTTCACTGATATTGCTATGGTGTGGTGGCGTAGGAAATGTGTAATGACCGCGAATATTGCAACGCATTTCAAATATATTTGATTAATATTTATCAATGAAATGAATTTAATTTTTATTTTGTTGTGCCTTCATGAATAATCATATCTATGTGTATGAGGATTTAATTAAAAGGGAAGTTCGCACAGTGATCTTATTTAAACCAAATGAACTAACCTACAAATATTAATATCAAGAAACGATAAGTTAGAAACCCTAATCTAGCCGATTCGGTTAATCATTAAAATTTGGGTTAACCTAATTGAGTTATAAACTCTAATTAAAATCCAACCCCTAGTTTTGGGATGATATGGATTGTAGGGTATGTTTAAAGCCTAATATATGACATAATTAATATTAGAGCTAATATTGGTGTTAATTTAAATAGAAGTCTAATATAAATTAATGTGAGAATTAAATTAACACCCTAATCAATAGTCCAATTAAATTAATTGCCTAGCAAGTCTAATTGGATTATGTGTTTATTAAGGATGAATTTAATTAAACACCATGTGATTTAATTAATAATCCGATGAAGCTAATTACCTAACCATTTGATTAATTAATGCAAGTCCCAAGTATTTAATTAAAATTGAGCCCAAATGAAATGTGACATAGGCCCAATGAAATTAATTAAATTAAGGTCCAAACATAGCAATGTAGATGTGTGTTGGTGATTATATATATATGTATCTATATATATATTTTACTAACTCATTTTGGACATTAAATTAAAAAGGGAAACAAACCAATTCTTGGACCCTTTTACCCCCAAAGTTGCGGCAACATGAATGACTTTAGGGGCTGATTTGGTTGTCCATTTAGGAGCTCAAGGTGTTGGGAAGAGCAAAGCATTAATACAAGCTAGTAGGCCTATGCTTGGTTGATGTGAATGATGTGTATACTTACATAATTTGTAAGTATACACAACAACTAATACACTCACTCTCTCCTATCATCCATCATCTTATTTTTCATCTACCAAGTTGCTAGAGAGCAAAAGAGTTAGAGAGAAAAGAAAAGTTGAGAGCAAAAATAGAGAGAAAGTAAGAAAAAAGGAAGAGAAACCCTAGAAAAATCAAGATCAAGCAAGAAGCAAGATCATCAACCATACCAAGATAGATCATCCAAGTCTCATCCCATTCCTAGCAAGAAGAAAAAGAGCTACCAAGAGGTTTAAAAGTTTTCAAACCTAGCTTTCCATTTTAATATATGTTCTATGTATGTTTTAAGTGATTTTATTGGTCAAAAATGTGTTTTGATGGTAGAAAACTATTTTTAAAGCTCTTGATGCTTAAAACCATGCTAGACTAATGTATCTAGAGTTTAATGGGTTTAACATGAGTTTTGGGATTCATTTATGTGGAAAAGTTTAACAAAACATGAAAGCGATTTTCGCCGGAAAAACCCTAAACTGAGCAGCGGGTTGCCGGATTTACTGTTCATGTTCCGTAAGTCGTATTCATGATCCGTCAACTTTGGGTGATAGTACTATAAGATAGGAAGATTTTCCAAGTGGTACGACTGAAAAATATTAAACGAGCTATTTATGGTGATTTTCCTAGCAAAACAGTTCCTGCCGGAAAAATCTGAAAAAGCCTACTGCCAGGATCTTGTGAGGGCTGTTTTGGCAACTTTTCTTGCTATAAAAATTCCGTCCATTTTACAGATGATATTATATGGTATATATCAGCTACTGTCCAAAAATGAGCTCCATCCGACGTCGTATGAGGGAGTTATGACCCAACGATTTTCCAAGTTTTAAAAGCATAATACTGAAATATCTTGAAAAGTATAACTCAGAAAATTATGAAATTTTTACTAGAAGTGTTCTCTGATAGCAGGAAGATACTGTAGAAATTTCAGAAGTTTCTGATGAAAATTAAAGTTTTAATAAATGATGCCATTTTGGACAGAAACGGACCATTTAAAAATAGTAAATAAGGTTGAAAAATTAAAAGAAAATTATTTTGTGTATAAAATAAAATATACTACAGATATCCAAGAGATATAAAAATAATAAGTCAAGTAGGTATTTTTGATAAATACACTTGATTTAAGAGAAATAAAGATAATAGCATAATTAAGGATGTATGAGTTAATTTTATTAAATAATACATAAAGGTAATTATTTGTTATTTAACTAGTATTAAATAATAAATAAATTAAATAAAAAGGAATTAAATTAGTTATTTATTATTTAAATGACTAAATAATAAATAAAGGAAAGGAGTAAAGAAATTAATAAAATAATTAAACAATTTACCTTTAAATTGTTTAAGTTGTTAATATTACTAAGTAATTTAAAATATTATTAAATAATAATATTAGTTAAAATAATTGTAAATGATTAAGTTATTATTAAATGATTAATAATAATAATAAAAGATTAAATTATTATTAAAGATTAATAATAATATTAAATGATTAAATTATTATTAAATGATTAATAATAATAGTAAATGATTAAATTATTATTTAAATGAGTAATAATAATAGTATGTAATTAAATTGTTATTAAATGATTAATAATAATAGTACCTCATTAAATTATTAATAAATGATTAATAATAATAGTAACTCATTAAATTATTATTAAACGATTAATAATAATGTTAAGTAATTAAATTATTATTAAATAATTAATAATAACAGTAACTCGCTAAATTATTATTAAATGATTAATAATAATAGTAAGTATTCAATTAAGATGTTATTGAGTTATTAATAACATTTGTAAATGAACTTGATATTAATAATATTATTAGGTAACTAAAATGTTATCCAAGTGTGATAATATTGTCGTGAAAGCTACATGTTGTTAAATAGAGGATTATGTGCTTTAGTAGCTGTATGTATGATAGTAATATATGAATCTCTATGTGCTATACTAATTGAAAGATAAACCTATTTAATACTAGGTATATCAAAGGCTGTAATTTAAGTTGTGTGAGCTGTAGTCAACAACTGAGGCAAGTTTCCTAACTCAAACTCGAACTATTATTTTTGAGCATGTCAAATGGTTTAATTTATCGTTAATTATTCCATGTAAATGCCAGTATTGATATTCGCACGTTGATGCATTTGAAAAATATGTTCTATCATTAAACAAGTAAATTATTTAAAGTTCTTTATTTCATGAACTGTTCAACAAATGGGTCTACGCCATTTGTTTCGGCTGGACATATAAAGTAAATATTTTTAAAAGCTATTCCAAACCAGTTGAGTGGTGTGGAAGTCTTGCACTGAGAGAACAAACCCTAAATGGGGAATTATAAGTGTCATAGTTCGACATGGTCAGAGTTTAATGTTATGCATATACATGTTGTACAAGAGGCTGATCCCCTCGAGTACAGTCTGATTTATAAAAGGATAATCGGAAGGTTGTTTCCTTGGAAACGTTCAGGGTCGGTTGGACCACTCAGCAGTAAATAATCATCTTTCATTCCTTCGTTTGAATTTTGATTATCTTATCAGTCGTTTCATTAACTTCTATAAATTGTTGACCTTTCACTTTATTCGCAGTTATTCATGATATGTCCGTATTATTTTAAATTTGCTGAGCATATTAGTTGTTCACTCTTGCTATATATATCATGAACTAATTGCAGTTAGGCCCGAGCACTCCAAGAAGGACAAAGGCAAGGGCAAGCTTTAAGAATAATTTAAATATTTCTATTCCTGTTTTGTAAATCATGGAACCCTGTTTATATTAATAGGATCGTCATGATGAAATTTTATTAAGGTTGAGACCTTGGGACCGTAGTAAGCCTTTTGTAATGAACAACTATGTATTCCGCATTTAGTAATATATGTTGTTTAAAAGGTGATGTATGTATTTGATCGTGAGCACCAAATCCGAGGTATTGGTACCTGAATTTGGGGGTGTCACAGGTTGGTATCAGAGCTGTAGGTTATAAACGTTAGTATTGCGAAACGTAGGTTATAACCTTAGTATTAAACTCGTATTGAGTGTTTTAGGAGATAAATCAGGGAGATTTATCGTATGTGGTATTTGATGAATTGGGGAATTCATCGAGTCAAGTAGTACCCAATGAAATATAATTTCATTTCTTCAATGATTATATTTTATGGTTGTACTAATGGTTGTTTTTCATGATGTGTTGTAGGATGGCTATAGGGGAGTCGAGTGGAACACGAGATGAGGAGATATTCATCGATATACCGGTAGATACAGAACAGTTGGTGGGCTATGCACCAGTTGCACCGATATCACCATTAGTAGAGTCTGACCCTGAGGAGGATCCCGAGGAGGATCACGTGGCTGATATGGAGGAACCAGTTAGGGGTGGGGTGATGAGGCCACGTGGTGAGGATGACTCAGAGGAACAACAGACTGTCGATGAGGAGTCAGATGAGGAGGTGCAGTATTATGGCAATACATCACCTGAAGAGTCAGCAGATGGCATGGGCACGACTGCAAGTGACATCATAGAAGAACTGACCACTAGGAATGACGAACTCGAGGGTAGAATCCATCATCTTGAGGAGCAGAATCAGATCCATCAAGAGATGGAAGATCAGTATAAGGGTGTAGCCTATCAGTTGTCCGGGGAGGTAGCTGAACTGAAGGAGGAGCGTGATCAGACGAAGCTGAGTCTGGCAGAACTTCAGGTGGAACATGAGGCCTTGAAGGCCAACTTTAACCTAGAGGTTGCAGAGCGAATCCGTGTTGAGGAAGAATTGGATGGAGCTGCCATGATGGTGGATGGACTTGAGAGGGAGGTTCAAACTCGTGCAGTCAGGTTTGATCGTTTGAACTTTGTGTTTGACACTGCCTTTCAGAGGATGAGGCATAGGATCCGAAGGTATCCTAGGGAGGAGGATCTCCACAGGCGCACTATCAGTCGCCGTGTAACAGACATGATAGCCAGGCAAGAGCATGAGGATGCCATCTTCAGGGGATTATAGTTTCCATTAGCACTATGATTGTAAATAGATGCAGTTTAGTTCCCACTTTTTGTTGATAGTAGGGACAGTGGTATGTTGTAAATCCCATTATTTTTGTTTAGACTTGGGATAGTATTAGACCCCGACTTTTGTTTGTCATAGGGGTAGGTTGGGTTAATCCCCTCTTTTTGTTCTTGAAGGGATAACCATGGTTAGTATTAGCATTTATAGCAGTATGCCACATGTTGTTACTTGATGTATTTAAAACAGTGGTATATGAATATAAATGCAGTTATTGATACATGTTTGGGATTTTGATTGAGCTGTGTTTTACCTGTTAAATGCATGCATAAATAAAATGTGGCATGGAATGTAAAGACACAGAATTATAATATAAGGTTTTGTTTTTATCAGACAATGCCACCTAGAAGGAGAACCAGAGTTCCACATGTAGAGGAATCCGTTAATAATGACGGAGGTCCAGCAGACCCCATGCAGGCGTTTGCATCCATGATTGCAGGGTATATGCAGAATAGGCCGCCACCTGTGGTACCACCAGTAGTACCGCCAGTAGTAGAACAGCCAGGGGCTCACTTGGCTAATTTCAAGGATTTCAAATTAATAGGACCGCCGGAGTTTCGCGGGACTACTGACCCCATTGAAGCCCAGACATGGGTAGAAGAGATGGAAAAAGTGTTCGAGGTCGCAAGGGTGGCCGATGAACAACAAACGTCATTCGCCACCTTCATGCTGAAGGGTGAAGCGAATTATTGGTGGAAGGCAAACAAGAACAGAGTTGGAGCAGGAGTAATTACGTGGGTACGTTTCAAAGAGCTGTTCTTCGAGAACTATTTCCCAGAGAGCATGCAAGCAAGGATGGAAGTGAAATTCCTGGAACTGAAACAAGGGAGCATGACAGTTGCTGACTATGCTACAAGATTCAACGAACTGGCTAGATTTGCACCGAAACAGGTAGACACGGAAGTCAGAAGAGCTCGGAGGTTTGAACAAGGACTGAAGCCTTGGGTTTATGGAAAGGTAGCTGTGCTACAAATCAACACATTCTCGGCGTTGCTAGAGAAAGCGCTAATTGCTGAGGGAGGAAATGAAGCGGTAACCAAGTATCAACAAGATCATAAGAAGGAAGGCCACAAAGGACCCAAAGAAGGGATTAGCAGTGGAGGGAACAATCCTCACAAACGGAAATGGAATGACAATCAAAGCTCAGGAAAGCCATCAAGTGAGGCTAAGCAAGGCAACAAGTGCAATAAGTGTGGGAAGAATCACTCGGGGGAGTGTATGCGTGGTAAGGGAGTATGCTTCAACTGTGGACAGCCGGGGCACTTTGCTCCACAATGCCCAAAGGTGAAAAGAGGGGACTGTTTCTATTGTGGTCCAGCTGACCATCAAAAGAAGGACTGCCCGAAAAGGAAGAGTGATTCTGGTAGCGCTAATCAGGGAAACCAAAGCAAGCCAACTAGTGGAGGGTCGTCACAGCAGAACAGGCCGGTGGCGCGCACTTTCAACATGACCGTCCAGGATGCCATGGAGTCTAAGGAAGTGGTGGCAGGTATTATTCCGATCAATAATATTAATGCATATGTATTATTTGATTCGGGTGCTACCTGTTCTTTTGTATCCGATGAATTTGCTAACCAATTAAAATTTCCTCGTGAAAGATTAGAGAACCCAATGAATGTAGAGGTAGCAAATAAGGAAGTGATCCCTGTAGATTTCATATATAAGAATTGTTATGCCGAGATACGGGGACATAAAATGAGTGTGAATTTAATTCCGATACGTCTAGGAGAGTTTGACGTGATTTTAGGAATGGATTGGCTGTTTAAACACGGAGCTGTGATTGACTGCCAAAAGAAAAGTATACACCTGAAAACTCCGAATAAGTCTAAGGTTATATTCTTTGGGAGTAAATCGCCAGGACAATCTTGTTGTCTGACGATGATGCAAGCAAGGAGGTTGCTTAGGAAGGGTTGCATAGGTTATCTAGCCCATGTAGTTGATACTCAGAGAGTAGGGGGAGAAATGAGACAGATACCTGTGGTAAGGGAATTCTCAGACGTTTTCTCGGATGAGTTGCCAGGTTTACCACCGGACAGAGAGGTGGAGTTTGTAATCGATTTAGCACCGGGGACCGCACCAATATCGAAAGCACCATATAGGATGGCTCCGGTAGAGTTGAAGGAATTAATGATACAGTTGAAAGAGTTGTTAGAGAAGAAGTACATTCAGCCGAGTGTATCTCCGTGGGGAGCGCCAGTGCTGTTTGTGAAGAAGAAAGATGGGTCGTTGAGGCTTTGTGTCGACTATAGGGAGTTAAACAAGGTCACAATTAAGAATAAGTACCCGTTGCCCAGGATCGATGATCTATTTGATCAGCTTAAGAGGGCTAAGTACTTTTCGAAAATTGACTTGAGGACCGGGTATCATCAGCTAAAGGTGAGACCGGGAGACGTACCAAAGACAGCCTTCAGGACTCGATACGGTCACTTTGAGTTTCTGGTGATGTCTTTTGGACTGACGAACGCGCCAGCAGCATTTATGGACATGATGAATAGAGTATTCAAGCAATACTTGGATAAGTTTGTTGTTGTGTTTATCGATGATATACTGGTGTATTCAAAGACGGAGGAAGAACACATAGAACATTTGAGGATAGTACTGGAGACATTGAGGAGGGAACAACTATATGCCAAGTTCTCCAAGTGCGAGTTTTGGTTGCAAAGGGTACAATTTTTGGGACACGTCATCGACAAGGAGGGTGTTTCAGTAGATCCTGCAAAGGTGGAGTCAGTTATAAACTGGGAGCAACCGAAGACTCCAACAGATATCAGAAGTTTCTTGGGATTAGCAGGATACTATCGGAGATTCATCAAGGACTTTTCAAAGCTAGCATCGCCATTGACCAATCTGACAAGGAAGACAGTAAAGTTTGTATGGACGGAGAAGTGTGAAGAAAGCTTCAGAGAATTAAAAAAGAGGCTTAGTGAAGCACCTGTGTTATCATTACCTGATGATTCAGGGGGATTCGTGGTTTATAGTGATGCGTCACTCAAGGGTCTTGGTTGTGTACTGATGCAGCATGGCAAGGTCATCGCGTACGCATCACGCCAGTTAAAGGATTATGAGAAGGGATATCCGACTCATGATTTAGAACTGGCAGCAGTAGTGTTTGCTCTGAAGATCTGGAGGCACTATCTGTATGGAGAGAAGTGCGAGATATACACAGACCACAAAAGTCTGAAGTATATCTTCACTCAAAGGGAGCTGAATATGAGGCAGAGGCGATGGTTGGAATTGATCAAGGACTACGATTGTGAGATTTTGTACCATCCCGGCAAAGCCAATGTTGTAGCTGATGCTCTGAGTAGAAAGGGTAGCAATAAGTTGTTGATGTTAACAACGCAGGAGGAATTAATCAAGGATATGGAAAGATTGGAGTTAGAACTCAAGTATCCTAAGGAAGCAGACGAGAAACTGTTTGCAATAGAGGCGAGCCCAGCTTTATTGGACAAGATAAAAGAGGCTCAAGAGGGTGATGAGGAATGCATTGACATTAAGAAGCGGTTATCCGAAGGTGAGGAATTAAAGTACTCAGTGGATGGCACAGGGTTAATTCGATTCGAAGGAAGAGTCTGGGTACCGTTTATTCCAGAATTGAGAGAAGAAATTCTACAGGAGGCCCACAGCACAAGATACTCAATACATCCGGGTAGTACCAAGATGTATCAAGATCTACGACAGCATTTGTGGTGGCCTAACATGAAGAGGGAAGTGGCAGAGTGTGTCAGCCGATGTTTAACTTGCCAGAGGGTTAAAGCAGAACATCAGAAACCGGGTGGACTATTGCAACCGTTGGAGATTCTGGAGTGGAAATGGGAGCATATCACAATGGATTTTGTGGTAGGACTTCCAGCAACTCAAAAGGGGTACGATGCGATCTGGGTGATCGTGGATCGTTTGACCAAGTCTGCACATTTTCTACCGATCAAAATCAGGTATAACTTGGGGCAACTGGCAAAGTTATATGTTAAAGAAATTGTGTCGCGACATGGAGTGCCGGTATCTATAGTATCTGATAGAGATCCGCGCTTTACGTCAAATTTCTGGAGGAGCCTACAGGAAAGGATGGGGACGCAATTAAGGTTGAGTACCGCGTATCATCCCCAAACGGATGGGCAGAGCGAGCGGACAATTCAGACGCTGGAGGATATGCTGAGAGCATGTGTGATGGACTTTAAAGGTAGTTGGGATGATCAGCTACCATTAGTGGAGTTTTCATACAACAACAGTTATCATGCAAGTATTGGCATGCCGCCTTACGAAGCACTGTATGGGAGAAAGTGTAGAACGCCCCTGTGCTGGGATGAAGTTGGTGAACGGAGACTGTTGGGACCCGAACTGGTACAACAAACCGTAGATGTGATCAGGGTGATAAGAGCTCGTCTAGTTGCGGCTCAGGATCGGCAAAAGAAGTACGCGGATTTACATCGTCAGAAGAGAGACTTCGAGGTTGGAAGTTTTGTTTTTCTGAAGGTATCTCCATGGAAAGGGAAAATCAGGTTCGGGAAGAATGGAAAATTGAGCCCTAGATTTATCGGACCATTTGAAATTTTGAAGCGAGTTGGTGAGGTGGCATACGAGGTAGCTTTACCTCCTGAACTGGAGCATATTCATAATGTGTTTCACGTGTCAGTGTTGCGGCCATATAAACCGGACTACAAGCATGTCATCTCATACGAGCCGATTCAAGTTGAGAAGGACTTATCATATGAAGAAATTCCCATTCAGATATTAGATAGGAAGGAGCAGACCTTAAGAAATAAGATCATTCATTCTGTCAAAGTGTTATGGCGGAACCACAACGCCGAGGAGACTACGTGGGAGCTAGAAGAAAAGATGAGGAACAGTTATCCTAATCTTTTTGAGTAACCTTATGTTTGTAATTCCGGGGACGGAATTCTTATAAAGGAGGGAGAATGTAATGACCGCGAATATTGCAACGCATTTCAAATATATTTGATTAATATTTATCAATGAAATGAATTTAATTTTTATTTTGTTGTGCCTTCATGAATAATCATATCTATGTGTATGAGGATTTAATTAAAAGGGAAGTTCGCACAGTGATCTTATTTAAACCAAATGAACTAACCTACAAATATTAATATCAAGAAACGATAAGTTAGAAACCCTAATCTAGCCGATTCGGTTAATCATTAAAATTTGGGTTAACCTAATTGAGTTATAAACTCTAATTAAAATCCAACCCCTAGTTTTGGGATGATATGGATTGTAGGGTATGTTTAAAGCCTAATATATGACATAATTAATATTAGAGTTAATATTGGTGTTAATTTAAATAGAAGTCTAATATAAATTAATGTGAGAATTAAATTAACACCCTAATCAATAGTCCAATTAAATTAATTGCCTAGCAAGTCTAATTGGATTATGTGTTTATTAAGGATGAATTTAATTAAACACCATGTGATTTAATTAATAATCCGATGAAGCTAATTACCTAACCATTTGATTAATTAATGCAAGGCCCAAGTATTTAATTAAAATTGAGCCCAAATGAAATGTGACATAGGCCCAATGAAATTAATTAAATTAAGGTCCAAACATAGCAATGCAGATGTGTGTTGGTGATTATATATATATGTATCTATATATATATTTTACTAACTCATTTTGGACATTAAATTAAAAAGGGAAACAAACCAATTCTTGGACCCTTTTACCCCCAAAGTTGCGGCAACATGAATGACTTTAGGGGCTGATTTGGTTGTCCATTTAGGAGCTCAAGGTGTTGGGAAGAGCAAAGCATTAATACAAGCTAGTAGGCCTATGCTTGGTTGATGTGAATGATGTGTATACTTACATAATTTGTAAGTATACACAACAACTAATACACTCACTCTCTCCTATCATCCATCATCTTATTTTTCATCTACCAAGTTGCTAGAGAGCAAAAGAGTTAGAGAGAAAAGAAAAGTTGAGAGCAAAAATAGAGAGAAAGTAAGAAAAAAGGAAAAGAAACCCTAGAAAAATCAAGATCAAACAAGAAGCAAGATCATCAACCATACCAAGATAGATCATCCAAGTCTCATCCCATTCCTAGCAAGAAGAAAAAGAGCTACCAAGAGGTTTAAAAGTTTTCAAACCTAGCTTTCCATTTTAATATATGTTCTATGTATGTTTTAAGTGATTTTATTGGTCAAAAATGTGTTTTGATGGTAGAAAACTATTTTTAAAGCTCTTGATGCTTAAAACCATGCTAGACTAATGTATCTAGAGTTTAATGGGTTTAACATGAGTTTTGGGATTCATTTATGTGGAAAAGTTTAACAAAACATGAAAGCGATTTTCGCCGGAAAAACCCTAAACTGAGCAGCGGGTTGCCGGATTTACTGTTCATGTTCCGTAAGTCGTATTCATGATCCGTCAACTTTGGGTGATAGTACTATAAGATAGGAAGATTTTCCAAGTGGTACGACTGAAAAATATTAAACGAGCTATTTATGGTGATTTTCCTAGCAAAACAGTTCCTGCCGGAAAAATCTGAAAAAGCCTACTGCCAGGATCTTGTGAGGGCTGTTTTGGCAACTTTTCTTGCTATAAAAATTCCGTCCATTTTACAGATGATATTATATGGTATATAGCAGCTACTGTCCAAAAATGAGCTCCATCCGACGTCGTATGAGGGAGTTATGACCCAACGATTTTCCAAGTTTTAAAAGCATAATACTGAAATATCTTGAAAAGTATAACTCAGAAAATTATGAAATTTTTACTAGAAGTGTTCTCTGATAGCAGGAAAATACTGTAGAAATTTCAGAAGTTTCTGATGAAAATTAAAGTTTTAATAAATGATGCCATTTTGGACAGAAACGGACCATTTAAAAATAGTATATAAGGTTGAAAAATTAAAAGAAAATTATTTTGTGTATAAAATAAAATATACTACAGATATCCAAGAGATATAAAAATAATAAGTCAAGTAGGTATTTTTGATAAATACACTTGATTTAAGAGAAATAAAGATAATAGCATAATTAAGGATGTATGAGTTAATTTTATTAAATAATACATAAAGGTAATTATTTGTTATTTAACTAGTATTAAATAATAAATAAATTAAATAAAAAGGAATTAAATTAGTTATTTATTATTTAAATGACTAAATAATAAATAAAGGAAAGGAGTAAAGAAATTAATAAAATAATTAAACAATTTACCTTTAAATTGTTTAAGTTGTTAATATTACTAAGTAATTTAAAATATTATTAAATAATAATATTAGTTAAAATAATTGTAAATGATTAAGTTATTATTAAATGATTAATAATAATAATAAAAGATTAAATTATTATTAAAGATTAATAATAATATTAAATGATTAAATTATTATTAAATGATTAATAATAATAATAAATGATTAAATTATTATTTAAATGAGTAATAATAATAGTATGTAATTAAATTGTTATTAAATGATTAATAATAATAGTACCTCATTAAATTATTAATAAATGATTAATAATAATAGTAACTCATTAAATTATTATTAAACGATTAATAATAATGTTAAGTAATTAAATTATTATTAAATAATTAATAATAACAGTAACTCGCTAAATTATTATTAAATGATTAATAATAATAGTAAGTATTCAATTAAGATGTTATTGAGTTATTAATAACATTTGTAAATGAACTTGATATTAATAATATTATTAGGTAACTAAAATGTTATCCAAGTGTGATAATATTGTCGTGAAAGCTACATGTTGTTAAATAGAGGATTATGTGCTTTAGTAGCTGTATGTATGATAGTAATATATGAATCTCTATGTGCTATACTAATTGAAAGATAAACCTATTTAATACTAGGTATATCAAAGGCTGTAATTTAAGTTGTGTGAGCTGTAGTCAACAACTGAGGCAAGTTTCCTAACTCAAACTCGAACTATTATTTTTGAGCATGTCAAATGGTTTAATTTATCGTTAATTATTCCATGTAAATGTCAGTATTGATATTCGCACGTTGATGCATTTGAAAAATATGTTCTATCATTGAACAAGTAAATTATTTAAAGTTCTTTATTTCATGAACTGTTCAACAAATGGGTCTACGCCATTTGTTTCGGCTGGACATATAAAGTAAATATTTTTAAAAGCTATTCCAAACCAGTTGAGTGGTGTGGAAGTCTTGCACTGAGAGAACAAACCCTAAATGGGGAATTATAAGTGTCATAGTTCGACATGGTCAGAGTTTAATGTTATGCATATACATGTTGTACAAGAGGCTGATCCCCTCGAGTACAGTCTGATTTATAAAAGGATAATCGAAAGGTTGTTTCCTTGGAAACGTTCAGGGTCGGTTGGACCACTCAGCAGTAAATAATCATCTTTCATTCCTTCGTTTGAATTTTGATTATCTTATCAGTCGTTTCATTAACTTCTATAAATTGTTGAGCTTTCACTTTATTCGCAGTTATTCATGATATGTCCGTATTATTTTAAATTTGCTGAGCATATTAGTTGCTCACTCTTGCTATATATATCATGAACTAATTGCAGTTAGGCCCGAGCACTCCAAGAAGGACAAAGGCAAGGGCAAGCTTTAAGAATAGTTTAAATATTTCTATTCCTGTTTTGTAAATCATGGAACCCTGTTTATATTAATAGGATCGTCATGATGAAATTTTATTAAGGTTGAGACCTTGGGACCGTAGTAAGTCTTTTGTAATGAACAACTTATGTTTATGTATTCCGCATTTAGTAATATATGTTGTTTAAAAGGTGATGTATGTATTTGATCGTGAGCACCAAATTCGAGGTATTGGTACCTGAATTTGGGGGTGTCACAAAATGTGCCGAGATGGAAAAAGGCACTCTTACTATTGATACTTGGGATACACTTAAGGCGAAGCTTAAAAAGCAATTCTATCCCGAGAATGTTGGTCGTGATGCCCGTAAGAGGATGAAGGAGCTCAAGCAGGATTGGTCCATCCAAGATTATGTGCGGACTTTCTCCGATCTTATGCTTCAAATCACGAACATAAGTGAGGAGGATCTTCTTTTCAACTTCATGGATTGGCTCAAACCTTGGGCTGCTCAGGAACTCAAGAGGCATAAGGTTGAAGATATTGCAACGACATTAACGGTTGCAGAATCTTTGGTGGAATATCGTTCCATGGAGAAAGACGAAAGTTCTAAACAAAAGGGTGAACCACCAAAGAACAAAGGCACCAAACCATGGCATGCTAAAGGTGGGGGAGCAAAGGATAGATCCCACAAGACGCATCCCCACCCCGACAAGTCAGGGAAGCAGGGGCCGGAAGGGAGCAAAGGCAAGAAAGATATGAAGCCTCGAGAAGGATGCTTCCTTTGTAGCGGTCCTCATTGGGCTAGGGATTGCCCTAAACGAAAGGCACTCACCGCAATGTTTGGGCAGCACGATGACGATGGAGATGAAGGCACAGAGGCTACCATGGGCTGTCTCAAACTGTTAAACGCATTAAAGGCCCGACCTACTTCTCACCAGGCAGGTGACCGAAGCTTGATGCACGTGGAGGGCCGCGTGAATGGAAAGACCACCCAACTTATGGTTGATACGGGTGCGTCTCACAACTTTGTAAGTCCCGCTGAAGCTCGACGGTTGGGACTTAAGATGGCGGAAACTAAGGGTTGGCTAAAAACTGTGAATGCTCAAGCCAAACCCATTAGCGGCGTAGCTCGTGGCTACAACTTGGCTCGTGGCAAGGCAAAGTGGATTTCTCGGTGGCGCCCATGGACGACTTCAACTTGGTCCTAGGTATGGATTTTCTTAAGCAATTCAATGTCGTTCCTTTCCCTCGTTTAAACATAGTGATGATCTTGGAGGGAGAACCATGTTTGGTTCCGGTAATTTCCCCTGCTAAGGAAACATCATCAAAATTGGGGGCAATGTTCCTTTCCACTATGCAAGTGGAGAAGGGATTGAAGAAGGGGGAGGACACCTGGTTGGCAATGCTTAAGGAAGACGGAGACCATCAAGGCCAAGACGAAGTTATTCCCCCATCCATTCAAAACGTGTTGGAGGAGTTCAAAGAGGTGATGCCACCCGAGTTGCCTAAAAGACTCCCACCTAGGCGAGAGGTGGATCATCAAATCGAGTTAGAGCTCGGGGCAAAGCCACTTGCCAAGGCACCCTATAGGATGTCACCCCCAGAGCTGGAGGAGCTAAGGCGACAATTAAAGGAGCTTCTAGAAATAGGCTTCATCCAGCCATCTAAATCCCTATTTGGGTCGCCCGTGTTATTCCAAAAGAAGGCGGACGGGTCACAACGCCTATGCATTGACTATCGGGCGCTAAACAAGGTAACCATCAAAAACAAATATCCTATTCCTCTTATAGCTGATTTATTTGATCAACTTGGTAAAGCCCGATACTACACTAAGCTAGACTTGAGGTCGGGTTATTATCAAGTTCGAATCGCCGAGGGAGACGAGGGCAAGACTACTTGTGTCACTCGCTATGGAGCATTCGAGTTCCTCGTGATGCCCTTCGGCCTAACTAATGCTCCAGCTACATTTTGTACTTTGATGAACAAGATCCTCCATCCTTTCTTGGATCGGTTCGTAGTGGTATACTTGGATGACATTGTCATCTATAGTAATACTTTGGAGGAACACGTGGAGCACCTACGAACCGTTCTCAAGGTTCTCATGGAGAACGAGCTCTATGTCAAACGGGAAAAATGCACTTTTGCTAAGAAGGAGGTACACTTTCTGGGGCATGTTATCAAATATGGCAAACTACTGATGGATAAGAAAAAAATCAAGGCGATAGAGGAATGGGAGCCTCCGACAAGGGTGACGGAGCTAAGATCTTTTCTTGGGCTAGTCAACTACTATCGGCGTTTCATCACGGGGTATTCAGCTCGGGCAGCCCCACTTACTGACTTGCTCAAGAAGGATAAACCATGGTCATGGACTTCTCAATGCCAACAAGCTTTCGAGGGGTTAAAGAAGGCTGTCATGGAGGAGCCTGTGTTAGCATTACCCGACTGTGCCAAGGCTTATGAGGTACACACGGATGCCTCAGACTTTGCTATTGGTGGCGTTCTAATGTAAGAGGGGCATCCTATTGCCTACGAAAGCCGCAAGCTCAATGATACAGAGAGGCGATACACGGTCCAAGAAAAGGAAATAACGGCAATTGTGCATTGCCTACGTACGTGGAGGCACTACTTGCTTGGGTCTAAGTTTGTGGTGCGAACAGATAATGTAGCTACTAGCTACTTCATCTCTCAAAAGAAGTTTAGCCCAAAGCAAGCCAGATGGCAGGACTTCTTGGCCGAGTTCGATTACGTCCTTGAGCACAAGCCGGGAAAAATCAATTTTGTTGCGGATGCACTTAGCCGCAAGGCGGAGTTAGCGGCTATCTCCAAGGTCCATATGGAGTTGTTGGACCTTATAAAATAAGGGCTAAAGCATGATCCCTTGGCCAAGCAACTGGTGGAAATGACCAAGGAAGGGAAGACTAAGCAGTTCTGGGTCGAGGATGGCTTACTCTTTAAAAAAGGGCGGCGGATTTACGTCCCAAAATGGGAGAAACTTCGGAGAAGTATTATAAAGGAGTGCCACGACACCAAATGGGCTGGTCACCCAGGACAGCGGCGTACCCGAGCCTTGCTGGAGGCAAGCTATTTTTGGCCTCATATGCGGGATGAGGTGGAGATGTACGTGAAGACTTGCCTTGTATGCCAACAAGACAAGGTAGAAAATCAATTACCCGCAGGACTTCTGGAGCCTTTACCTATCCCAGGACGGCCTTGGGAGAGCGTTAGCATGGATTTCATCTCGGCTCTCCCTACTTCTGATGGTTTTGGGAGCATTATGGTCATTATTGACCGATTTTCTAAGTATGACACGTTCCTAGCGGCTCCAAGGGATTGTATAGCTGAGGAGGCAGCCCGTTTGTTCTTCAAAGGCGTGGTGAAGTATTGGGGCTTGCCTAAGACAATCATAAGTGATTGTGACCCTCGGTTTACCGGGAAGTTTTGGACGGGAGCTCTTCAAAATCATGGGGTCAGATTTGCACTTTTCTACGAGCTTCCATCCCCAAACCGACGGGCAAACGGAGCGGGCTAATGCTTTGTTGGAGCTATATTTGAGGCACTTTGTTAGTGCCAATCAAAGGGATTGGGCGAAGTTACTCGATGTTGCCCAATTCTCTTATAACTTGCAGCGGAGTGAGGCTACCAACAAGAGCCCATTTGAGTTGGCAACTGGCCAACAACCCCTTACTCCACAAACCTTGGTGACCAAGTACCAAGGGAAGTGCCCAGCAGCGTTTAAGGCTGCTAAGTCATGGCATGAGCAATCCGACATCGCTCGGCCCTACCTTGACAAAGCTGCCAAGAAAATGAAGAAATGGGCGGATACGAGAAGGCGGCACGTGGAATATAGCATTGGGGACTTAGTTTTGTTGAAACTAAACGCCGAACAACAGAAGCGACTGCGTGGACTACACAAAGGATTGCTTCGGCGTTACGAGGGACCGTTTCCTATCCTTGCCAAAGTTGGCAAGGCTTCATATAGGGTGGAGTTGCCACCCAAACTCAAGTTACATCCGGTCTTCCATGTGAGCTGTTTCAAGCCTTATCATTCGGATGAGGAAGACCCCAGGCGAGGCTAATCTACTCGTGCACCCCCAGCCGTTACTACTTCCTTTGACAAAGTAGCAGAAAGTATATTAGCGGATCGGGTCATAAGGAAGAAGCATCACCCTCCCAGCCATGAGTACTTGGTGAAATGGAAGGGATTACCGGAGAGTGAAGCTAGTTGGGAAGCTAAAGACGCTTTATGGCAATTCAAAGACAAGATCGAGGCTTTCCACAACGACTCGACGAGGACGTCGACGGCTTAGGTGGGGGAGAATGTCACGCCCCGCTTAATTTTGTCCGAGGTTCCTCCCAACACAGATGCAGATTAATTATTTAATGCAGTACATTGGAGCTCTGTATGGGAAACCTCTAGAACATTCTACACTTTTCTTGTATATTCTAGACTTTCCTAGAATCTTCTAGACTTTGGTAGAAAGGTGTAGAACTTGTACATATCTAGAATATTCTAGGATTAGGAATATAATATTAAATTCTAGAACCTTCCCTTAAGGAGGTGGAGGACTATAAATAGGAGGATGGTCTCATTCGTTCACCATCCAAGGAAAAACATTCTCCAAGCAAACTTGTAAAGCTCTCTTGTGTAGTAAAAGCTTTCTTACTTTCAAAAGTGTTCTCGTGTTCCTTATTAAAGTTTCCTCTCAAGTTCTCTTGGTGTTCACTTGGCGTAAGGCTTACTTAGTAACTAGAAAAGGGTGATAGTTGTCTAAGGCCGCACGGTTGGGCTTAGGAATCTCTAAGGCCGTGACAAAGAGTTGTTGAATGCCATCTTGACGATCCAAAAAATGGAAAAACCATTTTATGCCATTTTTGTAGTGTGGTGTTATTCAGGTTCACCTAAGTGTAAGGTACTTGCCACCCAGTATTAACTCCTTCGGGCATATTAATTAATTGTAAGGTGCTTTTTATCAAGTGTTAACCCATCCGGGTTTAATTAGTTGCAAGGCATTTCTCGCCAAGTGCTAACCAGTTTAGGTTTAATTGATTGTAAGTTTCGTGTAATTAGTTGTAAGGCGTTTCTTGCCTAGTGTTTACACATCCAAATGTAATCAGTTGTAACCCATCTGGGTGTAATTAGCTGTAAGGAGTTAAAGGGTGGGACGTTTATAAGATTCAGATATGATTTTGCCAAAAGGATATTGTATTCGTTGATTTTGAGATATAAAAGTCTGGGAAATCCCAAGGTTTATACAAGGAAGTCACCGTTCAGCATTCTGCAAAAGCTTAGTGAAGGAAGATTACTGATAATATTTTTTAAGCCTATTGACATGCCAGGTATTCCTGACCTCAGAAATTTCCATTCGAAACAGTTGGTTGTTTGTTAGTTCTTTTCATGCCTTCTCATCGAGGCATCAACTTTTCAGTATGCAGCGGGTCTGACGCCTCAAACTCCTTGAGGACCAGATCTCTTTCTTTGAAGACCCCGAGTTTGACTCGTTGCTCGTAGTACTGTTCCTTTTTCTCCTAGTAGTCCGCTATCCAGGCAAGGCTTTTTCTATGTCCTTATCTAGTAAGTTTAAATAGAGTCAAATTCTCTCGGAGTTGGCTTGTTCGTTAAAATGATCAATCCAAAATAATGTCGATCCTATTTCAATAGGTATAACAGCCTTAGTATCTTATGCCATCTTAAAATGGGTTTCTCTAGTGGCGGATTTTGGTGTTGTCTTGTAAGCCCAAAGTACCTCGGGAAGCTCTTCCGCCCATTTGCCTTTAGCTTCAATGCTTCGAAGGAGTATCTAGTTTATAACCTCTACCTTGTCATTGGCATGTGGGTGTCCGACTGACGACTGTCATTGTATGATGTTTGTTTCCTATATATGTGTGTTGAATTCCTTACCAACAAACTGGAGGCCATTGTCTGAGCTTAGTATCTGAGGTATGCAGAAACGCATGATGATGAAGTCATTAAAATATTCTTGCAATCCCTTTCAATAATTCGTTGAAAGGCCTTGGCCTCGACCCACTTGGTTATGTAGCCAACCACCACAATACAATACTGAAGGTTGCTTAGAGCCTTCGGTAGGGGGCCCATAAGGTCGATCCCCAATACGGTGAACGGGATATGTAAGAGTATGGAACATAGCGGTTCAACTAGTAGCTTTGGGACATTTGCATATATTTGACACTGATGGCACTTCTGAACGTATGATTTCGCATCATCATGTATTGTCGGCCAAAAGTATGTTTGTTGCAAGATTTTGTGGGCCAAGGCCTTGCCTTCTGGATGATCTCCACAAATGGCAGCATTAACTTCCTCCTAGCAGTAATTTGCTTCAGCCAAACTTACACATTTTAGTAGGGGCCAAGAACGCCTTTCGGTACAGGATTCCTTTACTGATACAGAATTTGAAAGCTTTAAATTTTATCCTTCGGGCTTCTTTTGAATCCTCAGGTAGAATGCCTTATTCTAGGAATAAAATTATAGGTGTCATCCAATTGGGTCTCAACTCGATATTTAGGATGGTGTTTTGTTGGATGCTTGGATGGTCCAGAGTTTTGACATAGATCGACTTATCGAGGTCAATTTCGTCTATCGTAACCAACTTGGAGAGAGCATCAGCTATCTAATTTTGTTTCTTGACTATCCCTGAATCGAAAACTCCTAAAAGAAATGTATTTCTCGTTAGGCTTCTCTCAGGTACTAGGACATTTTGTGCTCCCTAACTTCATACTCACATGTTATCTGTTTGACAACAAATTAAGAGTCCTTAAAAGTGTTCAGTTTCTGCACTCATAGGCTCCGAGCGAGTCTAAACCCCATTAATAGGGCTTTATATTCAGACTCGTTATTAGTGGCCTTAAACTTGAATCTCAGAGATTGTTTTACCTGGAAACCTTTAGCGCTTGTCAAGATCAGGCCAACCACATTCTTCTCATTCGTGGAAGAATCATCCATATATAGCAGCCAGATGAATGTGCTAGACTGGTCTGTTTTCTATCGTCTGATCTGTGGAAAAGGTACAATCTACGATGAAGTCAACTAACATTTGCATCTTGATTGTAGTGTGTGGCTGATATTCAATATGATGTCGTAATTTCCTTGATGCCGTTATAAGTGCATAAGCTAGCTTTTCTAGATTTAGATATCTTGTCTCGACCCCCCCTCCCGAAGGAATTGACTAACGTAGTATACCGGCCGCTAGGCTTCCTCTTCTTCTGAATGAGGGTTGCCCTAATAGTTTTCGGGCTAGCTAGTTGCTAAGTAGACATACAACGGCTCTTGTGGTTTAGGCTTTGGAAAGTATCAATGGCTTGATTAGGTATACCTTAATGGTGTTAAGCGCTGATTGACATTCTGGCTCATGTAAAGATGTGAGTATTCTGGGCGCCTTTCAAAGTGTCAAAGAATAGGAGATATCGTTCGACGAGTTTTGAGACCAACCTTCGGAGGGCAGCTAGGCTCCCTATTAACTTTCACATCCTTATATTTCACGAGTAGTTGCATGTCGAGAATGACTTGGATCTTTTTGGGTTAGCCTTAATCCCTCACTTAGTTATTAAGAAGCTGAGAAACTTCCTAGATGCCAACCCAAAGGTACCCTTGGCAGGGTTAAGGCCCATGTTATGCCAACAGAGGCTTTGGAAACATTCTTTAAGGTCATGCACATGGTTGGTCACAGTTAGGCTTTTTACGATCATGTCATCAACATATTCATCATTCATTAGTATGTGGTGCCCGCAATGACTAAACTGAATATCAAACTTAAAAGCATAAATAGTTTAGTGTGTTATAAAAGTGGTCTTAGGAATGTCCTCTTGCGCCATTTTTATCTAGTGTTATCCCTAGAAAGCATCTATGAAACTGAGCAAAAGGTGCTCGGCTGTAACATCGACTGAGTTAGTCAATTGCGGGTAGGAGATAAACATCTTCCGGACATGCTTTATTAAGGTCTATGTAGTTAAAACAAATTCTCCATTTACCATTACTCCTTTTCACACATTCAGGGTACTACATTTTACTTATGAGGTTGGCTTTCAGGAGTTTTTCAACTTCTTTGTCAATGATAGTCTGCATGTTCGGGGCAAAGTTTATGTGTTTTTTCTTTTAAGGTTTTTTGAAGGGATCCACATTCAGCTTGTGGACAACAATGAACTTGTCGATCCCTGGCATGTCGTTTAGGGACCAGGCAAATATGTCGGTATATTCCCTGAGGAAGATAAAAACCTTATACTTGATGTGATCCTGCAGTGTCGTCCTAGTATTAAGCTTCTTGGAGGGATCACCCTCCATAATATTAAATTGCTTAAAATCTTTGGTCTGTCTGGCTTTTAGGTCTGTGTGTTTCTCTTCGAAGGGTTTTAGCTTGATATGACCTTCTTTAATTGCTGACAGGGTAACGGTCTTAACCCCTTTGCCCTTATCACCACTATTTCCTAAGGTCGTCAATGTCAGGTTTAAGGTGGTTCTATAACATACCCTTGACACCTCTTGATCAGTGTGCACTTCCCTTACTCCATATGGGGTTGGAAATTTCATCTTCATGTGAGTTATTAAAATGATGACCCTTAGGTTAGCCAAAGTCAGACACCCAAGTATTACGTTATAAGAGCCTTGTCAATGACATAGAATTTGACCATCATTCCAATCTGGCAACGCTTAGATTCGAAAATGACGGGTAAACTGATGATGCCCCAGATAGGAACCGGTTGTTCCCAAAGCCATATAAAGGTGGTTTTCGACATGGTTCAATTTTATACGCATCCAAAAACATCCTATTATATACGTGGTAATAAAAAATATCCATCAAACATCCGTTATCCACTAGGACCTTCATGACATCTTGGTCGACAATATCCAACTTCACCATATCGTATTGACATGACAGCTTGGGTTAAAACTCCCGTAGTTGTCATAGAAAGTAATCATACTATGGGGGTTCGATTTTGCATTTTTGAGTTGATGTCCTTTAATCAAGAAGGCCCCTAGTGTGTTTGTCCATTACACAAGCTGCGGTGGATCCCCCTATGACCACGTTCACCATATGCTGATTTGAGAGGATCTTGGGCAATCCTTCATCCATTATATGGGTCGATCACAGTTTAATGTATTGGTTAATATTTCATTTTGCAATTTGTTCCTTTAGGAAATCTTTTGAGGCTAAACACTCGTTTGTATCATGACCATGATCATTGTGGTAGGCACAACTTTTGCCTCGATTGTGTTTTCGAGGGGGCACCTTTAACCTTTTTGGGTTCCTGAAGAAAGGTTTATCCTTAATCTCCTTTAAAATTATTGAAATTGGCTTATTTAGGGGGGGTGTATTCTTTCTCTTCACCCTTTCTTATGGTATCCTTCTCATTCCCCGTGGTTTTGTTCCTTCATTTGTCTGGACCAATCCCGTCTTTGCCAAAGGGCCCCTCGGTACCATGACTGTTGTGGTTTCCAATCTATCTAAGGACACAATACGCGTAATGCTTCATCTACTAAGATATGCATTTGGGAAATCTTATAAACCTCGCCCAAGCGTTTGTGCGCTTTTGATCAAAATATCCTTTACGAAGTCGCCATTGACATGAAAGTTAAGGTTTTAATTGAAGTTTGTTATTTCTTCTTGCATCCTGAGGTCTTTAATCGAAGCAACCCCTTCTTAAAATGCTCAATATAGTCTTTGAGTGAGTCGTCCTCTCCTTGTTTAATGTGCATCAAACTGACAGTATGCACCTCACTCGAGTAATTGCCCCACAAACTTGTCGATAAATACATTTCGGAGCTCACCCAGGAGCCGATGCTGCACGGTAGGAGTGAAACGAACCATACTCAGGAATGTAATTTCAGAGTCGACACAAACAGTTTGCATTTAGCGGTCTCGATATAATTCAACACGTACATCAAGCTTTCATAGTAACCTGTATGGTCCTTCGAGTTGGTTATGCCATCAAAAGTTTCCAATTCCATCACCCTTACATTGGGGTTGACGGGTCCACTTTCCAGTAGCTAGGTCTAGGTAAATGGGGATATTTCTCCTAAATGACCCCGTCCACACATTTTCTTCTTAAGTGCTTCAAATCTTTGTGCCCAAGAGTCGATGTTGGCGGTAGAATGAAGATTTGTCTGGTCATTTTCACCGCGATAGGCACCACCCTTGAGCTACCATTCCTTTTAGGGGGAGTATTCTCCTTCAGCCTCCCCAACCGAGTAAATATGGAGGCCTCGGGTTCTTAGGACTTCCTGCGAAGCCTTCAATGAGGCATGGGGGATCTCCACCTAAAATATCTACCATTATTATAACCTTCATGAGTGGAGTTTAGGGCGGGTCTGTTTGCTCTCTTGACCTTTTATCCCCTATACTTTATAACGGAGCTATAACGGAGCTCACTATGATGCGAGCTACCTTCGTGGGACCCTTGAAGGCCCACGCTCCTATGTATCCCCCAACCGCCATAAATCTCTTCCTCCATCAGGTTGATACACCTCAACGTCTCCTCATACTGAATATGCAAAATGACAAACTCGTAGATTTGATCCTATCGGAATGCTCCCTCTGCATCCAAGGGTCCTTCCTCTGCTCTTGACAGATCCTTCAAGGGGACAGATGCAAGTGGTTGGTATCCAAGGGTCCTTCCTCTGCTCTTGACAGATCCTTCAAGGGGACAGATGCAAGTGGTTGGTTCTTTAACAAGTGGTGTTGTAATCACTTGCCACCCTGGAGTGTACTAACGATTTGGACAGGCCCGATTGGGGGACTCTCTTCCCTCTGTTCCTTAGACCTTAGGGGAGTGCATCCAATGTCCTGACTAGTGATTTCTGCATGTCTGGGAAGCCACGGTTCTTCCTACACAGTTCCTGGTTCTTACCATCATCACGTGAATGGTTTGGGGAGCCAACCAGGTTTGTTCCTAGTCGTTCTAAGATCAACGATTGTGGGAAATTTGGTTCCCGAGGCTATTGGATAATGGAATGGGGAGGAACTCATTAGGTTTGCACTCTTTCTAGCGCCGATAATGATACTCTATCCTTTGTATGGGTCCTAGGCACGGGTGGTCCACTAGGGGACGCCACTGGTGTCGGTGTTAATAGTTGAAAGAAAGACAGTATCAAGTATTAATGGAGTGAACGTGTGGTGCGATATGTTTAGTGTCTAACCCTTTTCTTATGGTCTCGTGCTCCCTTTATACTTCCTTTTTTCATTGGGGACGAGCTTTAATGGGATAGGGTGGTGGCACATCTCGTCGCCGTCCTAAAGCCACTCACCTTGCCACTGTAATCATGACCCCACTGTTTGCATCATAATAGTTGTCCTTAAGCCGCGGACCTCCAAGGTCTAGTGGGCAAGGGGCCTCTTTGCTGAAAGCTTATCTGGGAGTTAGGCTTGAAGTCTGGCCTCAAAACTTTAGGCCCATTTTTTGAGCTACAGTTCGCAATTAGGGTTAGATCATTGGGGATGCCGGACTTAGTCTTTAGATTGAGATATACTGAATTGGGCTTTTGTCTTGGGCAACTGGAATAAACCTTCAGGGTTTACCCCCAACAATCATAGGTTGCTGCTCATTTTTTTCCTAGTAATATTCTCAGATGAGATAGAGCTAGACATTTTCTTTACAAAGTTGGCAAATTATAGGGATTTTTAAGGAGTTTTTTAATATTTAAGCTGACCATTAAAAAAATTGTAACCCCCTTTTATTAAGGGAATGAGATGTCAAAATAAATAAATAAATATGTACGTACCATACCATCACCACAAAAATTAAAATCTCCTTTTGATTTATATATTATCTAATTTGATGTTTAAACCAAATGTTATTCATGAAGCATTTTCCTATTCTAACAAGGTGTTTACAATAACGGTTTAGGATGATTGGGATCACCACAACCATCTAATTGTTCCCCAAATATTATAACATGAGTAGTTGTACTATTTAATTATTTTTATAAATAGCATTGTTCTCATTTAAAAAACACATTGTTTTAGATATGTAATTGTTATGGTTAATTAATTGTGAAAATAACAATTCCACTGTTTTCTTATAATAAATTTATTCATAAAAAAAATAAAATTCAAAAGGTTGTTTAAAAATTACTAGATATAGACTACATTAACAATCTCCATGTTACATTAGCTTGAAATATTGATAACTAATCAAATTATACTTTGACACACTTTAATCCTCTACGGTTATCCCGTTTGTTTAAATATGACTATGCATGAAGGCCGCATCAAAGTGATAAAAAAGATGGTGCACCTAATCATATAAATTGTTTAAGGTTTCATTCAATACTTATGTACAAATTAATTTCTTGTCCATTTGGTATATGTCTGCATATCCATTTAATTTACATCGAATTTCCTTAAAAATTGACACTTGTAATTTATCCAATTCATTCTTTTTTTTTACTTTTTTTTTTTTAACAAACAGTTCAAAAGAATTGAAATATATTATAAATATAATTACAAAAGATGAAAAGATTATATTAGGAAAAATTGAAATAATAATTATTTCAAACAATAACTTATATTCAGGAAAAAAAACAATTGTAACAACAATTAGTAAACATCAAAAGTATTCATGAAAATAATCAAATTCAAAGAATAACAATTAAATATGTAAATTTGAGCAGTTTCCAACACGAACACCTTTTAAACAACTTGTAAATCATTCATTCATTTTTTTCGATTGATTATTATATAAGTTGTGCTAAATATTTACTATTAGCTTATTTTCAACTGGGAACTTGTTCATTATACAGTTATTTGGTGCATTTAAAGATCTATACACACTTAATATTTTTAGTAAGGTGGATTTGGAGCTAACGACCACGTTTGCGAATTTAATAAGTTGTAGCAAACAAACTCTTGCAATAACTTCATTTTCTTTTCTTTTTCTTTTTTCTCATCTTTCATTTATTATGCCACATTTCAGTGTCATGTCAACATATATGGAAAAAAATTATTTATATATAAGGAATTAAATTAATAACAATAGTACCTTCAGTCATAATTTTTTAAAAAAGTCTGTAGTGAACTACGATAATTTAAAAAGATATTATTGGGCTAATAATTTAATGTCTTATTTAAATAGATTTAATTTGATTCAAATTTAACCCTTGCTGTTTCGTGTTATACTCCATCGAAGTCCAAACAAATGCTTGTTACTGTTCCCCTTTATATAAGCCATTGGATTACTAACAAGCTACAATAGTAGTTTGGATAAAGACTTGCTTTAAATATCATATATTTATTCCACTAGGTATATACTAATTTATATTCTATTTCCAAAACAATAACCAATAGCAATATTATAATCTGGGATTTGATTTTGTGGTCAATATTTATCAAGAGTGTTGTACAACCAACTCCCACCAAGGCACTAATCCATAATAACATATTTTCAGTATATTGGATGTCTTCATCCTAAAATTATTATTGAAATAAACATAGATAAACTTGTTAACAAATAACAAGACCATGGTTTGATGTCATATGCCCTCCCAAGACCCAAGTAGTGGAAGTCCATTATGTCACTGATATATATGTGTGTGTGTGTGTGTGTGTGTGTGTGATACAGAGAGAAACTAATCCCCTTTATGGGTGGGTCCCACTGCCTCCGAATGACAGTAAAAAGTTTTTCTAGCTGGACTGCATAAAAGGTCAAGAATGTGTAGATAATGGAAACAGACTCACAATTTTTATGTACCAGTTGGAGTAGTTTTGAGAATGTAGATAAGATAATCAACAAAGACAAAAACTATCAATTTATGTGTACCATTTGAAGTAGTTTTGACAATGTAGGAATAAATAGACCTAAAGCAGACTTGAATTACTACTGAAAATGCTCAAACTCCACTTCTTACTAGTTCAATCAAAAGCAGTACTAAAGTAGCTCTTCACAATATTGTTGCATAGTATCTGCAACACTGTGTTATTATTTGGTCCAACGCATCGCGGAGTTTTGACTTGGCTTACGGCACCTCCCAGTCCTACAAAATGATCAAGAATCTCATGAAATGTTCCCCTCCTCAAGACTCGGAGCTCTAATGGTCCTATGGCATTGACTTTGCGGGAGCTCATATAGCCTGCATCGACAAATGATTTATCCAAACAATTGCAGCATTCCTTTAGAACCTCATCATTTACTTCGCCATTTATTTCCCAGAAGATGACATAATGACCGGGATCTGCGGATAAATCGACATGGCTTGTGAAATCAACAACTTCAAGTTTTTCTGCAGCTAGGAGTTTGGCTGCTGCTTCCACTGACAGCTGTAAATCTTTCTCAGTGTTCTTATCAATGTTGATGGTGAGAAGAAGATTTCTCCTGCAAACAAACTGGAGTTCCGGGGTCGAGTTGTGAAATCCCGCCACCTTAACCACATCTCCTAATCTATACCTGTACAACCCTGCAATTCATTACAAGAAACAGTAGTTTGCATAAAATATTTATATTTAGAGCACCCAAAAATTCTGTTGATAAAAAAATTTCATCTGTATAGTCTTTTGATGACAAATTGAGAATGGTCCCCCAATTAGAGGAAGATAATACAAATAGTATTATAAAGACCAACACAGTTATCTGGCTAAAAGTGAAGATGTGTGTGTTCATGTGCAAATAGTGCTAAAAAATAAATAATTGGAGCAAACGAAGTTAAAAGGTGGACCGTACGAAAAGCTGAGTTTATTTTAAACTTCCAAGGAAGAAAAATTATCCCACAACCACAAAGAACTTGGAGGTAAATTGGCACTGCTTAGGGGTAATCTTTTGAAAAAAAATTCAATAAAATTAGTCTTGTCCAGTTATCCTACATCGATTTAACCTACATAGGTTTAACCAAATTCTTCCACAAACTATTAATAAATTATTTCTGTATACCAATAAATCATTGACCTTATCTTAGGTTGTCTTTCACCCATACAACTCTGTTATTCCCACTATTGATGACTTTACAGAATTACTGACTTCCTACTTCATAAATGCACTGGCACCGTTCGATGCACAAACGCAACCAGAAAACATGCACTTATTCATTGAGGCACACATAATCGTTAGTTTCACTGCAACTTGTTCAAAATAAACTTCGAGACCGGTACATGATTTTCAATAACACAACTCTACTGAAAATCCTTAAATAATCAAGGCAGATGGAGAAGCACGCGGAGAAATATTTCACAAAAGTAAAAGTAATGTCTTGCAGTATTTTAATAAGTTGTTGTGTATGCATGTAGAACCATGAAGCAATAGTAAGTACCCATACATAATACAGATGAACAAAGAAACAGGCAACAGGTTTTCTTTCTTCATTTATTATATATACAGAACGAAAAAACTTTTATTTCAAGTATAATTCATGTATAGGTAACATAAAAGATGATATCATCTCCAATTGGATTCTTTAATCAAGGATCTCATATTCGAAAGTCAACCTATTAAGTGTGAATTCTAGCGAAGTCGGAGTTTCATTCAAATCAATAAGCAGAAAGCTAAGTAGAAACAAACAACATATTCTTGGAAGGAGTGAGAATCTGCATTAGGATAATAGTTGTTCACCCTATAGCAAAGACTCGTTATAAAGAGCATTGGAAAGAAGTTAGGTAGGGGATTTAGTCCTATTTAATAGATGCTAGCACTTAAAGGGACCAAGTTCAAATAACCACAGGCTCAGTGGATTAATTAATTGTTCAATATATTTAGATAAATGAACTATGGGTTATTGGTAAAAGATGTATCAATATTGTAACTTTTTTATGCGTTTTAGTTTAGGGAGTAAACAATTATGCAAATGCAGGGCTATTAATTATTTAAAGTGCATTACCTGCGAAATTGGTGAAAATGATCTCATATTCTTCGCCAACCTGGACTTCAGTCATACCCACCGGCTTGGGCTCTAAAAAGTGGAAAGTGGAATCATTTTTATCTTGAGCCAGGAAGTCCAGATTCTCCCTCAGGGGTATAAATTCGAAATACCCAATATTAGGGAGCACAGCAAAAGTTGCCGACTCCGGGGGCAATTTCGGGTTAACATTTGCCCCAATCCACCCTTCAGAAGACCCATAATCAGCACTCAGTAGCGGTAGGTCCGCTGCATAGTGCCTCAATTTTTTTAAATAAGGTTCCATTGACCCTGTCATGATACCATATATGTACTTAGCGTTGGGAAATAGCTCTGGTATTAATCCATACCAATTATTTAACCCAGAACACTTTTCATAAATCATATCAGCCAATTCAGGATTTGGCTCGAGCAGTTTCGCCATAGCTGTTCGGATGGATGGAACAGTAACTCGACTGCTCAAGACTCCTTCTCGGATGTCAGTACAGAGTTCTTCACAGACTTGTTCAAAAGTCCTGAAGGCATGAATAATGCTGTGGGCAAATGTAGAGGACACAACTTGTACATCATCCCAGAAAATAAGTCCACATAGGAGATGGCAATACAAGGATTGATGGAAATCAGGACCAAATATCACTTCATCCGGGCTACAACACAAGGCATGCATTGCCTTCAATGTTTTCTTGAATTGTGAACTACGAAACACATTTGTAGTGGCCGTTCCTGCTGGCAATCCCCCTTTTGTTTTGAACTGCTTGCTGCTATAGATAAACTGCAAGGCCTTTCCGTTTCGAATAGGAAATTCTCTGCAGAAAGGAAATCCTTCACATCAGCCGAGAAATAACTAACAGGCGGTACCAGGGGAAAAAACTAAAAGAAGCCAAACTGTAATAAATAGAAATAAGAACTGGCCCAGTTAGCCCAACCGAATAACCTCTCCTAAAAAGAACCGTTTACTAACGAAATGCAAAAGCCTTGACAGTATTGCCCAATCAACTACTTTGAGCTTGTTATATCGGTTGTCACTAGAAAATTCATGATTCTGATGCCAAACAAATTCAAAAAGAGAAGGAAGAAGAAAATTGAAAAAGTGATTCAAGTGAAGTCAGTCACACTTGAAGTTCTGAGAAATCATTTAACTGTTCAAGAAGATACTCTCTAATGGTAAAACAAAGTAAAATGCATTTGTAAACAACATAAACAAAGCAAAAGTATAGTGATAAAACCTTTTTGAAAGTTTCAGAATTACCTGTTTCTAAAGGCAAAAGATGTCTTAAATATCTGCATAGTGGACTCCACTAATTCATCATTGAAAGGTAGAAACTTGGGCTTACCCTGAGTAGTGCCAGAACTGCATGACATAATAGATTAAATTCAAATAAAAAAGACCCTTTACAATCAGTAAAATGAGACTTTAAAGACCCACTAAGTACCTTAATGAGATGGTTTTGATAGGCTTTCCGGTGAGAATTGGGGAAACATCACCATCCACGATCCTTTGAATGTAAGGTTCCAAATCCTGGTGAGTGGCAAGAGGCACACATTCTGTAAAACTCTCGGGATCAGTTTTTCCATCAAGTCCCCATTTCTGTAAATACTCCGTTCTACAATTTTCTTCCAATATTTTCCTCAAGGTATCCTTTTGAACTCTTCCGGCATCCTTCGTTAGAGCCTCAAACTCTTCTATAAATTCCTCAGGGTCAAAAATATTCTCCATAGTTTCCAACCTTCAACAATTAATAAATTGAAAAGAATCAGATAAGTTCAAACTATAAGAAAGAGGGGGGGATGCAGAAAAGACCAAAAGCAGCAACTCGATCCTGAAACAATAATTTATACACAAAGTCGCACTTGCAAAGCTAAAAAAGGAAGAAAAAAAGTTGATTTTCCAATACAGAATCATAAACAGAAATTCATGAAAAAATGGTAAGAAATTACTAAAGCTGATATATTCTCAATTCTGAAGATCGCGAGTGTCTTTTGATGGTACTCAACCAAATAAAAAATAAATAATACTATTAATTTCCAATAAAAAGAAATCCAAAAAGTAGTGGAAAATGAAAAGCTTAGATTCAAGGAATTTAGAGTAAATACTACTAAAAGGAAGAACAAAAAAAAATCAAGAATCCAACTGAAAAGTGAAAGCAACATAATTGATTCAAATATTTAGCAAAAAAAAAAACACATAATGGATTCAAATAAATACAATGAATTGGTCAATTAATAAAACAAATACTTTTCTACTTTTATAATTTTCCTTCTGGGTTTATAAAATTATATGCATTGAAAAGTGAGAACACGAGAATCACGCCTAATTATAAAGGTATAGTAACTAATGAAAGCATCAGAACTTCAAATTTTCAACAAAAAAAAAGGTATAAAGTGTCCGAAAGATGCAATGACAGTATAATTACTTAATTCAGAACTCGAATTTGCTCAATCAAGAGCACAGGGTCTTTTTTCAGCTAAACAGTAAACAGAGTCTGAACGTTAAATACATACATACATATATATATATATATATATATATATAGAGAGAGAGAGAGAGAGAGAGAGAATTTGAGTGTTTACAATGGAGGAGGAGAAGAAGCTGTAGCTTTCTGCGAGTTTTTCTATAAAACAGTTGAAGAAGCTGCTGCTGTTGGTGGTGGTGCTCTGGATCTCTAATTAACACTACTTACTGGTATTATATAAAGATAACAAAAAAATTAAGAAGAGAGAGAAAAGAGGGATTTCTGAGCTCGGTGGTGGTGGTGGTGGTGGTGCAAGACTCGGTTAAACCAAAGAGGGATGA
The DNA here is from genome assembly GCA_947179155.2 of Hedera helix. Classification (NCBI taxonomy): domain Eukaryota; kingdom Viridiplantae; phylum Streptophyta; class Magnoliopsida; order Apiales; family Araliaceae; genus Hedera; species Hedera helix. The sequence continues at coordinate 1,329,311 of OX359272.1, forward strand.
GACAAGACTTAGGCTTTCCCTCTTTGTCCCTCTCTCTCTATAGACTTTTAGAGAGAGAAAGTGTAAGAAGTGCGTGTGTGTTTTTTGTCCCTACCGTTTCTCCCTCTTGTTGTTTGGGTTTTGTAAGATTAGTGTTTGAAGATTCTACATTTCTCAGTCTCCTGCATTTATATATCGGTAGGCGTTACGTAAATTATAGAACCGTCCATGGTGTGAATTTCCATATTTGGACATGTTACATGGACACAATTACGGAGGAGGTACATTGACTGAATTGCCATTTACCGACAAGTCGTTGCCCGTTGGGACTTGGGAGATAGCAAGTTTGTCCATTGTGATTTGAAGCAATTACGAGTTACCTGCCTTAATTTATCCGAAAAAATTATATGAAAATTGATATTTTTATAGTTAAAATTTGATATTTTTATAAATTCTCTTCTTCTTTTTTCTCTCTCTCGTAAATGTAGAACTTATTTACTATTTATGTAAAAAAAAATTATAAAATTATTATTTTTACTTGTGAAATTATCAATTCTCAACTATATTTTCACAAATAAAAGTGTTACTAGATCTTCTATGTCCTAACTATTTAGGCAAAGAAAAATGTGTAAAACAATTATTTTTATTTATAAAAATATTAATTTTCTTAATCAATAATTTTATTCACGTTGTTTTTTCTTGTTTTATTTTATTTTTTTTTATTTTCGTTTTTCCCGTTTAGTGGTTAGGATTAAATTTGTTGGAAGGAAAATAAATAGTAATACTATGTTTGGATCAAGGAAATAGAATAAAAGAATGAATGTAATGAAAAATAGTGTACTAGATGATCATTTTAGAGGATAAAGTATTCTAGTGGAATAAAAATTCATATAATCTCTTTGATTTTTATTCCATGTGAGATGTGATAAAATAAAATCTATTTCAATGAAATGAATATGTATGATAATTTTATCATCATATTATACTATTTACTCCTGCTAATAATCAAACATATACTTAAAATACCTTAAAATTATTTTTTTCATTCTATTCTTTCAATTGAAATATAACATAAGTCTATATACATAAATAATAATTTAGACTTTTTAAGAAAATGAGTAGTCCAATAGACATAAGGACTAAAAATCTAGACTTTTGAACCCAACTTTAAGTTTAAAAATATATTTCGAGTTTAAGTACGTTGACTTAATGTTTTTTTAATTAAATAAATTACATTGATTTAAATTTAAGAATATCACTTGTTTACTTAGAAAAGAAATGAATTTTATATTTCAAAATAAAAGGTGAATATAGAAGAGTTATAAATATTTAAATACAATATGCTAAAACTAAATATAATAGAGTAATGTAATCAGTAACGTCTCTCTCTCTCTTTTCTCTCTCTCTCTCTCTCTCTCTCTCTTCATTTTAGGGACTTGGTTAAGAGAAAGGACCACGAGATAAATTAGAAAAGAATTTAAGAAAAAATTATCACTTGGTAATTATTATTGTAATTATTGAATTCTAAATTATGCCGAGGGATAACGACATCAAGGTCCTTGTTATATGGGTCATCATCACTTGGTAATGGATTAAAAATTACGTAATTACTTTTTATCTTGTTATGAGTCACGACTTAGTAGATAATTAATTAATTATAATTTTTTATACTTAATTAGTCAACCATTTTATGTGATACCAGCTTATTTTAATCAAATTTGAACTAGCTAGCAAATTCGTATATTTTATTTTATATATCAATTATAGTAAGACAAAATGTAAAAGAATAGGTCTCTATCATCCTCCTAGTTGTTGAAACCCAAGCCACTGGCCAATTTGCCCAAGGACATCGTCTTCATAAATTATAGAAAAACAAATAAAAGTTAAAAATTAATTTCTACGCTTTCTATTGACATCGTCTTCATAAATTATAGAAAAACAAATAAAAGTTAAAAATTAATTTCTACGCTTTCTATTGACATCGTCTTCATATATTCTAGAAAAACAAAAAAAAAATTCTAATTTTGATATAATTATTTTCGACGAATGTATTTTTTGAAAATAAGTTAATTCTGACGTACTATTATGTCAGAAATAATTCTTTGACAAATAATACATTATCGACGTAATTTTATCAGAATTATTGATCATCCATGGCCCGTCATCGCACAGTAAAATTTCGACGAAATTACTATTATTTTTAACTAAAAAAATGTATATTAATTAAAGAAAAAAAGGTACGTAGAAATATGTGCGTACTAGAGGTGACAAATTGTTTTTATATTTGCGTTCATTATAATTTTGGATATTAATTTTACATTTATAATTTATCTTTTTCATGGAGGTCGGTGGAATGGGTAAATTAGAGACATTTCATGCGTGATGCATGCAAGTGTCTCTACCATTTATGTGAAATGTAGCACGTGAAGTTTTTATTTAAGCACGAGGAATAATGTAAGCTACTGTGGAATTGTGGAACTACCTAACATTCTACCATACAGACTTCCAAATTAACAAGCTAGTCCAAACAAAACAGAACTACCTTTTTATTGCATTTTTGGAGGTTTGCATACTATATATATATATATATATATATATATATATATATATATATATATTAATTAGCTTTTAACCAATACACGCTGGCATACACATATACATAACTAAAATATTTTACTTATACCTTTAAGATACTAACTAAAATGTAGCTTGGCCCACAAATTTTCTCTACACTTTACTTGACAAGTTCACACATAAATCTGAACGAATTTATTTTAGTCAATTAAAAGACTTGGTAGAAAAATATACATGAATTATATCGTAGTTATTATTGTCGTAACAAATGATGAGAATGAACATAATGTTTGTTGCATGTCAAGTCGTTACCCGTACAATTATGACAAACACATAACGACAGTTATCTAATTAAGAACGAAACCATCCCAACTATGTATCAATTGTGTCTATATATTGTTGTATTATTTCTTCCGTATGTATGGCTATTAAATAAGGAAATTGATATTTTTACAAATTAATTTAATATTTTTATAAATAAATTTTATTTAAGTTTATAAAAATATTAAATTAGCTTGTGAAAATATCAATTTTATATAAGAATTGATATTTACACAAGTTAATTTGATGTGAAAATATCAAATTAACTTATAAAAATATCAATTTTCCTAAATAATGGCAACCAAAATATCTCCTGTAAATAAATGTAATTTTATATATATCAAAAATTCATTGTATCGAATAATTTAAATTTGTTTTTAATGGGAAAATATACAATTTTCTAAGCTGAATTATTGTATCCTTGAATTGAATTTCTATCTCAATTTTTTATTGTCAAAATTTGAAATTATGAGAGAGCACATATTCAAAGATGCGTCATTGTTAAAATAATTAATACACTCCTATCCTTTTTGAATATTAAAACTCTCAAATTTGTTTTATATGTTAAGCTATAATTTTAAAAGCTATATTAATTACTAAAATATAATATCTAATTTATCGTCTACATGTTACAAAATCGTATTAAAAAGATAATTGATATTTTTATAAATAAAAATGAATTTTTCATAAATTTCTCTCTCACATAAGTGTAAGGCTCATTTACTATTAATATGAGAGAGAATTTATGAAACTATTAATTTTATTTGTAAAAATATTAATTCTCATAAAAAATTACAATTAGACGAGGCAAAAACGTTGAGGGTAGAACATAATTGTTTTCCCTTTATTTTATTTTTTTGGTATTTGGACCACTTTAGGCGTTTCTATCAAATTACAAAAACCAGAAAAATATTTTAAAATTCTATTAAAAAAATAATCTTGGCATGTGATTCATTTTATGCAATATAAAAAGAATCGTAATAATAAATATATGTGTAGCACGTGGAATAGGTTTATACAGTATTCCTTCGATTAATAAAGACTGTTACTAGATATTAAAATATTATTACTACTAAATAATAAAATATATGTGATTATTTAATGATTATATTATACAATGCAGTAAATGACCTTATCTTGTTTAAGAAGAAGAAGGGAGGTGAGAATTGAAATTTTCATAAGTTAATTTGATATTTTTATTAAATTAAATAGGATATATATATAAAAATATTAAATTAGTTTGTGAAAATATCAATTTCTAAAAAAAAAAATAGGTTAAATCATTTTTTCATTATTGTACTGGATTTCAATTTATAAATACATTATTAAACTTATTTTTTTTATAATCGCATCACTCTACTGATTTTTTTTTACAAAACTTGAAGTTTCCATTAAAGATCGTTAATCATTTAACAGAAAAATTATTTGACAGTATTAATTTACAAATGTTTCATTGAACTAAAGGTTAAATCACTGAAAGAGAAAATAATAATAATAATAATAATAATAATAATAATAATAATAATAATAATAATACCCTCTCTGTTACACAAAAAAAGAAAAAAATTATTTTCTTTTTAAAAATTAATTTGAGGTATTTTAAAAATAAATTTTAATTTAATAATAATAATAATAATAATACCCCCTCCATTACAACCAAAAAAAAAGATTAGTTTTGCTTTTCAAAAGTTAATATGGGTATTTTAAAAATAAATTTTGATTTAATAATAATAATACTGTCTTCGTTACACAAAAAAGAAGAAAAAAAAGATTCGTTAATATGGGTATTATTATTATTATTATTAAATTAAAATTTATTTTTAAAATACCTCAAATTAATTTTTAAAAAGAAAATAATTTTTTTCTTTTTTTGTGTAACAGAGAGGGTATTATTATTATTATTATTATTATTATTATTATTATTATTATTATTATTATTATTATTTTCTCTTTCAGTGATTTAACTGTAAATCATCTTCCAGTTCAATGATGCATTTATAAATTAATATTGTCACGTTATTTTTCTGTTAAATGATTAACGGTCTTTAAAGAAAACTTCAAATTTTGCAAAAAAAAGATTAGTACAGTGATGCAATTGTAAAAAAAAATTAGTTCAACGATGCATTTGTAAATTAGAGTCGAGTATAGTGATGAAAAAATGATTTAACCCAAAAGAAAAGTACTATTTAATAATACAAATCTGCTAAAAATAAACAAATTATTATGAAATAAGTATAATTATACAAACACCAATCACAAAAATTAATTATAAAATTAATCATGATCATTAAAAAATAAAGTTTTATATTAAAATTTATGTCATATTGTATTTTTTTAATAATTAAAATAGATGTATTAATTAATTTTATGATTAAATATTATGTATGCAAAATTATTCATTAGTATGAATCAATTAAGTTAATATGGATCTCAAAGGGATCGAATGTGTGATTAGGCAATGTGTGTGTACATTTAGTGATTAATCAACCTCTACAAAATCAAGTGACATATATGATGATCTAAAATGGTGATATCATGGTATTTACTTTAATTTAAACTTGTGACTTGTTCAAAATAAATAGAATAGTATACAATCAATTATATAATAAAAAATATAAATTTAATTTTATAAATTTTTAATTCAATTTTTTATTTATATTAACATTAATATTATCCAAATTTATATTAATTAAATGCTATCCAAATTTAATTTTTATTAAAAATATAAAAATGAAAGATCTTTTTTATTTATTTAAATTAATACAAGTACTATATAAATTTATAATAATTAAATATATACTGTCCAAATTTGTAAAATATTGAAATGACTCCCAATTAATCTTAATAGAATAACTAACTTCTAAAAGAAGTTTTATATTTGATTTTATCAATTTTATTATAAACCTTTTAATTATAATTTTATATAATTAATTAAGACAATATAATATATTATATTGTATCATATATTTCAATTTTATATCTGTTTTTAGTCCAATCGAGGTATCGGAGGATATATCTTGTCATATAAAAGAACAATTTTGTGTACATATATATTTCAAATTGTTTTAAATATGTGTACCTCTCTTCGCGCGCCTATTGTAGACCTTTGTGCTTCGCATCTGAAATTAAAAAAAAAACTAATTCAAGTCGGCGAGCTTCCTGCTGGGGAAGTGATCGATCATGGCGACAACTGTTTCACAGCTTAAGGCAGGTCCCGTAATCATGTCATCGAAGGATCATTCTTTTTATTCATCAACCAGACAATTCTCGTCCAACAATTTCTTCTTCCTGAAGAAGAAATTCGATGAAAACAACTCTAATGGACAAAATTTTCCCAAATTGCGACTTGTCTTCCCAAAAGCCATTCAATTTTAAGGTGCGAGTTGAGTAATACTGCAGCAAAGAAAATATTTTTCCTCCTCCTATAAGTTTCCAAAAAGATTCTCTTTTTTTTTATGTGAAGAAATTCTCAAGTCGTTATTCAGTTCACAACTTTTTTGAAGATTTGGTTGTTAATGGTCCATTAGTTTCAGCGCTGGAAAATCTCTGTAGAAAATTTGCCTAATTGTTGTTATTATTAGGGGTTTTGATGATGATGGGCATGGCTTTGATCAGTCGAGATTCAGCATTGGCAGCTTCTAATGGTCGAATGGACGGACGTATATCGACTTCATCTGGTTCATTTGCGTCCTACTCGTATCGATATCGCTGTCGCTATCGTTCTCGATATCCTTTCAAGCCTTATATTAGCGAACAGGAAAGATACATCATCATCATCATTTTGCTGTTAATCATATTTGTATGGGGTTATTGCAGGATGGATGACGGAAGTGTTCTCATGCTTCAGGTTTGGTAGAATTTGAGCTTTTCCCTATACAATCTTGAGACTGAGACTATTGGTATCTGACCGTTTTGATTTTGATTTGATTTTATTTTTTTTGTACTCAAGTTGGAATTTTGGACAAGAACCGAGAATTGCCAAGGAAGCTTAAAACAATTGCTCAAACCACTGAAATATCCACATCTCAGGGTTTGATCCATATATTGCAAGGTACACTTCGCTATGCTTTTTATTTTTCAAGCTGATTTGGATGCATCCTTACTCAATTGAAACTTGATGTAACATGGTTATATTATCTTCGTTCCACAAAAAAGCTGCATTTGCAACTATTAAGAGTATACTTTTGTTATATGTGTATCTCTGATATTAATAAGTTATTAGTTTAGTAATTTGGCATGATAATAAAATTTTAATGATAAAATTGAGAACAATATGTCATTTTATACTATTATTACTAAAAAGTGGACGCTTTTTGTGGATTTTTTTTTTGTTGATAAAGTAGATGCTTTTCGTGAGATTTAGTGATTATTACTTAGCGATGATGGTAAGCATGGAACAATAGTTGGCTGAGTAGGAGAGTGTAGAAGTGTGTCGAGCATTTTGTGTGATGTTATAAACTTTTGCCTAGTGTAAGGTGAAACTTTATATAATGACTATGTAGCAACTACACTATATTACTAGGGAAATTGCATAAAGTAAGGGTGTAAGAGTATTGTTACTTAGATCGAAGACGTGGTACATGGAATGAAATAGGAACCGAAAACATCATTTTTCATGAAATTTTTTTGCATGATTTTTTTTTTTTGTTGATAATGTGGAGTTTTCCGACGGCAGTTGAACTAATCTCCTTAGTTCGGACCAATCCTTTTAAGATCCGTAGTTCCATTAACATTTATATCATAACAATTATTACAAGTGAGATTCGATCCCAAGATATCCGAGTCTACAACTACTTTTTTTTTATACAGACAGTGCAAGTGTTGTGGAACCCTCTAACTAAAAGTGAGACAATATCCGAGCAACAACTTCGCAAAGATTTCCCACTTATGAAACGTTACAAAACAGTAGTGGAAAAAAGGTCATTAGAATATTAATGTTTGTATATTAACACTATTTTATTTTGGGTTACCAATTAAGTACGTCCTTTACCACTATTCTTTTGCATGAGTAGTAGGTTTTAAATAATAAGTATGGATTATTCATTTTATTTTGGGTTGCCAAGTTCGTCCTAAAAGAGAGCAGGCCGGATAAATGTCGGACGACTCGCCTTTTTTAATATTGTTAGTTTTATCTTTTTATTTTTCTTCTAATTGTTCTATTTTACATGGGATTCATTTTCTACCTATCTAAACAAATTGAGATAAAAGCATTTTTTGATTTATTGTGTGATAAAAATGTGATCCTAGTTTCATTAATTAGAAAAAATAATATATAATATTTCTTCTTCTCTTTATCGTATAATAATAAACCAAATGATTTTCTTAAGATCGAAAGAAAATCTAAAATCTCAAAATAAAATCTTAGTTTTATAGCCGAGTCGGACATTGACTTATCAAGTTTAAATAGAGTTTTTAAATAAGTTTAAAATTTTGTGTTCGAAATTAATTTGTCTAATAAACAAGTCGAGTTTGAGTGACGGAATTTGCCGACATCTGGTTCGTTTAGTGCCCTACCCATCTTATCTCTTCTGGCAACCTTGAATTGGCAATCTAACTACGTTGCATAGTCCATGTGAATAAAATATTTTGCCCATCCCATTTCCCACAAAAGAAATAGTCCAAACGATGTAAGGCCCAGCATGCTAAATAATTCAGCAGGCGGATGCACACTCCCAGCAGCTGCCTAACCTGCTGGCCGCGCCGCGGAGACGCGATAAGAATTATGCGATGGACCAATTGGTGATAGAGGCAAAGTGTGTAGGCTGCTGGCATCCATGCCCATGTGATTTTGCCCATCCTTCCTCAAACGTGCAATTGTCTCCTCTCCCTCGTGTGGACTATTTTTATCCACCATTTCATTCTCATGATCGGAGTAATGTTTACTTCTTTGGAAAGTTGGGTCCTGTGATTCATAATTTTTTTTGATAGATAGTATCATGGAGATAAAGTTATAGATAGATAGACTATTGGTTACCCTTCTCATTCATTTATCTATCTAGACGACAGTTGAAGACCAGGGTTAGATTCTCATCCCCTCCCTCATAAATTGTAATAGTAGACTTTAATGATATGAAAGAAAAAATATCAAAAGAAAACCGTAAGCGCCAAATCAATGGAGGAGCAGGGGCTTTGACTGCGTACTTGTTGAGTTGGGATTCAACTTTCTCACATAAATGGTAACTAAATTTTGTTCTTAGGCGAAAAATAATACAAAATTATCAAAAAGTATGTGCGAAAATAATAACTCCCACACGTAATATGTTATAATTTATGTTTTTTTAAAAAAAATTATAGCAATTTTTGGAGTTAAAATGCATTTAAAGAATCATGTTTATTTAAACGCAATTTATTTTAAACATAATTTTTACTAGACAATTCATAAATTCACTTTATTAAAAATATTACTGTATGATTTGATGAAACGCCTAAATAAACTTTTCAAAAACGCCTAAATAAACTTTTCAAACGCCCTAAAAAAAAATGAAGGAGCTGACAGACAATTGCTTCTTTCATACGGCAATGGTCTGGGATGATTATCTTCAGGCTTTAGGAAGGCCTGTGGGTCCATTAGTTTCACAAAACCGAAGATGAAATTTGCAAGCTTTGATTGTAATAATTTTCTATTCCCAAGAAGAATTTGCAAGCCTAGATTGTAATATTTGTCCATTCCCCAGTGACTAATAATAACTCAACTTTTTTTTGGGTACGTTTTAAACTAGTCCAACTCCCAAGCGTACCTTTTGGTTCCCCCCCCCCCCCCCCCCCCCCCCCCCCCGCGTTCCCTTTTTTTTTTTTTTTATTGTTGTTGTTAAATTAAGATTATCGTAAAACGAAAGAAGAAATAAAAGAACAAAGACAAATCCCAGGATTTGAGAGAAGACGACCATCAGAGGTCATATAGTCAATTCACTATACAAAGATTTTTGCATAATTTTTCTAAACAAGTTATAATTATGAAACTTACATTTCACAATGTGAATAATATGACGTCTAATGCAGGCTGAGTGTTAATCGCCTTGACTATGAATCTTATCATTTCGTTCCTTTCAAATCATGTAAACAGTAACAGCTAGACACAAACACAACATAAATTTCCTAAGCTTGGAACAACGAAGTAGAATTATAGATCCTGTGATAGCAGACCAAGATGAGCCCGAACCTCGCCAGCCACAATGCCTCATAACAGCAAAAAGAATTTGATAGGAATAAGGACAGTTGAAAAACAAATGAGAAAAATTCTTATCATTAGTTCTGCACAACATACACAGCCTATCCACACTCAACCCATAAGAAAGGAGGACATCTTTAGTACGAAAGCCCTTGCAGAATGCCAGCCAAAGATAAAAGGAAAATATGGGAACTTGCAGCATATTCCAAACTAACTAATCTCCACCAAGGAACAACATTCGATCTCCTCCTTACAAAATTCCAAATAGTAGCAGTATAGACTTCTGAAAAAGAATCCCAAAGTAGACTAATTTGCCTACCATTATCAATTCTGTAATGAATATGAGAAATAGTTGAAGATTTAAGCTTTAGAACCTTACGCCAAATTTAGGAACGGTTTGATGGGATTTTGAGATTCTAGAAACTATTATCTTTGATCATTGTATTTTTAATCCATTTAGCCCAAAGCGAAGTACTACAAGGGTTAAATACAGACTAAAGATGCATAAGAATAAAGGATTTATTACAATCATCAAGTTGTTCGATGTTCAAGCCCTCATCTAACCAGGGGAGAGAAAGTTTATCCCAAAAAACTTTAATACTATGCTTTTGCAAAGTAAGACTTCCAAATAAATCTAGTGAAAAAAGACTTTAGAACTTTTAGGATAGGAGGAAATAAAAAAGTAGACCAATGGCATAAATAACAAACAGCACAGACCTGACAAGAATTAACCTACCAGAGACGGAGAGAAACTTATTAGTCCAATAATTTTTTTTGAAAGTAATCCTATCGATCAGAGGCTTGCAATCTAGAACAAAAAATTTTGTGGAAATAAGCGGAACACCCAAAAATTTAGAGGGGGTAAAGCCCCTTTCAAACTACAGGAGGGAAATAACTCTAGTAGATATAATTGGGTTAACATTAGCTAAAAAATACTTTTAATTCTATTTATCTACAGACCAGAGAGAGAAGAAAACAAATTGAGACAATAAGCAATAGTATTGACAAAGTCACCGTTACAAAATATCATGATATTATTAGCATTATTGCATTAATGTTTTCTTCACTAAATTTCATCCCATTTCAGTCCTATTTCCATAGACAATACTAATTTCCCATCTTCAAAATAAATTCACATATTATAATGGTGCGAAAAAATGCAATTTTTCTTTCTCCAGCATTCCCATGTTTCCAAGAATTCTGGTAATTCCTAATTTCCTGTCCCAATCCAGAACAGAATATATACACAAATGAATAACTATAAATACTCGAGAACTAAATATTATATTAAATTTACACTATTAATTATGTCATATTTTATTTTTAATAATATAGATGAATTTAATATTTTATTATTACGTGTGTAAAGTTGTCCCGCATAAATAGTAGAGTATATATTTTTATATTTATATATAACAAATCTACACCAATCATTTACGGTTATACAGTACCTATATAAGTGATTGTAGAAAGATATTTGTTCTCTCTCTCGACTAAGTTTCTTTCATCTCTCTCTCTCTCTTTCTTTTAGATTCATTTGAACTTCTGGGTTTAAGTGGGGTCGCTAATGCTTGAAAATTGGTAATGATTCTCTCTTTTTTTTTTTTTTTATTTGGCGCTTAAGTTGGAAGTGATGTAATTTGGGAATTTTGCTTGATGTAATGTTTCTTTGCTTGTGGGCATTCATGATATGATATATGCATTTTTTTGTTGTTGATTTTTTACATAGACAAAAGCATGATTTATTTGCTTTTGAACATGATTTAATGCTTTTAATGATCAATTACATAGTATCTGATCAACTATTTTTCGTAACCAGAAATGATAAGTTAGATTTTTGTTTCTCACGATAAGCAATACAGTTATTTCTCTTTATTGTGGTGTTTTTTAAAAAAAAATTGTAGTTTATTGTAATTAAAGCATTAAAAGATTCATCTTTTACGAGTGCAAGGACTGGAAATAAACAGATTATATAAATTGGTTATCGTGGTATGAAGTTGTTATTTTCTTTCTGTTTCATGCTTAAGAAAATTTTCTACTGACTATTGTTCATCTGATAAAAATGTTAATCTATGAGGTGTTTTCTAAATTAACAATGACACATAAATATCTTTGAATGTTTGATTTCTCTCTACAATTTATTGCTCCCCTTTCTAGTAATGGTATTGAACTTATGATAATGACACGCTTAGTGACGTGTTTGATAGGATGAGTAATGGTATGGACCGAGATCAGAAGGAAATGACTGTGGCAGAAAATGAGATTGTAGGGGATGTAAAACTCAAGGGGAAAGATTGTGATCTTTCCATTAATCAAGAAATACTTGCCAGTAGCAAGTCCCTTGCGAGTTCAAATCTTTTTTATAGAGATTTGGATGGTGATGGTGTAAGCAGATGCAAAATTTCTTTGGCTGGGTCTGGAGTTCCTTCTACAATTCCTTATTGTATGAATGATGCAGGAAATGTAGCCGAAGAGTTAACAGCGAGAAATTACAAAATTCCCAATTCAAATTTGGGTAAAAGTTCAATCACCACGGAACGATTGAATTATTGGCAGGGCCGGTGGCATCATTTGTATAAATTGTCAGATGGGTCTACAATTAGGGACCCCCAATGTGGATTGAGGGACAAAGATAATATGCTATTAAGTTCAGAGGAAGCGCTGCAAAGAATGTCTTTTGACCTTCAAGATGGTAAGCATTTGCTGACCAAGAAACACAACCGAGATCGAGATGAAGTATCTGCCCGTTCAATAGAAAATTACAATAAGATCCTCCGAAGTAATATACTGCCTCTTGGTGATAATCAGTCAAATGTTTCATCAAACTTTCCTCAGTTTCTTGCTAAACAATCTTTGAAGGGAAAGGGGGTTCAATCAAACAGCAACAAAGCTTTGACAGAATTTAGTATTGCAGATATAAGTCAGAACAAGGATCAACATGCTTCCCTAGGTAAGGTAGCATTTGATGCATCATTGAGATCAAGTGCTGAATTCAAGAAATGTTCTGATATAGCTGATCTTGAATCATATCATGACGGGGTTAGCTTGAGGGAGTGGCTAAAAGTTGGGAATTTTGAAATCAATAAAGTTGAGAGGTTACATTTGTTTAGGCAGATTGTGCAGTTAGTGGATTTTGCACACTTGCGAGGAGTTGCCTTGCAAGACTTACACCTTTCCTGTTTTCTTTTATTACCATCTAAGAGAGTCATATACTCTGGTAGACTAACCCAAATAGAAATGAGTGTTATAAATCAGAATGTACAGAGGAAAAGGTCATTGGAACAAGAAATATGTCTGCAAAATATATCGGGTGTTAAACAGCAAAAACTTGAGGTGGACATGAAATTTATAGGGCACCAATCTCAGCTCTCCTCTAGATGTGGCATCAGTACTGTGGCTGAGAATGAGATTGATAGTAGCATGACTAGCGTACGCAATTTTGATGATACTGAATGCAAAGCTCAAAGTAATTTTTTTAGTTGCCAAAAGACATCCTTTCAGGCAGGGCTTGGGTCCAATTATGTGACCGTTCAATTAGAAAAGAAATGGTATGCTTGTCCCGAGAAGCTTAACAAGAGAGGCCTGTTACTATCAAATGTCTACAGTCTTGGTGTGCTCTTATTTGAGGTACTGTTTTAAAATTGTTTAGGCATTTATTTGTTATTGAATTTTCCAGTCGACACCATCCCTTTGCTCTTTGGCTCCAAACCACATTTTTGTGCAACTTTTTTTTTTGCTTTATACAATATACATGTCTTGATTAATTATCGATGTGGGATTAGAATCAAGAGTATGCATCCTTCAATTCTCGCAAGGCCTTCTCAAAGCTTGTTGTTTTTCCCCCCTGGTTTGGTATATCCTTTATACAGTTGAATTTATCTAACGTTTAGACTCTTGAGGTTTATATTCCTTTAAAAAACACTGCAAATGCTACCTGACAGAAGATCTTTGACTTATATAATACTGGGAAGTAGTTTGATGCCATATTTGGAATGATATAGTTCTCCCATATTGCTAGATCATTGAGACATCAGGCTAGTGAATGTGAGATTAGGCTCATGGCCTTGATCTTGTTGGAATGGTACTGATACCATTCAGTAATATCCCATAGATGTTACTTTGAGAAATTACATCTCAATTGAATCATTAGTTATCTTTGCTCATGTATGGACCTTTTACTTGATGATAGAATATGTCAGTTTTATGGCATAACTCTCCCTTGGTTCTTGATCTGCATGAGCTCTTAGAATAGATTTAGGCATATACTGTGCGTATGTCAATATTTTAAAAAAAAATTGTACTTGTCTAGAAGCAATTATGATTTGAGATACTGATAACTTTTAATATTTATGTCCTCTTAGCTTCTTTTAGTCGGTGGTTTATTCTAGCATGTCTATTCCATTTATATATGAGGCTCTGCAAATTGTATCTAATTTTTTGCATCTGAAAAGGCATACCAGCATTATTAGATACGCCGTAACCTTGCCTTGTTCATATTTTTTTGGTATTTCAGTGGAGTTCTTTTTCCCATTCCCTAAATAGCTTTGATCATACCAGTGAAGAAAAATTTCTAATCATTTATACTGATACAAGTTATTCCAATCAGTTGCTATGCTGTTTTAACTCATCTGAGGTGCATTCTGAAGCAATGCTGGATTTGCGTCATCTGATCTTTCCATCAAAATTTCTTTCAGAAAATCCAATAGAAGCTGGCATATGTCTTTGGCTTCTTCATCCTGAACCTTCTTCTCGTCCAACAACAAGGTATTTCTTTGTCAACATTTCATCCATCAACTACCTTATATTGTAACTCCTGAAAGTGTAAAAAGAAAATCATCTTAAAATGGTAACCTTAAGTGTATACTTGCTGAGGCACTGTAATGAAGCTAGTAATATGCAATTAGAGATATTTTTATTTAACTGAACTGATTGTTGCTAGTATTCAAATGTTAATGGCCAGTCATAATGCTAGCCGAAAGTAGCTTGAACGGATTATAATTTGAATATTAAAATTTAAATTTTAGTAAGCCACCGCTGAGATAAAGTAAGTAGCAGAGCCACCCAGGAGACAAAGCACTGTAAAAGACTTGAGGGTTCTTAGCCTCCCACTTGGAGTGCAACTTAGGATCATGCCAGCAGTATTCTTTTTTTTATCTTTTCATTTAAGAAGCATCCATATATGTGTATATATATGGGGAGTGAATGAGTGATCCATAACCAACTTTGGTTACAGTGTGTTTTGTAGCCAACCTATCTTATACTGTCCATTATAAGATTAAATGGACGCGATTTTTTAAAAAAAAAGTCCCTCCACAGGCACCATTGTGGTGCATAAGGAAAATTTCAAAAAAGTCCTTCACAGGGTTGTCGCTATTGTTGCCTTCCTAGTTGGTTGACTTTTAGCCCATAAATAATTACTGCTGGTTCTGTATGTGTTTGCATGCAAATGCTACCTTTTACCAGCTTGTACCTGTCAAACTTCTTTTGTTTCAGTGGTTTTTTTTGTTGTTGTTGCTAATTTAGATTGAAATTTAAACACACTCACATACCCTACCTTGGCATGCCAATGCTCGATCCCCAACTTCGTGGTTACCTGGGTTGGATAAATATCATGATGCATGTTCCGGTATTGATGGTGTCGTATCGTCGACAGATTGGTTACCATGGGTTCGGGCCAAAGGCTCAAAATACAAGATTATTTGTTATTTGGTAGTCTTATGTCTTATTCTTTTGGAAGGTAATTCATGCGTCTGTTTGGTTCAGAATTATGCTTTTGCAGTATGATGTGGAACACTGACATGTTTTTTCGTGTTTAACAGAGAAATCTTACAGTCTGAAATAATTTGTGGATCTAAAGAATTTTCGCCAGAAGACAACTTGTTGTCATGGACTGACAAGGATGATGATGCTGAGTCTGAGCTCTTGCTCTTTCTAAATTCGCTGGAGGAACAAAAGAAGAAGCAAACTTCTAATTTACTAGAAAACATAGCATGCTTAGAAGCAGACATCAAGGAGTTTGAGGAAAGATATGTATTGAACAAACCCTCAGATTGGACGGACAACGTCTGTGCGATCAATCCTAGAAATAATACAAATTCAGGTGATGTGTCCAGATCATTCTCTACGTCAAACAACCCTGCGGGGATATTGGTGAAAAATCTCAGTCAGCTTCAACATGCTTACTTCTATATGCGATCCCAACATACAGAAACTGCTGCCATGTCACGGCCAGATAAGAATGTCCTAATAAATCATGACAGGTTGGCTCGTGTTAAAACTGAAAACGAGAAGTCCAGCATGGAAGGGAGACCTGTTAATTGCTTCGGTGCCTTTTTTGAAAGTATATGCAAGTTTGCTCGGTATAAGAAGTTTGATGTGCGTGGGACTTTGAAAAATGGCAATCTTCTCAATTCTGCAAGTGTGATTTGCTCTTTGAGTTTTGACCGTGAGGAGGATTACATTGCAACTGCTGAGGTCTCAAAGAAAATTAAAGTTTTTGAGTTTGCTTCACTTATGGATGAGACTGTTGATATTCATTATCCGGTGGTTGAGATGTTGAACAAATCTAAGCTTAGTTGTGTTTGCTGGAACAAATACATTAAGAACTATTTGGCTTCAACTGATTATGATGGTGTGGTTCAGGTATTTTATATTCTTTGGCTTATATAAAATTAACAGCTTTGGAATTCTCCTTTGATGTGGTAGACAGAGCATGAAAATAGATTTTATCTTTCATAAAATTTTGCAATGCCGTGAACTTCTCTATTACTTAATTCAGAAACAATCATCTTTTTAATGATTCATAAAGTTACCATAGATTGTCTTTCTTTCTTATGCTGCCTATTGTATTCTTTTTGTTTTAGCATTTGCTGTGCATCTTATAAATGTCCGATCTGATTTTAAAGGGAGCATGAAAATGCCAAGTTGCTTTCATTTGTCTCCTTACAGTTTCTATCAGACTATTTATTCCGCTATTATGTTACTTCTGTTAATTAATGATTTTCACACTTTCCTTTTCCATCTAACTTTTTGCGCAAATTGATCAGATGTGGGATGCAAGCACTGGTCAAGGATTTTCTCAATACATAGAACACCAGAAGAGGGCTTGGTCTGTTGACTTTTCTCAAGTGGATCCAATGAAATTTGCTAGTGGAAGTGATGATTGTTCCATCAAAATGTGGAGCATTAATGAGGTGTGCTCTCTCTTGCTATTATAATAAACAACTTTAACAATCTAAGCAATCTAGCCATACTTATACAGATTATAATTGAAATTTGGCAAGTTTTGTTTTCTACTTCTTGTTCTTAGGGGTTTTGTCGACAAAGCTAACTGTAAATTATAAGCAAATGAAAGAACTGCATTATGGTACTAAGATATAGACGTAATTATGTACACAAACACAAGCCGACTCAGAGACTGAAAGAAGTGGACTGATAAATGCTATTAGCAGATTTTAGTAGTTCCCTTGTCTATGAAAACATGATACAAACAAGTTGGGCTATCCAAAATCATGAAATGATAAAGTGATGTAAGAGAAAGGTCCTTGGATAATTAATGAAATGACTACACAACTACTACAGTACTATGGTGTCATATCTTTCCTTTTTCTTTTTTTTTTTCCTTTCCATTTTCCTATTTTTTACATCACGATTGAAGAATTTAAAGTATCCAAGGAAAACAGAGAGCTTAGTAATGAATGACTATGCATTTCATACAAGTAACTGCTGACAGTGGGTTACAATAGCCAAATACTTCTGCAGTTCCTTCCTGACTTAACCTTTTATTTTGTTTGATATTGTCTGTTGCACTGAATGCAGTTTCTTTCAACATAAAATTTAATTTAGTAAATGCTAATGTGATCCTTGAACAGAAAAGTTCTATTGGCACAATCAGCAACCGAGCAAATGTCTGTTGTGTTCAGTTCTCTCCTTACTCCTCACATCTGTTGGCTTTTGGGTCTGCTGATTTCAAGGCCTATTGCTATGATCTTCGACATACTAGGATCCCTTGGTGCACATTAGCTGGTCATGGAAAGGCTGTTAGCTATGTGAAATTTTTAGATTCAGAAACTGTTGTTTCTGCATCTACGGATAACACTTTAAAGCTTTGGGATCTCAACAAAACCAGCCTAGAGGGGTTCTCCTCCAATGCTTGCAGCTCAACCTTTACCGGTCATACTAATGAGAAGGTTGGTTTACTATCCCCTATATCAGAAATACTTTTTGAGCCTCTAAAATGTTTCAGTTTAACTGTTTTGCTTCTGCTTGTGCAGAATTTTGTTGGATTATCGGTTCTCAATGGGTATATAGCATGTGGTTCTGAAACTAATGAGGTATGAGTTTGATATTTACAATTTTATTATTATTTTGCTGCACTTGTTTGTCTGAATTTTTGGAGTTCCAATTTCTGACAAGCAGCTTAGTTCTGCATTTAGCGCACAATAAGAAAAAATGGCATGTGTACTGCTACTAAACATTTTAAACAATGTAATGATTTGAATACTTTTAATTATATTTGTTTATCTTTTTGTTGGTATTTGTTATGATAGAGAGTAGGTTCTTGTCTTCTAGAAAAACCACATGATTTTTGTTCACAGAGCCAGACATGAATGGGTTCAGTGTGAAGGAAAATAGCTACTTTTCTACCTCAAAATGAGCTGGCTGTCTGCATGCTCATAAGCCTATTCAGTAACACCACCCTGATCCTTTTCTTTTTCTTTTTTTCCTTATTCTTTCCTAAGAGCACTGAGAGATATGTGTGTTCCACCTGCCACCTCCCTGTTATCAAAATTATTTTTTTTCCTCAGAACAACTAATATCAAGCTCTTACTATGTATTATGATTTTTTTTTCTTTCAGGTGTATGCATATTACAGATCTCTTCCCATGCCAATTACTACTCACAAATTTGGATCAGTTGATCCTATTTCTGGACAAGAGACTATTGATAATAATGAGCCATTTGTTTCCAGTGTTTGTTGGAGGGAGAAATATAACATGGTTGTTGCTGCAAACTCGAGTGGACGAATAGAGCTGTTGCAGATGGTGTGAGAAAAAATTTGATTGTGTTGAAGAATCTTACGAGGATCAGTGTCTCTTCCACCAGAAGTTTCTTTGCGCCTTGGCTTTTTTAGTTGTAAATTGAGATATAACTCACCTTTCACAGTTCAATCACATGATCGTCTATGTTCAAGTCCATCAAGGGTTGCAAGAATATTAAAGAATTTGATCAGCCTAACTACTCATTCAATTACACTCATCAGTTTTTTAGCTAATATGTTATCCTTAAAAAGGGTTGATAGACTAAAATGCTCCACGATGAATCATTTCAGTTGTAAAAGAACACAACTGAGGGTCATTGGGAAGAATATGCACATTACCAGAGAAAATCTTGTATCGCTTCTAAAAGTTTTAGACTTCCCGCAAAATCTTGGTTTTTGTTAGAAATGGTCTGATCTCCTTCTTACCAAGTTGATGGTGAAGTTCTTCGTTAGGATAGGATGAATCAGGGATGAACTTAACTTCTTCAGGACTACATTACTTCCTTTAAATGATATCTAAAGAGGAAAGGAACAGCTGGGAACTCACAGTTTCAAGAGTTTTAAAGCATATGTGGGTGAGATATTCGGTCTTAATATCTTTTTTAGGATGGAGATTTCCCACTGCAATACAAATATTAAGTTCTTCATAAAAATATATTTACGTGTAACCTTAAAGTTTTCTTTTTCACATGTTACTTTGTTCAATTTGATTTGACATGTGGGTGTGGTACATAAGAAGCTCAGTAAAGAAACAGCGAGAGATGACTTCTGGAATTTGTCAGATGAGGCATGTTGATGGTGTCTAATAAGAAACTCAGTGAAGACAAAATAGATGTCAGAATTCTGGATTGGATTCATTTTTATAGGTGCACTTAATCTGTCTCTGTGGGCAAGTTATATATTTTTGTTTACTAGTATTTGTTTATTACTTTTTTAACCGTAAAGCGCTCACCTTGTCAAATCTAAGAGCAACCACTTTTTGCGTATATGCCAAAAATTAAGGTCTTTAATCTGGTCTATCTTTGCATCATACTTGAGTAGGTTTGTACAAGTTAATGACATAGGCTAATATGCTTTTGGTCAGGTTTATATATTCTAATTACAAGTCAAGCTTAGATTATTTGAAGATAGGGAGAAGGCTTCAATGTTGGCTATTATTATGGTACTTCTAATTCAATTCATTAAGTTTGTAGCCTTTAGGTTCAAAGTAAGTTTGATGTACTCTTTAAATATGTTCTAAGGATATCTTGTAGGCTTTGTATTGAGCATTGATAAGATGAAGCAAGTTAAAAATGTCAAAAGAGAGCGGAAATGGAAAAGAAATTATAAAAAAAAAAGAAAGGAGTAAGGAAATAAAAGAAAGAAAATAATAAATAAACAAAGAGTAAAAACAGGGATGATTGGGATTTGGATTAAAATAGTTTAACGTAAATAGGTAGAGTTTTTCACAACCCCATTGATTGTGTTATTTTTTAACTATACCTTGGATCTGTGACTTATGTGAGAAAAAAACATTGTGCTGTGTATGGTTGCAGATGGTTGCTTCTGTTATGATCTAGACATGTTTTAATACTTTTGGGGCCTCAGTGGCCTAATTGTTCATATGAGGTATCTATCTTTCTTAAAAATAATAATAGGTTTTTAATAATTGTTCATTTGATGAACATATGGATTATGTATTTTAAGTGCTGAGTGCTTGTTCATGCGCACCGTGAGAATCATATATGTTGCAGTAATTAGGCTTTTAGAGTAGGTAATTACTATTTCTGGCCGCTCTGCTCTGCTGATGGTTGGACCTGCTCCTGTCCTATATTTCTGATGGACGCGTTCAGTTGCAATTGTGATGTTTATTTTTGATCAGACAAGTGATGTACTATGCTGCCTCTTGTAGCTTTTTCACGTGGTTTCTCCTTTTATTTTAGTCATCCTTTTAACATGGTGGCCTATCCTAGCTGGTAGTTTGCTACTAATTTGTTCCTTGATGGTGTGATATAGTAATGGTGGTGTCTTCTGATAAGCTTTTTAGACATGGTAATTTTGATGATGCCCATGTTGGAACTTCTGCCATGGGACATTGCCGAAATTCTGAACAATACTAATGTTTCTTTGCGCTTGTGGTGCTGCAGTAGCTAATGATCCATGGTCTGTTTTGCTGTCATAATGTTGCTATGCTGCTTTCTTCTTTTCCTGCAAGGTATTACTGCTATTGCTGTCCCAGATGCAACTGTACATATGCTATTCTGACGCTCCGCTACCATAAACGTTGTTTTGATGGCTTACTTTAATTTTCAGATCGCAATATTTCAAATTAGGTAATGGGATTATCAGTTTCATTTTAGCTGTATAAGGTTTGTATGCCAAGCTGTGTATAATGGTGACTGTAAGATGTTTGGCATGCTAGCAGTCCTTCTACATGTTAGTACTTTGCCATAGTTGAGCACTTGGGGAAATTAGCTTTATCAGTTACCAGTTTTAGCTCAGCAATAACTGTTCTTCTTAGTTTCTACGCGATACGTCTTGTAAATAGACGTTGACCTTTGAAAAGAAAAAATAGCGTTCAAGAAATGGGGCAACTTCCAACTTTTATGGACTTCCCAAGAAATTGAAGGCAAAATTCCCACTTTTATGGACTTCCCAAGAAATTGAAGGCAAAATTCGCTGATACACCTTTCTGTCCATCTCTTTCACACTACTTTATCTACTAGGTAATCTTATATACCTGCTTTAGTTTTTTAGCAATCAATATAGGTGATTGCTGTCTTTTCCTGGAAACAGTTTACATATGCCCTGTAGGGGAATTATTGAAGGCAAAATTCCCTGATACACCTTTCTGTCCATCTCTTTCACACTACTTTGTCTACTTGGTAATCTTATATTCCTGCTTTAGTTTTTTAGCAATCAATATAGGTGATTGCTGTCTTTTCCTGGAAACAGTTTACATATGCCCTGTAGGGGAATTGAACGACATTACGAATGTAATAATAAGCATGTTGGATCATCTTCTTACTTAAAAGATTAACCTATTAGGTTGGGATTTTACCATAATTATTAACCCATCTACACTCATAAATTTATCCAATGTGGGATTTATGTAAAATACCCCAACATGCCCATAATACCGCCAGAGAAGAGCAAGAATCATATTTTTTTCTACTTCGCTTACCGGACAGGAAATGAAGGGCAAACAGCAGGGAATAAGAATCTCTTGAGCCAAGAAACCAAAGCCTTGGCTGGTGATCTTGATAATTGCCTATCTACTTCAGGTTTTGTGTTCTTGCGGGTGGGAGGTGTGGCAACCTAGTCTAGTCAATTGGTGAAGGGCTTAAAAGCGCCTTAGGTAGCTGCTAAGAGGTTTGGTAGGTGGTTGAGTCAAAGCAGAGGAGAATCATCCACAAGGCATCATCTAGCAAACTATAACCCTTCACCCTACTTGAGCTGAGATCTAAGAAGATCTTGAAGGATATGCCAGTGCGATTATTATTTGGATCTCTTTGCTAAGCTTTATTCCAGTGCCTGTATTTGCTAGGATGGTTGAAACATCAGATCATACCGATGAACATCAGTCTATTGTTGGATTTGGTCATCTTGTTTCCTCTGGACAGAATAAAGTCAGCTCCTCCTTCACTTTGTCTTGTGTTAGTTTATGTTGGTTAACATTTTGTCAGTCACTCAATGTTGCAGAGAACGGAAACATTTTCCCATTTGAAGCCTTGAAGGATTGATACAATCTCTAGCAAGTTTGATCAAATTATGCCATGCGGTTCTCTTTGGGAATTGTGTAGTTTGCTGCATTTTCTTTTTAGGTCAGTTTAAACTGTGGGCGAGTTTTTGCAACCTGAATGATTACGAGAAACCTGCATACAGAAAGTAACATTTGTTGTTTAATGCAATAGTTCCAACTACAGTTTATTTCTGTTTGGTGGTCATAGGAAATTATTGTGCTTATTAGTTGTATACATAGAGAAGATTATATATGGATCTTATTCAAGAAGTTCATAGTTTCAGAATAAGCATGGAAAAAGCTTACACTACGATAAATTAAACTAACGTCTTTTAGTCAGGTCAAAGATATGAGACCCCTAATTGGCTCAAATAAATACATGCAAATATAAGATATCATTCCACTCTGTTGTCAGATTATAAGTAGAAGGAAAAGGTTAAACTATAATCGACCTTGAAAAGGAATAATTTCAACTTGCTTTTGTATTTTAAAATTGTGACTGCTCAGAACAAATAACTTGTTTATTTCATCTCCAGAAAATTCTGGTGAAGTGTAACCTAAAGGATTCGTGGTTGACCCTGGAAACTGCTGTAATGAGACACGTCTTTTCGCTCTTTTGGCACAAAATAGTCCTAGATTTGTACAACATCAATCATGTAGGCCACTAATTTCTAGACCATGGAAATTCTATTTTGGCAGTGTGACCAAATTGAATTTCTTCACAAAGATGGTAATTAACACAAATTGAATAGGTATAACATTATAAGATCTCTCCCCCACACTGAATCCTTGACCACTAAGAGTTGTTAACCTGTTCCCTTGTTCTTGTTGCTATTGCAATATAACCGCGACATTGTTTTCTGCCAGATTTGGAAAACACTGATGCTTTCGGGAATGCCCCGGATAATCCTTTGGTCAATAGCCCAAAAATTTGACAAACTACATCAGGAATCAGGAACTCCAATTTATAGATGTAAAAGAAACGGGAAAGTGAATGTTCAATGTGGCAAGCTCAAGACTTCAATCAGTTCACTCTCTTGTCAGGAAATAACTTTATAATATTGAGGCCTAGGGGAGGTCGGAATCTGAGACGTGGCCAGATGTTCTCTTTGGTTTTGGACTCATTATCATTAGTTGGCTTTCAGAATTCATCCTCAGACTGCGTCCTGTATGAGTCATTTGTGGAGGTCGAAGTGACTGAGATCTAGGTGTCCCTGTGAATTCCAACCAACAAAGACATTGTTAGGACATAGAAAAATGGCACTACTGCATCTTTTCTCTTACTGATCTTTAAAATGATAGTTTCAAAGTGGCAGAAAAGTTTTCCCTCATTTTTTTTCAAGGATGACAGGAAATGGAGATGATAATGCATTCTCATTTTGTTATGGTATCTGCGAATAAAATAAATATATTCTACATGCATTAGCAAAATCAAATGTAATTCATTAGTGATTCCTGTGGTGAAATGTACTCTCTTGGAAACTAGTCTGGCTCCAGTTTTGCAGGGTTATAAATTATGTTTTACCAGTTGGCTCCATCTAGCATCAGTCATAGCATGCATAGCTTTTATGTTACAAAATTGTACAGTAGTTGACTCAGGAAGAATGTTAGTTATATTTTAGAATCAATATAGGAACCTTTGTTGGTATTATTGACTTCTGTTATCAAGTTTCATGTGTTATAAGCTCATAGACATTATGGCATGAGAAATTGTAGAAGGATTTAAATGACGTGCATGTGTTGTTTACAGTTTTCTCATTTCATAATCTTCCATAGTATTCCTTGATTCCCAACAATATTTATATCTCAGATATATTTGCATTGATTTTTCTTTTGTTGTTACTGTTATTAATGTCCGTATGTATTAGAATCAAAGTAGGAATCCTTGCTAGTATTATACATTTCTATTATAAAGTTTCATGTGTTATAAGCAAGCTCATAAACATGGCATGAGAAATTTTAGCAGTGTTGACAATGCATAATGTTGTTTAGAGTTCTAATTTTACAATCACCAAGTACATTTTGCATGCTCTCATAACGAGAAATTACGTAGTTATTATGATATATGGTAAAAAAAGTGTACTATAATCATAAATCCATCCTCTCCTACCAAACTCTTCATGCTGAATTATGTATTGTTAGATGACCAAATCAAACTATATGCCTGATGCTTGCGCAAGTGGGGACAACAGTTTTGAGATGTGTAAAATATGGGAAGTGCTTGCTGCTTTAACAAACATAGAACTTGTATGTATCTAATTATTTTCTGAGGAAAAAGGGAACCTGGCTGTTTGCTGGTTTTCACATCTGCAAGTTTCTTCACTGTCGAAAGTTTCTTTTTAATGGTAGTATCAGGAGAGACTACGGACTTCCTCTCGATTGCAGGTGAGAATGGTTCATCTAAAACCACATTATCATCGCCAGCAGCAGAAGCGGCATCACTTCCTGATTCAGAAGTTTCTCTTTGACTTGATGTTGATTTCTCATTCTCGACTACTCTGTACGCAAACATTTGAAATGGGAGTTCTGATATTGGCAGTGGATCTGGACTTTCCCAATTAGGGAAGTTCCCTCGAAGCTTTGCCTCTATATCACAGTAATCTACCACTGGCATTGGTGCTTCTGGCTGGCTGTGATCTGGGTTCATCAATAAGAACCGCTTTACGTAGCGGAGAATCCTACAAATGGATGAGAAACTTGGCCGTTGAATGGGATCAGTATGCCAGCACCGTCTTGTCAAGTTCATTACATATTTTGGTGAATTAAATGGAAACAGAGGCCTCTCTCCTGTCCTAATATTGCGGCTCGTTTTATCTCCTTGCAGATGGCTATCCTCAAAAGGGACTTTACCCGTTAAAAGCTGAAAGCAGATCATCCCAAAGCTGTACACATCGGACTTTTCAGTATATCTGGATTTCATATCTCCTGTCTGATCTTGTTCTGCCAGAACTTCTGGAGCATACCAGATGAATGGGTGTGATTCGTTCTGAGTTGGAGATTTTTGGGTGAGACTAATAGAAGATGACAGTCCGAAACCTGAAACTTTTGCGTGCAAATAATCATATGTGGGGACGTTTCTTGCTTTTACAAGGATGTTTGAAGGATTTAGATCTCCGTGGTAGATATTCTTCGAGTGTAGATATTCCATTCCTCTTGCAATCTGAAGCATAAGATCAACTGCAGCTGGAAGAGAGAATGGAACTCGCTTCTTTGTACCACATATCTCTTTGATGTAAATGGAGAGATCGCGAGTCATGAGTTCCATAACCAGAAAACACTCTTTCTTTTCCTCATCAGTAAACCCGCAAAAAGTGTGCATTATATTTGGGTGTGAGAGAGACAATTCTTGAGAAATCCCTTGAACCAGTGGCTCAATGTTTCCAAAAAAGTGCCTTAGACAAAAGCTTTCACCCATCCACTGGATCTCCTTGTATTGGCTCCCGCTCCCTAATCGCCTCCTCACCTGGTAATCCTTTGAACCAACTAAGATTGAGCTAGGTAAGAGCTTACCACTCAATGCCTCTGTCCCATCATTTAAATTCTTGAAGAGGAGTTCCTTGAGACGCTGCATTCGCTTTGTCAAATGGTCTGAACCCGAATTTCTTCTCTCCTGAATCTTCCTGAGGAGAATCCATCTATCTTCATCCCAAGCTGTTTCTAACCGACTGCAAATATCCTGAGAAACCAGGTACTGCTTCCCATATTTCCACTGAAAAATTTTAGGGTCTTTGCTATGTTTTTGATACTTCGTCGAGTATAAAACTCTCTTCTTTAGTATCTCAGCTTGGTCCGAGCCCGACATATCTCCAGCAATTTCAATGGCTTCAATGACAACTGGAAAGCAGCTTAGCAGGTTGTGGATGTGAAATTCTACGCAATCTTTGTTCTGATAAAGGGTAATTGCTTTAGCCCACCATTCTCTAGTTTCTAAGCATTGCTTGATGTATACCTCTCCTTCTCTAAATACCCTGTGAAGCTCTTTTAATGGTTGCTCAATAACTTTCCATTTCATATTCTTCTCTTCAAATCTAAGGTTTTGTTTCATCTCCTCTGCAATCGTTTCATATGCAAAGCTGAACATATCAAGTAACAAACAACACTGCCGCTGATTAATTTGTATTTCCTCTCGGAACACCATCATAGCTTTCAAACTCCCCACTACCTCTCCTATCTGCCGGAATTGCTCCATCCCTCTGAAGATCAAAATGCTTGATTATGATGCTATTACATACAAATTGTGACACCCAGAGGAGAATTATAAATTTGACAAAGATCAGTTCTACGTACTCACCAAGAAATGATTACACCAGAAGCTTATGGAAATGACAAAGGTTCTTTCAAACCAAGGCAAGGCGGACCTCGGTGCAAATCCTTGGCTTGTAACAAAAGTTCTGATTTTCCTTTGATTGTTAAGAACTGCTGATTTTCCTCGTAATCGCCAGAGAAATCTTTGTTGAATATGAAAACTCTTTCTAATTGTTGTAAAATTCTGATTTTTTTTTTTTAATAATTATTGTTAAGAACTGGCGACTTTTCTCAGAATTGCCAGAGAATTGTATGTTGAATGAGACAGCCCTTCTAGCTTGTTGATTTTTCCTTTAAATGTTCAGAACTGCTGATTTTGTTTGGAAATGCCGGCCAAATTTTGTATTGTTGTGAGATGCTGATTTTCAGAAAAATACTAATAGCTAATTGTTCAATCTAAATGAGTTGTATATTCTCAGATGACTTGTAAATTCACCTGAGGATTTTGACCCTGGGCCTGGGGTGTTTCTTGAATGTGCAGGCCGAAAAGATAATATTTAGATTATTTGAGGAAAAATATTTGAATATATCTTGATTACCCAACACTTGTCAGCATGGCCTAATTGAAGCTTTGGCCGTTAGAAAAAGTCAGTTTTGTGTGTATTAGTTATATCGTTACGTCACCAATTTTTGTGAGAGCAAATTAAAACTAAATCCAGTCGCTGTTAAAGTCATTCTTGAATTAAATTTTATGAATTCGTATGTATTAATAATTACCTTGTATTGCAATAATACTAATAAGTTTCGAAAATTTAGTGTGTCATTTTCGATAACGTAAATATGATAATAGACGGTATATTTTATACAAAACTCAATTAAATGTATGATTCATTAAAATTTAAATAACTTTCATTATCTTTTCTTCATTGCACAAAATTATGTGACAAACAGTACTTAATACTTGTATGACGTTTTTATTTTACGTTTAAGTATTAAAAAAAATTGATGGATCAACAGTTGTGAACAAAGTTGATATCCTTGATCTTTGCTATGCAAAGGTCTAGGGCTCTGCTTGATTGTGATACATTGTAATAACAATGAATTAAAAGTATCGTAGAGATAAAAGAAAAAAAAGGTAAAATTGAAAAAGACAAAAGGCAAAATATTTTACTTTAAATAAAAAAAGATAATAAGATTAATGATTTGCAACATGAAAGGTAGTCTTTCACAAATATTTATAAATACAGGGGTCTATGTACAATACATTTTTCCACTGGTGCCAAATTAGAAATACGCAAGTGTAAACGTATTGGAGATGCACACTGCCTGTAAGAGAGACAACGTCCGAGAGTGAGATGCAGTGGTACGCCGTCGCTTCGCTTCTCACCGTTCTCACCAGTTCTCAGGTCAGTCTGCAATTCTAGAAACCCCTAATTTCTCTCACATTTACTCTACTTATTGTTGATTTAAGTGCATCTGATCCATTTGCTAAGTATGTAGTGGTATATACTCATTTTCTCTCTCTTCCAGGGTATTATAATATACTTGACAGATGTATTCACTCCATTTCAAAACTATTTATTTTTAGCAGTTCAATTTATTTTAGTTTTCAAAGCAGTTTTTGCTCTTTTTGATTTACCAAAGGGTAAGTATTTTGCTTGTGAAAGCATGGGCTGTACTTATAAGATGCTGAATGTGTATTGCATTTTTGTAAATACAATGGATGTTTAGCAACCTTGACATTATAATTAAGAAAAAAGATATGAAATTTGACATTTATAACCAACAAATTGATCACAACAAGCTTAAAAATTATGTTTAGTAGCATAGAATTCATGCCATGGAATTGGAGGTAGGTGCTGGTACTTGATTTTTAAAGATTAAATGTGTCAGATTCTTTTTCAGTTGCTGCATAAGAATAATTATGTCTGTTTTGTAAATTTGAAGTTTGAACACAAGAAATTTGAATGGAAATAGTAAATTAATTATAAAAGTAAAACTTATTAGAAGGTTAATATTGGTTGTAATCAGGTCAAGTAGTGGATTTTTGAGATTGAGTAATTAAAATTCTTACCGATTCAAGCTTAATCAAGTTTAAGTCAAGCTCATTCCAGTGTACTCAAATTCTTCTCGTTTAATTCATGAGTCAATTCAAGTCGAGCTATCATCATTATGAGTTCAAGATTTTATCGAGCATCATATATAATTTGTATTTACTTCAGCTTCTACGAGCTTAATCGAGCTTAGACAAGTTGAGTTAACTCAAATTTTGCGCTAAGCAAATTGAGCTCAAGCGAGATGTAGCTACTCGTTTTCATAATTTCATCCCTAGGTTTGTATGCATATAAGTTTTGCTGTGATTTTGTTCATTTCTTTTCTATGGCAGGGAATTTTGACTACGTTATCACAGAGTGATGGGGGTTATAAATATGATTATGCAACTGTTCCTTTTCTTGCTGAAGTTTTCAAGGTACTTTACAGCTTATGATATCATGTCAACAACGAGTATTTAATGGCAAAATGTGTCAGTGATCCACTATCAGATTTTATTAATATGGGAACTGTTAAACTGCAGCTTCTTGTGTCTAGTATTCTTCTTTGGAGAGATTGTCAGAGATTGCCTCCTCCTCTGATGACTAAAGAATGGAAGAGCATTCGTTTATACCCTATACCTTCTATCATATACCTCATTCACAATAATGTTCAATTCGCTACCTTAACATATGTTGATACATCTACTTATCAGATTATGGGTAATCTGAAAATTGTAACGACAGGAATATTATTCAGGTGCTGTTCTTGTTTTCTGTATTAAATTGAATTACTAGTCCCATTTCTGCATTCGGCTCATATATCTTGTGTTTTATATAGTAAAATATCTGTCTGAGATAGATTAAATGCCTATTCTATTCTTATAGCTTATAGTTTATTTTTTTTACATATTAACAGATGTTTTTATTTTATTTTATTTTGTAGGCTGTTTTTGAGGAGGAAGCTCTCTAATTTGCAGTGGATGGCAATTGTTCTTTTGGCCATTGGAACAACAACAAGTCAGGTGCTCCTGTTATCTACTATCTATATTATTTATTCTGCTTTGTGTATCCGTTACATGCCACACATTGTGTATATTTCCCTTTTAGATTCCAAAATAACTACCATACGTTAAGTTGTAGTTTATACTCTGATGGAAGAACTACTAGACTTCAGGAATTAGATGGACCATGATGATGGTTAACTAGCTGACTAACGTCTAGAGAGGTGGTTGACCGGTCATATAATGATCTTGTGAAGGTGTTAACACAATCACATTTGTTAAACTGCTTATCTGATTCTAGTATACTCTAGTGTTGCTTTGAGATCCAAATTATATTAGGCTACCTTTGTAATCACATTGATACTTTTTTTTTTGGACCTTAGCTTTGGAATCATATTATTACACACAAGAAGTTATTAATTTAGCATATTAAATTTATGACACAGCATTGTAATGGCACAAAACACTTTCTAGTCAGCAATTATATATTGGTTAGTCAGTTATTACATGTTTAACCTTCTGATCTTGGAAATGTTGTAACAGTCTTTTGTCAGTACCATATTTGATGCATAATTTTCCTTGGGTGACAAACTTCTTACTTCTTACGATTTCTGTAATGAAAATATCCCCATTGTGGAGAACTTGCTGTTGTTTCCTCATATCCCTCTAATACCTCTTTTATCTTCTGCTGATAGGTCAAAGGATGCGGAGAGGCTTCGTGTGACTCACTATTTTCATCACCAATCCAGGGTTACATGCTGGGGGTGTTGTCTGCCTGTCTTTCAGCATTAGCTGGCATTTATACAGAATTCTTGATGAAGAAAAATAATGATTCCTTATACTGGCAGAACGTTCAGTTATACACGTAGGCCTCTATTTTTTGAGCTACACAAATAGGAACAAATTATTTTAAAATAAACATCATTACACTAATATGCATGTGATAGATTTATTATCATCATCATATTTTTTTAGTCTCTCACCAAGTGATATATTCAAAGATTAAGAAGTAGTTTCTAGTTTTTCTGTAAAGATTATTGACAACTGTCTTTGGGATAATCATAAGAATTTGGAGCAAAAGTTAGAATAGAAGGATAAGCCTAATTATTTATGCAAATTTTAGATTTATGAATACCTTTATGTACTTCAGAGTTGGGGAAATCATTTTCTTATCTAATCAAATCTTCTTATAATAAATATATGTCATATCCTTGACCTAGAATAACCTTTAAGCATATGATTGCATTAAGGCAGCTTTCGGTTGCCAACTATTGAATTTAGCAAGCTTTTACCCTTCGAGTTTCTTACACGCTTCAAAAGTTTTCCTCTTCACCCACTGAAGAACCCAACTATATCACAAAAAAATTAATAAATAATAATATTAACCTATAATTGGGTGATTTTTTGCAAGATGCTAACAACTGGAAGGAGAGAAAGAAAGAAAGGGTGGGGGTAATTTAGAGGATATAACAAGATCAATATATCAATGATTTCTGCCTCTTGGCTATTACAACATTAATATTATCAAATTCTGGTCAATCCCCAAAAGCCCTTAATGAGATTGATTATATGATTTATTTTTGAACATTCCTACTCTCAGGTGTGGTGCAATTTTCAACATGATGCGACTTCTCTTGGATGATTTTAGAGGAGGATTCGAAAATGGACCATGGTGGCAGCGGCTTTTCTACGGATACAGCCTCACTACGTGGATGGTGGTGTTAAATCTTGGTTCCACTGGTCTACTAGTTTCGTGGTTAATGAAGTATGCGGACAACATCGTTAAGGTGTCAACTTATGCTCTTTATTTATGTTCATTTACTTTCTTAGTCATCTTGCTCACTACACGTATGATGCACTTCAAGAGGAGGTCTCATTAGAACCTTCTTTCTACTTGGATGAAAATGGCATTTAGTCAATTTTTGTCATCAAATTCATTCTAGGTAATTTTTTCTAACCAGACTTTTATCAAATACTTATTGTGCCTCCTCCAAGAATTTAGCAAAAACAGAGAGAAGAAACAAAAAAAGGGAAAAGGAAAAGTAAGCATAACTTTATTAAAGAAAAAACATCTAAATTTGTTCAGTTTGTGGGTTTAGCAAAATGTTTACACTACAGCTTAATAATAACGGTAAATACTTCAAACTGACAATTCAACGTAGTATGTTTTGACAGTCCTTACCTTGTAATTTCTGTAAACAAATGGTTGAAAAGTTCAGTATGCGTCAAGTTTAGCTAATCTTTTTGGGGTCAACATTCTATCATTGACTTTTTGGCATTTAACCTGATAGAGGCTCATTTCTCCTTCCATTTTATTCCCCTTTATTTTTTACAATGTTTTCTGCTCTTAGGTATATTCCACATCTATGGCCATGCTGCTGACGATGATTCTTTCTGTGTTCCTCTTCAATTTCAAGCCCACATTACAGGTAGGCTTCCCATTGTTTTTTTCTTTTCTTTTTTGCTTTTACAATTAACTTCTTTCTATTTAGTCAGTGACTCAATAATATATTTCTTTGAAAAGGGGAGAGAGAGAGGGGGTTTGTTTGCATATCAATCACCAGACTAAACTAGTTTAATCTCCCTGAAACAGTATTTTCTTTATGCATGTGTCATACATTAGATTTACAATGTTGAATGCAACTATGGTACTTACTGTTTTGATACTGTTATTATTTTTCTGTCATTTTTTCCCAATATGATGTATGTGCCATAAAGAGGTGATGCTATTGTTCTTTCAATTGGCTTGTTGAAATCCATATAAATTATGCTCTTCCAGTATATTTAAAATATAATAGATTTACCATTTTATGTACCTATTGCATTGTGAAAAGATTCTGCTTTTGCCCTTTTATTTGGGGCGATTACTAATTGCTGATTTTTAGCTTGATATAATTGTATGTAGTTTTCTATATGTTGGTGTTTTTTATTTTATTTATCTCCATTCATTTCTATTCTTTTATTTTAAGTTATTTAGTGTATTCTTTCCTTATTTTATTTGATTTATCTTTTTAGTTTTCTACTTGCCTCACTACTTTTACACTTATATATGGATTCATTTTCAGCGTACCTAGCTTGTATTAAAAAGGCATTTTTGAGTTGAGAATTATTGTTTCTTTATAACTTGCATGTGTACCATTTCCTTGCTTTTGCAGCTCTTTTTGGGTATTGTTATCTGCATCATGTCGCTACAAATGTATTTTGCACCTCCAAGCATGCTTGTGGATTTGCCTTTGCCTGTAAAAACAGCTCCTGAGGGTGTTGTCGAAGTTTCTGTTGATCGAAGAACAGATTCCTGATGTATTATCTCCATCAAAAAACAATCAATTTTTGGTATGTCTATGACCTTACGAAGAATTTTTGCAAGCTATTCTTTTTCGTGATGAAAATCAGTTTTCATGTTTGAAGAACAGATTCCTGATGTATTATATGACATGTAACATATAAAATCATAAATTAAAGGATCCTAAGTTACTAACAAAAGTAAATATAGGATATTGTTTGACCATTATGTAACTGGCTATTGATGATTGTGAATTTATTAGCTTCACCTTGTATACAAAATATTCATTGAACTTAGAAGGCATGATTTGGTGAGGTTATTAGAGAGATCACTTCTGCAAAAGAAATGTAAATGCAAACCAAACAGACCTTTTGCAGTGTGGTCTAAGTTTCAAATATTACTGAGAATCATATGGGCCTTGGGGGTAGATACAGTGTGGCCATTGTTGTAATGAGGTTCACTGTAAAGAGGTGTTGGTTGGTGTCAGCAGAGCACCATTGGGGTAAGATGGAGGCAGCAATTATTTTAGCAGGAAGGCCGTATTTGTTTTATTTTGCGATTGTCGGGTATATTTTTTTAAAAGTTTACCTTACAACTTACGTTATGTCTTCTAATTTCTAAGAATACTCAGAAGTACTAGTGACAGAAAGAAATTAAGTGGTACCTCCTCTAGCTCCTTAAGTACGATTGATATAAGATACAAAAAACACTTCATTAGACTTCTTATTTGCTTTATGGACTACTCTGTATCAAAATAAATTCAAGCAACTGGTATTTAGAAGTAAAGATGATTCTTCTAGCATGTATGTGAGCTATCCAGTATTCGTAATATATACTACATTTCAGTGGCTTCATATAGGCTTCTGCTATGATTTGAGGCCTTTGCCTGTAAGGTTGATTGTACCTTACCTTTAACACCTATCTCTTAGTTTTACTTATTGGTCATTTACTGTGTCTTGCCATTTATTTTTAGTAGGTTGGTCTTATTTTGATGGCAGTATCATTGATTCAAACTAAATCTGCTGTATTGGGAGCTCTAATCATATTATAACCATTAAAGTAGAAGGTTCTAGCCTTTTGAGGTAATATAGCATGCCGATGATTAAACCACGGCTAAGATTTCTGGTTTCATAAGTATCCAGAACACTGTTTTCCGCTTCCATCCCAGCTGGGCCTGCCCCACCCCCTTTTTACCATTTAGGTCAAGGAAAAAAGAATACTAATATATATATATATATATATATAGAGAGAGAGAGAGAGAGAGAGATCAATGTGAATCTAGATTCTTCTATTAATGTGCAGTTAGAAAATCCCTAATATTCTAATAAGGCATTGTTGTGATTTAAAAATAGATGTACCCAAAAATACATGGAACAAATCCTTTCGAAGCAGTTGGTGAGCTTGTGTTGAGTTGTGTAGAGATTACAAGAATTTTAAAATAATATAAAAGTATAAATTAGAATATTTCATAATGCCAACCTCTGTTAAACTTATCATTCATGTTTGTGATTATCAAGTAAGTAGGACTGTAGGAGATCTATTCATTTTGGTTGTCACAGAAACCACATAAGGTCTAATTAACTAGCACAAACTTGCCCAGCTAAGAGAAGAAGATAGATGGACTAAATTTTAGAAGTAACTTCAATCTGATATAAATAACAGTAGGCTGGAATTTGGGGGGTGGGGAACAAAGAATGGCTTAGCGCTTAACTAAATCTTGAGAATTTGAAAGAAAAATCTATCAAATTAATCCCACACCTGATAGGTTTTATACTCTTTCTGTTCCAAAATATAAGAGCACTTTCTTTTGCATTTTGCATATTATTGTGCTTATAATTCTGATATATTACATCGGAGGAATATTAAATAAGGGCACTGTTAGTAGATTAGCAGTTGCTTGTGCCTTACTCTTACAACCATCTCAATTATTTCGTACAAATAATGATATTGAGGGTAATACTTAATAGAATCCTATACCCAAACTTCCCTTGCTTCTCCGGCATCCATTGCAGGTTTTAACACCACCTATGTATAGTGACAGCATTGATGTAATGCCAATATATGTGGCCAAAATTCTTATGAATCATTCATCTGTTGTGTCATGGAGCTACTACGATAATAATCAATGGCTACCATGGTCCACAATCTACTGTTCATGCACTAATTGATTGAGCTGATTTAATTTGTGGAAGCATATATGTGGACTAAAATCACAGGGGACACTTCTATTTATTGTTGCATTAAATATACATATCCACTGGTGCTGAATCATTACTATCAATTCTAAACCTTGTGCTGAATTTTGCATGGAGGGTTAGCAACTTTGTTTGGGTTTGTGTTTACTGCAGAATTAAAATTAGGTGTTTATTTTAATTACTGGATACTATTGCTGAGTGATGACATAAAATATCGTATAATCTTCTCGGATACTTGAATTGGAGGATCTAGTTAGCAACTTTTTTAAAGGCGTTCGGTGCAGGTTAGGTTTAAATGCTTTTTTAGTTGGTTAGTGACATTTACGGATGAAATATCATGTAATTTGTTTGTTTGTTTTATCATGCCAGCTGATTGTAGGTCCATTCCCTGTTTGTTATATTTTAGGGAATTGATTTTTTTACAAGCTAATTTGATATTTTTATAAGATTAAATGAGACTCACTTGTATTTCTAGGTCTATAAAGACAGTTTTTATTTGAAAATATTAAAAAGTGCTCTGAAAATATCAATTTCCTATATATATCATACTATAATGGGATATCCATAGATAATTGTTTCTTCAACAGTTATGATATAAGTGACGTACCTGGTGGATTTTGGACTAACTTACCTGCTTTGGTTGAATCATTTGTACTTCACCTTAATTCTATTGAGGAGGTACATTTATTTGGCTTTGCTTGTGTGTATTCCTAGCGAATAATGATGATAATAATAATAATATTGCTATTATTATTATAGTCACGAGTTTATAGTCAAAGTAATGTCGGGGCTAGTTTCGCAAGAGAAAAATACAATGAATGAGGCAACTATTATTCTTATCAGAGAGACAGAGATGGGCATCATGGCCCCAACTGGAAATGTCAAATTTTGTCATTAAGCATTGTTTTCTCCAAATTAAATTTCACATCTGCCTCGACAATGCCAGTTCCAGTACATTCTCTCTCATCCTATCTTCCCCCTCCCTCCCCTATAAATTAAATAGGCCACCATGTTTGATTGTCCAAGTGCAAAAACATTATTAGACCAAAAGAGAGAATGAATAAATAATTATAGAAGATGAGTAGTGTGGGAATGGAATCCATGACACGCCCGTCGGCTAAACTAGGGGGTGTTGCAGCTGCAAATGGGCTGCAGCAGCAGCAAGCAAAGGAGCGATGCGGCGGAGGATACTTTCAGATGCCACTGCATTACCCAAGGTACAGCCGATCGGAGTATGAGACGATGCCGGAGTGGAAACTCGATTCCTTGCTCACTCAGTACGGGTTGCCGGTCTCCGGTGATGTCAATCAAAAGAGAAAGTTTGCCATGGGTGCTTTCCTTTGGTCTTATTAAAACTTACTAGTTTGCTAACTTTTCGTTCCTATATATGCTAGTATTTGGTGCTATTTTATTACTTAATGATTTACTTTTTTTGTGTGTGCGCGTGTGTATGTGTATGTGTATGTGAAGCCGTCGTTCATGATTGGAATTTAGGAGAATTAAGAGTATGGTTAACATAAGTGGTCTTTATGAAATATGAATAACAGGAAACCGATCGAGGCGGTAATGTATTATATAGTATTTGGTGGAAGGAAGGAGGTTGTATTATTAATGCAAAATATTTCCTTTTTAAGGTGTACGTATTGTACTGAAACTGAATATGTATGTAGTGAGATAATGGAAAGTTTTTCTTCTTCTTTATTATTATTTTCTTAATTAATTGAAGTCAAAATGTATAATATGTGGTAGGTAGGTAGGTAAAGTTAATGGAATTTTTTTCTTTCTTCTTCAACATTTTTTTTTGATAAACGAAATACTTAATATTAACAGCACATTAAAACAAAAGTACACATAAGAGTTTATAACTTCTACTACACAACAAGGGGTGGGGTGGGGGTCAAAAACTAATATGTAATTAGCAAATATGATTTGATTCTCATAAATAATTTGATTATTTCAGTAGGATATTGAGTTGATAGAATGGTTTCCGAACTCAGATTGCCTAATGAATGCCACTTTTATTTAGAGAATTGATATTTTCATAAGAGAAATTGATATTTTTACAAGACTTTACTCATATGAATAATAAGTGAGGATAACCTTTATGTGAGTATAGTCTTACAAAATTATCAACTTCTCTTATAAAAATATCAATTCCCTTTATTTATTGCAGGAGGAGGAGGAGATCTAGTTTGAGTTTTAATGTTTCCCCATCGAAACGGATACTGCTAGGCAATATAACTGTAAAAAATACTAGTATACTTCTGCAACTTAAAATTTATTTGTAAAAATGTATGCAAAAGTTACAAACCTGCAATATATTTATATAATACCAAGTAAGTAGTATGTCTCTCTCTCTCTCTCTCTCTCTCTCTGTATGCATGCATTTCATATAATTAACTAACATTAAAAATCAAGTAAAATAGAAAAAATATGGTATCAAAATAAAGGCATTTATCAATGTCCACTGAGTTTTTATTTAAATCAAGATCATCTGGGTGACTATTTAATTAATTTTAACTTTCTTCAATTATAATTGAGAAGAATAAATAAAGGCTTCTTCCACATGTCCATTCAACCAGAGCACAATGTACCTATTTTTAATTTTGTAATCTTTTATTATATGTTTTAAAATTATGCCAATTATTTATATATATATATATATATATATATAGAGAGAGAGAGAGAGAGAGAGAGATGACGGATCTAAAACATATCTCTTAAATAATATATCTTTATTAAAATGACGTCATTTTAATAAATAATATGCTACTTAAGGAAGTATGTTATTTAACAAGTATGCTTTTCATCCATCGTATACATCATTTTTTAGAAAAACAAAACCAATCAATCAAGATCCATTCTAAAGGCCTTAAGTTAGCTTATACTATTACCTTATGGACTTAAGAACGCTCAGCCCAAGTAATCAATAAAAAAAAAACAAAGGAAGACTAACATATAGCACGTTGTTAGGCCCGGCCCAAGTAATCTATACGACGTCGTTACAATACAGGACGTCATCTCGCCAGCACAAGATCAGCACCATTTCGACAGAGTAAGAAAGCAAAAGCTCATCATAAAAAATCACCATTTTTTCTTTCTTTCTAAATTAAGAAAAATCACCATCCTTCCCTCTCTCTCTCTCTCTTTCTTAAATTAGTGTCCCCGCCAGAGTAGAGAGAGAAAATTCTAATAAAGTCTTCTCCTTGGATCGAAACCTACCAAAAGAAAACGAAAATGCCGAGAGAAATTATGACCTTCCAAGTTGGACAATTAATGCGGGAACCAGATCGGAATGGAGTTCTGGAAGCAGCTAGCTTTGCCTTGACCCATGGCATCAGCAAAGATGGCATTCTCGCTACTCAGGTTTAAAGATTTTATGCTTAAATTAAACTCAATTAAGTTACATTAATTATAAATGCTCAGTGGAGTGGAATTAATTTCGTGTACCAAGTGCTAGCTAGTTTTCATACTTTAATTTTTAGGTCGTTTTATTAATTTAGTAATTATGCAAGAATATATAAGATCAGTGTTGGATCAGGATTTGAGAAGTTTTATTGTATAGAAAATTTGATACACTGATTTTGTTAAGTTGTTTAACGGAATATATATATATGGGTTGGAAATGCAATTTAAAAGGAATGCTTAATTAATTTAGAATTTTAAGCTGATTGTACGTACTTATTCCATTCCAAATTGGCTAATGCTAAATGCAGCATAATTGTTGCTTAGCTTTTTCATTCTCATTCAAATACATTGCATGAGCTTGAGTGTAGCTTACTGTAGTGTTCAGGCTTGGCTTTTTCACCTCACAACCCAAGTCCAGTTGAGTCGAGCATGCATATTCGAGGTAAATATATAACTCAAATAATATATATATATATATATATACACAGTTTGTATACTTTTTCTGATCAAGCTTATACGAGCTTAAACAATTCAGGTCAAGTTTGTCTAGTTTAATCTTGAGCTGAAAATCATGTAGGTGAAGTTCAGCTCATTTATCTCAACTCGAGTCAAATCAAGTCCTTAGTAAGTCAATATCGAGCTCCAGCTCGAGTACAACTTTTACGTTCACATCCCTAGATATTAGGTGTGTGTGAGCATGCTTAATTAATTATTACATACGTAGCCCCATGTGTTAATGATGGTATCCATGAAGGCAAGATTTTAGTAGGAAATTTACCTTATATTAATTGGGTACTTCTTAATAAAATGTGAAGATGTTGTTCAATTTTTTATTTGCATTCAAAAATGCTGCAGGGAGGTGACAGGAAATATGTGTTTTTTATCAAGCTGATGATCAACATTACATACCTAGAGCGTTGCTTATGGTATCCATCTGGCCATGTTTAGCTTCTTTATCTCCTGAAAGATTTTGAATTTGGTAAAATCTATTGAAAGGGGTGGACTAGGGGGTGGTTGTGGTTTGTTAATTAATTAATTTGGGAGTGAGTAATTGTTTGCAAAACATTGTCATAGTCCACATTTGAATTGTTATAATCATATTACTTGCTTTGTTATTCTCTTTTTGGTTACTGTTGCGACTTTTTTTTTTTAATATGAAATTTTAACAGATTATAGTGTGCTACTGATATGGGGTTTTAAATGGAGTACGGAGTTAGTTTTCTCTATCCCTGAGTTTAAGTTAAGTTGCCATTATTTTTGGTGTTCTTACAAGTAACATTATCATAGTCCATATTTGGTAGTTAAATTTCATTGTCATGTATGCATTTTTGTAAGTTTTTGAGTTTTTTTTATTCAATTGCTTGCTATTTCAATTGTTCACTTCTCTAACTTGTTTTAGGTGCACAAAAAGATAGCAAAGTGGCAGAATAAGACAATTTGCTAACTTTTTTGGATTGGAGGCTTTATTAAATGAGCAACGCAAGAATCTCAGTAATGTGTTGAGTAATCTACCCGGTCTAACCAATAGTAAGCGTAACTATGTTATGTGCAAGATTGTTCGTGAAGAAGAATTGATGGTGGTCTTCTTTAGCCTTTTCGATGAGCAAAATGAGGGTTTTGTCAAGAACTTAATTAATTATTGGAGTGAGAAAGAAGTTAAAAAAAAATTGCCATGTTAAGTTTTGACTTTAGCTAGTGAGTATGTGGTTACGAGCTTAACTTGTTTTTCTATAATCCTATTACTATTAATTAATAGTTGTTCATAAGTTATGAAAATGATAGAGTTAGGGAAAAAGGAAAAAATAAGATAGGAAAATTAGAGAAAAATTATAAGTAGAAAAAATAAAGGAAAAAAAATAAAGAGAGAATTATAGAAAAATCTAGAGAAATATGAGACAAATATTAAACATAGAACTTGAATTTAAGTTAAAATTGAACATTATGGGGGTATTTAGTTCACTCTCAAATTATTTATTGCATTCTTGGATGTATTCCTAACACCAACCAAACATGCACATGGAATTCCCTAAAAATCATTCAATTCTCCTCTCTATGAAATTTGTTCAATTTGGTCTAAAAGAAACAAGAAGAATTGACAGACTTGTGGGATGCAGAACAAGTCTCTCTTGTGGAGATTTGTTTTGGGGATGCAGAACAAGTCTTGTTGGGATCTAGCATAAATGTGTTATGAAAGCAATGTTATGATAGCTCATGTGTTATCACCAGCTCATATTATTTGTTTGTAATTTCAGAAAGAGCTTGGTATTTTTGCATCCTTGAAACTAACTGTTAAAGTTCATATCTTTTCTGAATTACATTTTAGAAAGATTGAATATATTTCTTGTGTATGTAATTGACAATGGAGTAGTGTTTCCTGTATGCAAATCAGGGGGGGAGGGGGATGGGGTGGGGTAGGCCTCCTCTGTTATTAATTGATTCCTCCTAAGAAGTTGTACGTATATTTTGATCCTCCACTTCTCACTTGTACACGTACAGCTAGTATAACTTCTTGTTGAAATGAATATAGATCGATGAGGAACTAACTATTCTTGTTTACATAGAGCCTCATAAGATAAAAATCAAATAATGGTACGCAAAATATTCTAGTAAATATCATGTCTATGTTGCTTTCTTTATTATGTAATATCTCATTATCCACCCTTTGCTTCTTTATCAGAATTTCCACAGCCTTTTCTTTTTCCTGGGATGAAGGTAGCTCTCCATCTTTCCCTCATTAGTTTTCATTTTAATCCAACCCATTTTTTGCCAGCTAAAAATGACCCGGATGGCCGCCCGTTTGTCAGGACCTATAATGAACTTATACTTTGTTATGTAGGAATTGAAGGTGGCCGGAAACTTAATTGATGCCTAATTGCATATCCACCAAAGCAATAGCACCTTGAGAGTCAATATGTTCAAGGCATATATAAATAATGGTCTATTTTTTGCTATGAACTAATACATATATTTTAGCTAAGTTTTTCAAGGAATGACTTGCCATTTTCAAATCCTAAACTGGTAAAAAAAAGAAAACGTCTTGCTGTTGGAAGATCGATCAAGACTAGACAAAGAGTCGAGATGGGTCTGCCTCTCTTACAAATAAATATTAACTGCATTACAGCACTCTAGTCCATTATTTTCACTGCACTGCGCTGGTGTGCTGTAAATTGGCAGTAGTTACAGAAAGAATGGCAAGTGGGTAATATTTTTTTAGGTTTTTCTTTCTACTCACCAGTCACCACTAACGGAAAAAAGTTTCAACTGCATTCGTTTGACTAACAGGTTAATTTACTACTAGGACCACTCTTCCTACTTCTAGTTCTTGTGGGTGAAACTGAACCAACAATGTATCACTTCTTCTCTTCAATTTGGAAACCCAACAAACATTTTAACTGCCAACCACCCTAACATGTTTTTGAACTACGCGAGGAAAGAGAAAGAAGTATATATATATATATATATCATGTTTTTGTCAACGGATTTTTGAAATTTAAACTCACTTAAAAAATATTATTCATGCCGTAGTGGTGCAATGACTTTGAAACTTATAAATTGTACTTATAAACCGTTTCTACATGTGTATCATTTGATATTGTATTTAAATCAATAAAAACGTAAATTCTGAATGTATAATTTTGTTGTATAAGACCATATTGTTGAGTGTGTTTGATTTGTTCATATTATTACATTTATAATTTTCTTTGCATTTGATATTTTGTAAACACATGATGAATAGATATATAGATAAATATTTTTTTTAAATTTAACGTTACTAAACGTTATCGATCCGAATTTTCTTTTAAATAACATCCTTAAGAGTCAATTAATTATATTTTCATTCAAGAAATAAAATTTACAAAAATAATTTTATAACGAATTTTATGTATTTATAATTAAAATTTATTTTTCATAAATTTTATTACTTTTTTTATTTAATTATAAGAATATCCATCCTTTTAAAAGACAAAAGAGCCAAACATCAAAGACGGGCCGTTTGTTAAGGGTAGTACGAAAATATTTGAGGGCAGTGCTATATTACTCAATCAGATAGTAGGCATTAGTAGATTGTGTGGGACCTATCTATTACCTTTGATTCATTCCAAGGATTTAAAGGATTCAAATCAAATCAAATCCCTTCCATTTTGCTTTGTATGTTTGGCCAAATCATTTAACCTAGAGTATTTTTATATTTATTCAATTTTTTTTATTTACATATAAAATAAATAAGTGTGATCTCATTTTATTTTATTTTTAATCAAAATGAATGGGTCACACTCATTTATTTTATATACAAATAAAAAAAGTGGGTAAAAAAAACGGATAAATTTAAAAAAATTCTTTAATCTATCACAAAAACAACAGCAAGAAAAAAAAATGACAGTCTACTTTAGCCTTCAAGCACAAGTTCATCGTAAGGAAGGATCCGGCTAAATTAACTTAAATTAAACTAAACAATTATTATAATTATTAATCTCTTTCTAAATACCAAAAAAAAAAAAATTAAGATAATACAACGATAATCAATAATTTATAAGTGAAGTTTTTCCTCATAAACTAAAGTTATGTTTGTTTGAAAGAATTATAATTTTGGGAT
The DNA here is from genome assembly GCA_947179155.2 of Hedera helix. Lineage (NCBI taxonomy): Eukaryota > Viridiplantae > Streptophyta > Magnoliopsida > Apiales > Araliaceae > Hedera > Hedera helix. The sequence continues at coordinate 1,372,873 of OX359272.1, forward strand.
TATGAGGATTATAATTCTAGTGTATAAATTATAATTCTAAAATTATGTTTATTGGTAAAAATTATATTTTGGATAAATCTATTAATCTTAAATGTCTTGTTTATTTTTAAATTTAAACTTAAAAAGATTATTTCATATATTATAATATAAAAAATTATTTAATACCATATAATCCCAAAATTATATAATTTTAAAATTAATTAATTTTAAAATTAATAATATTATAAATTATAATTTTTACCGACACACATGATCTAATTATTCAGTAAAAAGTAAAAACATGATTAAAAAAAGTGTCCCGTTCAAGATATTATGCAGCAGCCAAGGTTCCGACATATTGAGTGGATGAAACAACTCCGTATCATCTAAAACTGTTTGAGGTTTGACATAAAGTATCATCCCACAAGACCACCAGCAAATCAAAAAATACATTAACCAAGTGATGTACCAAAATGCAAGTCACATTTTAATATCAACCATATATTTTGTGTAAATACAAGTAAGATTGCGTATTTTTAATAGAAGAAAAATTAATATTTTATTCAAGATTGAGTCGTACGTACAACCCTTTCATTTTCATTTTCATTTTCAACAACATAACATAAATTTGGACAAGCCAAAGTCCCAATTGACAAATTCAACAAACATAATAATAATAATAATAATAATAATAATAATAATAATAATAATAAATAGCTATTGGACCAATAAATCATCTAATAAAACCTATTACTATTTATGTTAAATTAAACTACCCACCCATATAGATTAAAACCAAACCTCATATGTACTACTCCCACCACCTAATAAGTAAATCTTCACATTTTCTCTCCCCACAATATTAGACCAATATATCTAATTAATGTAGTAGTACTATTTCTTCTTTCATACCACTCCCAAATGATCGTCAAAGAAATCTTCCACCTCCCATAAACAAGACTTCAAATCCTCAACTAAATCATCACCATCCAAATTCCCTCCCACATAATTCATCATTCCCTCCTCATAAATCAAAGGTGATGATGGACTTACAAAATCCAAATGCCCATTCATAAAATAAGAATCCAATGCCCAAAATTCATCACATACATCCCCAATTCCCTCAACCGCTTCAACCGGTTTCCAGTCATCTCTTCCCAACTCCGGATTACAATTGCCAAACTGAAAAACAGAAGTTGGAGAGGATAACTTAGTAGAGTTCATTTCTATTTCTGTCTCATACCCAATTGAGTTCATATTACTCATCTCCGGCGAAAATGTTGAGTTCATATTACTCATCTCCGGCGAAAATGTTGAGTTCACATCACTCATCTCCGGCAGAATTTTCGCCGGAGGTTTCAAAAAGTTGGTTAATGCATCTGCACCACGTATTTGAATAGCGGCACTATCATAAACAATCGCCGCCTCCTCTGCAGTGTCATAAGTACCTAACCATATCCTTCTCCGCTGCAAGGGACATCGAATCTCCGCCGCCCATTTTCCCCACGGCCTCATTCGAACACCGCGATACTTATCGGCATTACCCAAACACTGCCTAGTATTTTCCTTTTTGGGCTTCTTCTTAACAACTCTGTTTCCATCTCCGGTAACTTTTTTGCCACCATAACTCTCAAATTTTATCTCATTGATATACCTTTTAATTCTGCGGAAATTTTGAGGGGGATTTTTATCTTCTTCTTCATCACTTGAAGAATCTGTAGCTTCACAGTCATTATAATAAATCCGAACAACCCTTGGAGTTTTCAGGCTCTGCTTGGCTGGAAACTGATCTTTTGAGGTCTCCACCGGCGGAGAAGAAAGCAGCTTCGAAGTAACTGTCCGGCGAACTTTGTATTTAATTGGGGGCGAAACTGAAACGTTTCGGTTCATTTCGGGTGAGTTTTGAAAGATCAGTTACATGGGTGGAAGTGTAATGAAAGCTTTAAAGGAGAATATGAAAATAAGCAGTGTTACTGCTTTAATGGGGATTATAAATTGGGAGTAAAATATATAACAGCTTTATCAGTAAAGGGAGGAGGAGAGATTGACTGGAGAGAGGATTCAGAATATAACAAAATACAGAGAGATTCAAGGAGCCAAAAAAAAAAGAGAGGAGAGAGTGAAGAGTGAGGTGAGAGGAGGGAGAAGGTAAGAGCAACTTAATATATATTGAAATGATAACCGATCAATTACTTGGGGAATACTTTTTGGATTCTCTTTTTCTTTTAATTATTCTGTCCATTTTAGATTAAGATTGACTTTTAAAATTCAATTTTAAATATTTTCAATCTCAAAAAATCTGTTAAAAATTATGAATACTAATAAATTTAGTTGATTTTGTTATTTTCACAAAAAAAATTAATTTTTTTATAATATTTTACTCTCTTAATCTCATTTACTATTCATTTACTCGTACATGTTTGAGTAACATCATTTTTTAGATAATTTATTATTATATTAATTAAAATTGATGAACTAATGTCTGTTTCGAGTTTAAAATATATAGTAATGCCTTTAAAAAATTAATAATAATTTTATATTTTAAAGTAAAGAGAATAGAATATGAGAATTATTATTTTCACAATTTTTTTTAAATATTTTTATAAATTTATACTCACATAAATATAAATCCTATTTACTATTTCTTCACATAAATATCAATTCTCTATAATATTAGTCACTATTGTTTCTAGATTTTGTGTCCTTTTACAGGTACAAGTGAATATAATTTGACTATTAAGTGGTAGTATTATATATTATAGAAAATTGATATTTTTATAAATTAATTTATATTTTTTTAAATGTATCTTATTTAATTTTGTAAAAATAACAAAATTACCTTTTAAAAATATCAATTCTCATACTATATTACCTCGATGTAGAAGTAATTATTATTTGTCAGGTTCATTTTTTTAATACATAGTAAGATGATAATTTGCATGCATGTCAATCACGTCTAATTTGGATGAAAAACCTACCACCCCTCACAAAAATGGTTCCTTTAAGTTTCTTAACACAAATTTGGAAAATATAAATATCTAAAGTACTTTCACTTTCACACATATATAGGTTGAACGAAGAATTATTTTATTTATTTGTATAAGCATTATATATAATTGTAAAATCTTTAATTCACACCTTGATGATAATAGAAGAAGCCTATTAATTATCCTATTGTAGTTTATGTGTGTTTGGACGTTGGAAATTAAGAGATAAATGAAAGAAGTAATATTACTAAAATATAACCAAATGACTTTTTGTACTAATTTTTTTGTATAAATTTAAATTTTTCATTTTCTTTCCAATTCTTTTCAAGTTACAACAAGGCCTTAAAAAGTATTGATGTTTTATATAAATACTCTTTTTTTAATTGACATTTTCGGAGAAAATACAAAAATTCATAAACGCAATTAATGCTTTATTTGATTGATTAAAATGAGTATTAAATCTCAATATTACCCTTCAAAGTTCATTACAAAAGATGAAAGATAAACAAATTAATGTTTAAAGTAGGGATAATATGGTAAATTAAGAAATTAATATTTTCTTAATTACTTAATTTACATTTTTTTAATTTACTTAAATTAATTCTTTTTTCAATTGACATTTTCGGAGAAAAAACAAAAATTCATAAATGCAATTAATGCTTTGTTTGATTGATTAAAATGAGTATTAAATCTCAATTAATACAAATTAATGTTTAAAGTAGGGATAATATGGTAAATTAAGTAATTAATATTTTCTTAATTACTTAATTTACATTTTTTAATTTACTTAATTTAATTTACTTAAATTAATTCTGTTTTTAGTTGAAATTTTCTGAGAAAATACAAAAATTCATAAATGCAATTAATGCTTTGTTTGATTGATTAAAATGAGTATTAAATCTCAATTAATACAAATTAATGTTTAAAGACATTAATTTCACTATCTAAAAGACATGAAAAAATGGGAAGAGCGAGGTGGTGTTTGATTGGATCTAATTGTCTCTTAAAAGACATTCATCTAATTCGTTAAGAGACTAAACTTGTTTGGTAAAAAAATTATTTCTCGTAGTGCCTCTAATTCGCTAAGAGTTGTCTAAAAGTCTAAATTATTAAGAGTTACCAGTTACTAAAATTTTTTAATTTGTGGATAAAAATAGCCCCAATAATATTATGCTCCCTCCATTTCAAATTCTAAGATCGTTATTGATTTTTGAAAAATCAATTTGAGATATTTTTAAAATTAAAATTGGAATGATTAAAAATTGTGAAATAATAAATCTTACAATAAGTATTTTTTTTTTCAATATTCATTATTGTATGAACTAAAATCAAATAAATTCATGTCAATTATGAGTTTAAAAATATTTTAAATTGACTTTAAGAAGTGAGAAATTATATTTTTACAAGATTTTTTGATATTTTCACATTTAAACTGTCACTATAGACCTACATCGACGGTCAAAACCGTCGTTATAAACCTATAAAGACTTTTCACGTGAAAATATAAAAAAAATCATGTGAAAATATCAGTTTTCTAAAAATTCAATAATAATTTTATATTTTGAAACAGATGAACTATAATTATTCTTTGAACTATTATGTTGTATTGTTGTTCTATTAAATTTGATGTACCTTTTTTCATCTAAGCATTGTTACTAAAAAATATTTAAGTGATTTGTTTAATATTTATTCACTAGAATATATGAATATTTTTATATAAATACATTTAATAATATTATTCACTCTTTTTTTATTAGACTGCATATATAAAATTATCAAATAATTTTTTTTGAAAAAATTAATCGTCAAACAATATTTTTTCATTTATATACAATTTTAAACAAATACTCTACATTATTTAAATGTCTAAAATTTTCAAATTTTAACATTTAATTTTATTAAACACAACCTAATAAATACAGTTTACAATAGAAAGTTTGTTTAAATTTGGAAAAAGGAAAAGTAAATAAGTTAATTTATTGAACTGGAATCAATTGAAATGGAAAAAAATGGAGGAATCACGTGAGCAAGTGTTTCTGGAATAATTTTTGAAGGGTGTTTTTATATTTATTCAGAAAAATTATTGATAAGTTTTACTCTTATAAAAGATAAAAGAATATGGCCCTATCTTATTTATAAAATATAAATAAAAGAAGATCATATTCTTTCGTATTTTTTATGAATAAGACTAACGAATAATTTTATTTAGATAAATTTAAATTTTTTTTTTTTTTTTAAAGAGTAATGTATGTCTGCTCCATCCTGCTTGGGGCCCAAGCTTTAAGTTCAACGGTCCAGCCACTCATAAATGTCTATTATGGTCTGCTGTCCTTTTATTTTTTCCCTTTTATTATTTTTTATTCATTTAAACTTCTGATATATTATTATTATTTATGTAATCTTAAAATTATTAAGGATAAACAATAATCCATGAACTTTTCCAAAGGTCAACTTGGATATTGGTACAACTAACTACTGACATGTGACATAATAGCATTAGTTTTCAATTATCAAACAAAAATCTAAAAATTATAGGCCAATCAATAATTTTTGTTTGCCTCTACAACTTGGGGAGCAAGGAATGAGAATGACTCTTTATAATATATATATAATTATTCATTCATAATAATCGTAGAGCCCAAATTTTTTTAAAATAAATCTTATCAATACAAAAATTGTTGCTAGCTGTTCTTCTCGTGCAGGAGGAACAAATTATTTATTTATTTATATTTTATTTGTATTAATGGAGAATAGAGTAAACTTCTCACACACCGCAATTAGCATGAGCAAGTGATGTAAATATGTGATAATTTTAAACAAAAATTAAATAAACACTCTTTAGTGAATGTTAATTTCAATAGAGGCTGTTTTTTGACTAGAAAATTTAGTTCTAGTCAAACTTTTGTCCCTTACATGGGAAGAAGAAGGTACAGGGCACACCATTTTTACATAATTACATAAAGATAAGACTGAATCCCTAGAATCCCCCAGTATCAGCATGCTAGCCCATGGCATACTTCTGGGTCCAGCTCCTTGCAGTTGTCTCGTACTTAGACCTGTCCACCTTATACATGTGAGCAATCTCTGGCACCAAGGGGTCATCAGGGTTAGGATCCGTCAAAAGCGAACAGATGGAAAGCAACACCTGAAATAGAAAAAAGTTGCATAAAAAACAATATTGTAGAGCATTATCTGGATTCTGGAGGGAAGTTGTCCCAGACCAGTTCGTATCATATCATATATAGCGAAGGCCCAGGTCTAAGGGAGACTTTGAGGATTCACAATTAATAAAGGGCTCGGGATTTAGAAGGTGAAACTGAGGAACTCTTTGGATCAAATGTTCATGACCTCAAATTAAACAGACTTTAGGCCGGGTCCTGCAATCAGTAACAAAGGCCCAGACCTCTAGACTATGTTTAAGAAGAATGGGAGGCAAGCACGCATTTCAAATGGTGCAATATCTTGATTAAACAGACTTTTGGCCTCGGCCTGCAATCACCAACAAAGGCCCAGACCTCTAGACTATGTTTAAGAAGAATGTGAGGCAGGCACACATTTCAAATGGTGTAATATCTTGACAAGGAATCTGCATGTACCCAGGAAACCAACCATATCGCAACTATTGGTAAAACATCCCCAACGCTAACAGAGCCCAAGGTCAACTATAACTCGATGAAAATTGGTTATTATGTATCATTTACAAGGTTAAAGCTAAGCATTCATTAGGTGACATGCAATTTGTAAAGGCAATACAAAAAATTACCTTGGATATGGTTAGGGCAGGACTCCATTGCTCCTTCAAAATGTCAAGGCAAATACTGCCATTACTGTTAATATTTGGGTGGAAAACCTTCGTCCTGAATGCAACCTGCGAAATCCAATTACATGAACGCTAAGTTTTAGAATCCTTAAAACATACCAAGTCAATTACATATGCTAAAACATATCCAGTCAATTATCTTATATTCATACTTTCAATCAGAGATATGCTAATTACTATTTCAAACACGATGCAGTCAAACTTATCTCATCAATTTTCTTTAACCAGATTTAGTCACCTTGCGGAAACATCAGCACCAAATTACACTCCAAAATACTCTAACCATAACAAATACCAATTATTCACTGATGGTTTGTTAACTTAGGGAGTTGGAGATCTATGATAATAACCACGATTATTAAAAGGTAAGGGAAGTTTAAATGAATTTCCTATCCTCTATCTTTCTTCTTAATTTTAAGAAAAACCTGTAATGAATGTTTTCACATTTAAATATGAACAAAACCTCTACTGGTGAAAGAACAGTAAATTTTAGAATCATAATGATGCCACCCATGATAAGCTACAAGGGGATCTGCAATGAAATAAATAGATACATATATAAAACGGAAGCAGTAATTGTCTTCCATCTTATTCTACCTTCTCAAAACCTAAGCCTTAAAATTTTTACAAATAAAGACAATTGATCAGTTCTCTATCTAATTGTTGACACTCAGGAACTCAAATGGGCCAACAAAGCCGAAACTAATGAGATCACAAAAGCAACATAAGCAACTTTAAAAATAATTTAAGACATGCCATACCTTTGGAGGCTTAAATGGATAGTCGGGAGGAAAATGGATCGTGACTAGAAAAACTCCTCCTGCATAGGGACTATCAGGAGGTCCCATTATTGTCGCTTGCCAGTGAAACATATCTTCAGCAACGGGCCCTGTTTAGATTAAGAAAAATATATAAGTGCAGGTCATCATTCTTTCCAAAATTCCAAAATAATAATGCACTTATGCACAGAATCTATTAGAGTCATTTTATATAATAACTGAGAGGAACAAGAGACATCATTATAAATTATTTCATAACAAATATTTCATATGATAGCGTTGACCAACATAAGCATTTAAAAAAATGAACACAATATAATGAAGGCTTAGACAATATAATGGTTAAGAACATCATAAAAATTTTACTTACTGGAGAGAGAGAGAGAGAGAGAGAGAGAAGGTTCATGAATGACTAAATTTACTCACTGAAAAAAAGAGAGAGAAAGAAGGTTCATGCGAGACTAAAGCGTGCATGTAACATGATAAAAGGTAAATTCAAAGTTCTAAAAATCCCCCCGTCTACGGGCCACGTAGTCCTCTATAACCTCAATTCGGCTGGGAGCCTAAGCAGGGACTAGGCGATTTAATGAAGGCTTTAATATTTACATCTACTATATGCTTTATGTAATATTTACAAATACATAAAATAAAAAGATAAGTAAATGAGACAGCATAAGAGAACGCAAAAGGAGTCGCATAGGTGCCACCTAAAGATTTTTAGAGCACAGGGTAAAAAGCCTGCACAAAGAGTGCACCAATGTTTCTTTCAGCCAAGGCAAGGCAAATATTTACTCAGATGTTTTATTACATACCACTTTTACTGATCACTATTAAGCGGTAATTGCTTTAGAAACCAGTTTTATACTTCTCACTAAGGCTTCAAAGAAACCTCAAGATGATCAATCTGTATCTTAACAAATATATCCTTCTATAACAATAATCTACAAAATGTTTTCGATTTTAGATAAGGAAAACTCGGAGCATATTATAGTTGAAGAACAAAGCAAATTAAGAAGAATGACATCAAAGATGGTAGAAAGAAGGAACAGACATCAATCATAAACCAACATGGAAGACGGGAGAAAATTTACTAGACAAACTCTAGCATCTACAATAAACATATACTATTATTTTTCTAAGCACATATTTTGTACTTCACAAGCTTCTCATAAATATCATTTTGTTCATTTAGATTCTATATTTGAGCATATATCTCCACCTACACCTCCTAGTCAAGGAAAGAACCATGGTCTACCTTGCTCTCTAACTTTCACTCTCGCTCTATATAGGGCTGCAAACGATCCGAACCGAACCGAACATTGTCGAACTCGAACCTCATTAGTCGAACTTGAACATGTTCGAGTAGCATTATCAAACCGACGCACTTGTGCGAGTTCGGTTTGTTAGTGTTCGCGAACAATTTGCGAACATGTTCGAGTTCGTGAGTAGATCGGGTTCGACTATATGCTAAAGTTCAACTATAATGCTCGAGTTCGCCTATTATGCTCGAGTTCGTAAAAATTAGGCCAAATATTTTTATTTTTTTTGAAAATTTTAAAATTTAATTACAAGGCTAAAGGGACTCAGATACTTGAGTTTATTTAGGAATTAGGAATAGTCAAATAAGATATAATATATCATAATATCATATTATAATATATTCATATATATTAAATTAGTAGTAGTGGTCAATATTATTGTTAATTACTTAATTAGTCTAGAATAAATAAATATTACTACTTTCAATTAACCCAAAAAAAGGGCGATATTACTAGTTCCTCAATTAATTAATTATTTTCATATTTTTGTATTTTTTACTTTTAGGTAAAACAAAAGAAAAAAAATACTCAATCTATTTCATAAAAAGAGTCTTATTTGAGATTTTTTTATAATGAAATTATAAAATTCTAAAATTTAAAATAATGTGAATTTAGTTGATTTAGATTAATTCAATATCTAATAAACTAATATTGTTAAGTTGTTAACCTTGAAATGTATTACTACTAGATACTTCTTCAGTACGGAAATATAAGTAATAAGATCAACTGCTCAAGTATGAATTTTTAATTCAAAAGAGATGTGGTAATTAACTTTTGAATAACATAAATCTTGAGAATTATTTTATAAAAAGTTTATAATTTTCATAATTATATTGTTTAAAACTAAATAATTTTTTTCTAAAAAACTAAAGTAAAATATTAAATTTTACAATTTTGTAAATTAACTACAATTTTAATATCAAAGGCTCAAAGTAATTTAGAGATTTTTAGTGTTTTTGTTTTTTTTCCACCTTTTTGCTTATTTTAATTTAAATTATTAACTCATTTTAATTTATGCAAACAGTACCGTGACATTACTTTATTGGATTATTAAACTTTTTATACACTACTTTTTATACTAAATATGATTACTTAATTGCATAAAACAAAGTTAGTCAATTATTTTTTCTCACCGTCTCACATATACACTGTAAGTCTATAACACTAAAAAATTCAAAATTTTTAAAATCAAGTTTGCACTTTTAATTATATGGTTGATGGACGTTAGGTTGATGTAAACAATGATTATTACTCTATTAGCGAAGTCTCGATACATTGATAACTTGATTTCTCTATTCTCTATCTTGATTTGACAATTTCAATAACTCAAGCAAATGTAAGCAATTGTATTGTATCATTCTTTAATTAATATCAAATTGTCATTACATGAAGATTAATGACATTATTTATGTGATTTATGAAATGGGTTATAATTTATTAAATTATTAGTGATATAAATTGTAATAATCTAACATCATTATTAAAAAAATTATGAAAATATTACAATTATTTTAATTAAATTACAGGTGAAGAAGTACACATTATTATTTATTAATTATTTAATAAAAATGTGTACTTCTAATCAATTATTAAAAAAACAAAAAGATGTTTAAGTAATAAAAAAAAGAAAATTACTAAAAAATTAACAATTATTGATAAGACAAACTTTAAAATTTAATATGAAATAACTAATTATTTGAATTCAGAATTTAAAAATATTAAACATGTAAGAAATACGATTCAAATTAGAGCAGCTAACGAACCGAACCGAATTGTGCCGAACACTAGCATAGTTGAACCGAACTCGAACCGTTCACGAACATAGTCGAACCGAACCACATGGTTCGCGAACATGTTCGATCGAGCAATTGAACTCGATACCATGTGAGAGTTCGGCTCGAAAAGGTCAGATAGTCGAACTCGAACCGAACCGAACCGGTTCGCGAACAGTTCGGTTCGTTTGCAGCTCTAACTCTATATATACATATCCTTTTAAAATAAAGGACTTTCTTATGACATTTTTGACTGTTTTGATTCTCCGGGTACTTAACCCTCCTTTTCACCAACACTCAAAACTTTCAAAGCCTTGCTTTTATAGTTTAACATCCATGCTACATTGATCATGAAACAAAACGCAACCACCATGTTACATCCAAACCAGCATAAACATTATCAACATTACACAATTTCCTGTCATCACCCCAAATTTAAGGTCTAGAATCTCATCCATGCTAATTGGTCCATGATGGCCTTACGATTTAGAACTGGAAAAGGAGGAAAGAAAAGAATATATGAAAGTCCCAACTCACGAAACTTAACCTCCATGAACTGAAAACTGTCAATCACCTTTGGTCATGCCAAACAATCAGAATTGCTCAAGTCTTCAAGCAGACTTGCGTACCATGTTAAATTTAATGTATAGTAATTAATCTTCTGATTCTTTTACTAAAGATTAAATAGCACTCGATCATTATTAGTAAACATGTTCTTTCATTACAAATATATCTAGAGTTCATCAAATTTATGCATGTAAAACCAATAATTAATTCAAACTTTGGCAATACATAATAATCACTGGTTTTAGATTCTACACCAAAAGTGGTCACAAAAACATTATCTTATGAAATAAAAATGTCAAAAAAAATAAAAATATGCATACAGTTTAAACAAATATATGGTACAGATCGAGGCTCAAAACAAAAGATACAAAATTATTGAAGATAAATATATACCAGCGCTGCAAGAGACGGGAGGGTCTTTCTGGAGATCCTTAAGCTCCTTCGAAATCCGTTTCGAAGCCATTGAACAAACAATTCCTTCAAATCTGCGAGATCTATACCGATATAATACGATTAAAAACAGAAAAAATTAAATAAAATCAGACAAAATCGAAGACGAAGCTCGTATGTATAAAGATTGAGGAGAGAGAAAGAAGGGTTTGGAAGAAACCTGAGGATGAGAGAGATTGGGAATTGAAAGAGTGTTTTGGGTAGGTTTACTTTTAACGACCGATTCTGATTCTTTTTATCTATAGTGGTAGGAAAATTTTTGGGGAGGGGGAAAAGTGGAATAAATACCACTTCTTCCTTCCGTTGGCCTTTATTTTTTTTTAACCATAATTCTAAATAAAAGCATTGTTTTTATTTTATTTAAAAAAATCCTGTTTAAGTTAGAATTTGATTTCTAATAAAAAATAAGAAGGGAAAAATTAATAAATATTTTCCTGTTTAAGTTGGAATTTTATTTCTAATCACATTATAAAGCAAAGATAAAAAGGACAAAAAAAGAAAAGAAAAGAAGTTATTCTTTGTTTTTTGTAATATCGACTCTTGTGGAAGGAACTTTTATTTTCTTCATATATGATACACTTGATATGCCCATATGAATCATGCTGGGTGAACCAAGCTTACACTTGCTCAACATCCACCACCAAAAAAATAAAAAATAAAAAATAATAATAAAACCTTAAATTTGCTCTGAGCTCAAGTTCCAAGTACTCTATAAACAAGATTTCCATTTAGTTATACATAGCAAGCTCAAGCCATAAATGTACCTAAATCAATCTCAAGCTCTAGCAGCACCCCTGAATCAGTTCAAACTGGGGATTAAAACAGGGAGCACCTTAAGACAAGCTGCCACTAACCAAAGCAGACAACTTGAGAACAGTAGGAATAGTTTTGGCATTACTTCTTTTGTGTGTGTGTGTGTGTGTGTGTGTGGATATATACAGTAAATCCAGCTGCTTGAAACTAAATGCAAAAGCCAAATATACCAAAATCCTATAATAAAAACAACCCAGGATTTGGTAGTTCTAATATTTACCACCTTTCATTCAGTTCACCACTAGAAATCTAAAACTGACTCTACTCAAGACTCAGAAAGAGGAAGGAACATCATACGGGGACTTCACTCCTGCAGCGTTGTCAAACCTAAAAGTGTCTCAAGCTGGAATCGAGGTTCTCGCAACAAAAACTCGAAGGCACAACTGCAAGCTCCAAGCGGCCTGTCCATTCCTCTCCTGGCTTCAAAGTGATAGGTCTCTCTATAGCAGCCCCATCCACGCATACCATCTTCTTGTATTCCACATCCCCAAAATCTGCCATTGATTTTGATTTCTTCTCCCATGGATTCCACACCACTATGTGACAAAAAAAACATAAGAATGAAATGACATGACAGTCATACTTTTATGAATTCAATTGTAAGTTGTAATAATCAATAAAACATTTTAATGGTGAATATTTTATACAACTTAAGTGATAATGTTCGCCATGACAAGCAAACAGTGGTGGTGATAATCTCACTCTATCGAAGGCTATACTGAATTACTAGGCCTAGCTTGCTAATGGTTTCTACTTGTCAAAAAGAAGGAAAAAGATCGCTAATGGATTCAATTTACAATGATCTGACTACCAATTCAAGGGAAGATGGTCGCAATGCTTATTTAGTCCCCCTAACCTTATAAAGTTTGCTACCAAAGTCTAGTCAGTCTAAACTTTAAATTGAGTATGAAAATCACAAATCATATAACCTCTTTTTTAATGCATAAGTTGCCTAAACCATTTCTTTCGAAGTCTTTCTTTATATTATATTGCCTTATTTCTTTCTCAAACTAAATGGACCCAGGGAATCTTACCAGCATCTGGCAGCCCTTCTTTTCTGATTATAAATGTCCGCTTTTTTTCATGATCAAGGACTGCGATACAATTTGGAGCACAAAGATAAGTTCGATCCACCTGAATGCAAAGAAGAAAAGTTAAGCCTTCATCCCACCAAAAACGTTACAAGCTAACAAAATCAGAATGAGTTATTATACTTCAGCTATAATTATTTTGTAGTCTAATTCCAAAACTGCTCATGAATTTTGAATTCTTCCAAAGAGAATATAGTATATTTCAATGATTTAGAAGCATGTTTTCATACCTCCATAATATAAGTAGTTTTTAAATTTACTCTGCATATTAATAGAGGAACGCTTTTTTGACAATACTAAATTAGGAACTTGTGGGAACCCACATAAAAACTTTTGACGTGTTAAATCACAATGATGCATGAAAGATACACCTCAGATTCAAAAGTTATGGCATCTCCTTGTTCAGTGAAGCGTTTTCTTTCAGAAAGGTTGTCTAGATAGTCTAGTGTTTCCAGTCCTTCTATCCTCACTTCACTGTAAAACAAAGTTCATATTTTGTAAGTCTAGGTAGCAGAAGCAAAAAGAAAAAAAGTTGAATTTCCAATATTTCATCTTGTTAGAATTTATGAATATCCTATATTTCATCTTGTTAGAATTTATTAACAAAAAAGGTAAAGTCCCGAGAGTCACTATTTTTTTTTGTTTTTCTGTCTGAACTTTATCAATAGTGCTGAAAGTTCTTTCAGAACAAAATATAATTGATGTTCAGGTTAAACCTCTTCTATGTTCATGCTGGTAATATATCCTGCTACTTCGATTAGAAGTCATACAACAGAGTTATTAGGGCCAAAATTGTTGAATGATATGTTAAAAACAACAATATAGACGATCTATATTGGCTAGTACATGACATGAATATTGAGAGACTCTGAATAGCAGTGGCTTTAGGTTATTTGCTCCCACTTAAACCAAAATTGTTCCTCATAACTTGGTTCAATATCATGATCTATACCTCTACATTACAATCACAGAAACAAGATGGAAATGATGCTAAAATAAAAATCAGTGCATACCTTATGTCTGAAACTAACAAATATGTCTGATACACAAATGAGAAGCTAAAAGGTTTGCTGTCAATGTTCCTAATGCGCGATATCATGTTCAGATTCCCATCCAATGCAAGAGAGACCCTGAGACGAAACTCAAAACTAGAGAAGACAAAGGAAAAAGAAGAAGGCTCTATCAGCAAACATCTAAATATTTTTATATATCAAAATCAAAACCCACAACATGCACACAGACAAGCAACTTCGATTTTCCTGCACCTCCATCCTGTCTCCAAAACAAGAAAGAAAGAAAATGTCTATCTACAATGACAAATTGAGGTGTGAACAATGTATGAATTTATCATAAAATCTCAATTTGGTTGAGCAAGGAACTTTCCATGACAAAAGGTTCATATCAACTCCAATTTATCACAATAGGGTGAAGTCCCCATGGATACAGTAAACCTTCAAGTACCTTAATCTGGATGCGACAAAGATATGCTTCTATTCAATGCAAAATCAATATGAACAAAGCATCAAAAAGCTAACCTATGAGGCCAGCACTTCAGATCTTCTTTGGATGGTTTGAGTAGCAAGTCAATATAGGATTTTCCATGGTAATCTTTTTGGTGAAGAGGTGGAGGATCATCATCAATTGTCCAACCTCTGTTCCTTGCATATCCATGTAGCTCAAGTGAACCAGAGCTACCAACCTGCAAAAGGTTTAAACAAATGGATAAGCAACACTAACTAAAAACACTGAATTGTAAACATGCATAAGAATTATTTGAATACCTGGGTGAAACAAACAGGGATTCCTCCTCGCATTGCTTTTGCGGACTTAGAGATCTACAGATTACAAATGAAAATAAGAACCGTACCAATGTTGTATCTCTAGCGGTATAATCTAATTAATTTTAGAACTCACTCAACAAATACAACAACATAGGGTACATTCAAATGTTCTTTGACACCTTACTTTTCTAGTTTACAATGTAAGCCTTCTGGCTTCTGGTCATCACCTACCATTGGTAAACTTTTTATATCTTATGAAATATCTACACAGCAATATATGTCATCATTATACTAGACCAATGTTTCTAAATCTCAAAGTAGCAAAAAATACAAGTAGCATAAGTCATTTGAAAAATTCAATAGAAGGATTGATTCTGCAGCGAATCATGTGACAATATATGCTCGAATGTATTAGGATATATTTTGAATTCCACTCTATATTTGCTTACTTGAATGTCAATAGCTGTCAAGAGTCAACTATGTAAAATTGTACATGCAGGTCCCCGACTGAAATCAGCATTTATAGAATTTTGAAATCAGTATGTATGTATCTATTTCTGTTATCTTATTCTTTTATTATTTTGAGGGAATTGAAGAAAGATCTTACAGCTACGAGATCTTGCAGGAGACTAATTATCATTTTTTGGGTGATTTCATTATGTATATTCATGCTTTTTCTGGGTTAATTTTATTCACCAAGAAAAACACTTCCCAATATCTACCCCCATCCAGCAGCTAGTTAGAGTGTTAAACATCATAATGGCTACAACAAATCATATCAACAGTTAAAAGGATTCTCTAAACGGCAATCTCGTCTTCTCAAGGTTCAATGTAACCTGACTATCTCCAACTTTAAAGCTCTCCATTTGGACTTCTTTACAAATCCTTCAACTTCTATATTTGAAATTCTTTAATAGGTTTGCTATCTATCACTTATTTGTTCTGGTTAAGAAAAGAGTGTGTGCACAACTCATTTCCCATCTAAGGACTTCTATAGTGTACATTTGAGTATGTCCAATGGCTCCTCTATAAACTAATGGAAGTGATGAAAGAGGCCATCAAAATCCTTTCCTAATTTCAAAACATACTACTTTACGTGTACAGGAAAGGCTATCAAGGACTGTCTTGCCAATATTAACATCTCGCATTCTATATCAATGATTCAGACTAGATCTTAAATCAGTAATAAACAAGAAGCTCAACCAAGACACGATGATCATATCATAGAGTACATTAAGGCAACACAAGAAGAGATTATTAGAAAGCCACACCTGCCTACTGGTGAATAGGAACTCATCGCCTCTGGCATCCCGCCATGAAATGACCTGTCCTCCATGCAAACTAACCTGGAAATTGACAGAGAATGTTAATTAAACAACCCAAAAATGGTTAGCTAACCAAGAAGCAACACTGGAATTATTAGATTTATTACTGTACTGACTTAATCGATAAAAGAATGGTAAAAGGATCAAACCAGTGCCGCAGCCCCTTGAGTGTTCCGAAGCACAACCACATCAGTTCTGTTCCGGTCCTTTATCACTTCATTTGCAGCCTTATAATCCCAAACTGTGGCAGAATGCCCCATTTCTCAAAGCACAAGAACTAAAAACAAAATTATGCGTCCTCCCTCAATGGCACAAGACTCCCTAAATAGCCTCTGAAAGCACTAAATTAACTTTTTCGAGCATATCAAACACCGACTCGGGTGTAAAGGAGTCAAATGTCACTAGGAAAGTTGGCAGTTACTCTTCTAGCATATTTTATATCAAAAATAAAAATAAAAATTGTAATCATGTGAATCAAACTACAGAAATCCCACCTACCTTTCAAGCTTTCCCAATCATACCATCACCATAATCTCTCATACCCAAGAAAACCTTTAATCAAAAAGCATGAGTACCAAAAAGAGTACTCACATTTCCTAAGCCTTAGTTATAGAATTCCCAAACGTGTACATCTCATAACTAATCCTACCCCTAAATTTCAAATCCCCATAACTTAATCACACTAAAACCAGATAAAGACAACTCAAAAGTAGCATAAAAATGGAAAATCAGGTATGCAAAGGTTAATGCACACTATACTTCCATCGAAAAATTCCCAAAAAATTGAACTTTCCTAGAAAAGAACTTAATCCAGTTACTAAAATCCATAAAACTCAAAACTTTACTCACCAATAAGGCAAAGAGCTCAAAACATTATATACCCACTTACTCAAATTTGAATCCAATCTCAAAACAAACTAGTTACTATCAACAACTATCACTCCAAACTAAACTTCAAACAAATCCCACTTGGAAAAACACAAGAAAGTTAGTTATTAAACCAATAAATAAAGAATCTCTGTATGACACCTCCAAATCTACCAAATACTCAATTTGAACTCCAAATCTGAGAAGAACAAACTTGTTCCAGCCAAGAACTAAATTTCAAGCAAAACCCATGTGGAGGAAACAAAAAAAAACAGAGAAAATAATTTAAAATAAACCAAAAGATGAAGAAACTTTGAATGGAACCTTCAAATCTAAACTTCTGGATACATTGTATGAAGAGGAACTGAGGGGGAGGAATAATTAAACTAGTTGAGAACAAGTTAAGTTCATTTTAATTAACTGAGATTAAGAATTAAGAAACAACATTAATAATATAAGAAATACAACATTAATTAAACACGGGTTTGTGGGCAAGATTGTGGAAACATGCGAGGAACAGAATTAAATAAGGTAGTACTCCTAACATTTGGAGTTTCGTCTGAAAGAGAGAGAAGAAGGACGTGGAGATGCATTTAGCATAACCCCGGCTATTGGCGCAGTGGTTTAAGCTGAGCCCTGGGACGAGCCGTAAACCCGGACGTCCTGGGTTCGAGTCCCACTAGCAACAATAGTTATGCCTTAACAGGTAACGGGGCCACGGGTCGCACGTTTCAGGGCGAAGCCATGTCTTAGGCAGAGCATGTGCGCAAAGCCTGGCCCAGGATGGAGAGACTTAGTCCGACTGCGGTTGGGATACTCCACATTATCAAAAAAAAAAAAAAAAAAAAAAAAGGAGATGCATTTAGCACCAAAAAAAAAAGAAGAAGAAGGATGTGGAGATACGTGACGTACATGTAGAATACGGTCCAAAATTTTTAATCATTTAGAGATTTAGAATGTTCATTCATAAATTAAAATTTTAAAATTTAAAATTATTTGGAGACAAGACGGCCCCCTAGTGGCCAAAGGAGAGAGAGTTAAATATAAAGAAAAAATATAAAATTAAAAGAAAAAAATATATATAGCTTACGCTAGACATGCACATTTGGCTCGGGGCCCGTGGTTCGGCCTGGGTCCGGCCTTGATCAAAGCCTGGCCTGGTCAAAGCCTGACCTGGCCTGGCCCGGCTTGCCAGACAGCAACAGGCCACATTCTTACAGCTTAAATTTGGCCCGGTCCGACCTTGCAAAAAAATCGCCCTGAACTGGCCTGCGGCCTGGCCTACAGTCTGGACCGGCCTGCGGCCTGGCTCGCATTCCCAAGCCTGCGACCTGGCCTTTCTCCCCAACTATGTGTCTCACTGCGTCAGTGTGTAACCCGTCTCAATTTTTGTTCTCTCTAACAATATATATTTATATATGTGTCCGGTCAGTGTGTGTGTGTGTGAGACTGTGTATAAATATTAAGTATATATAATATTATTATATAATATATATGCGTCTGTGACCGACTGACCGTTTGTGGCTTGTTCTTCTTTTATCTACTATTAATATTTATTAAGAAAGCAACGGTAACAAGCAGCTGGCGTGGACTGTTGGAGTGGGCCGCGTGGACGCGTGGCATGCGTAGAGTGGACGATGGCCACGTGGCCGTTGTGACTGGAGTCTGGAGTGGACGACGGGACGCGTGGCACGCGCAGAGCCGCAGAGGCTGTGACTGGAGCGGCCGAGTGGGATGCGTGGCGTGCGCTGGAACGCTGCTGCTGCTCTGTTGCGTTGACGCTGACGACGGATTTGACGACTCGACTGCCTGTCTGCTTGTTCGCATCAGTCACTGTTATCAGACGTGCAAAAAAAAATAAACGGTCAAAATTTTCAACGGTTAATTGCTTAACGAAAATATTTGAGTTGTATAAAATGAAGGTCGTGTGTTGTATTATAGATATTCACGATTATTGTTACAAGATCAATTATTTTAGCATTCTTTTGTCTTTAACACTGATTTTATTATTTTCTCTCCATAAGATTTCAATTTCTTTATATTATAACTCTCAAGCTGGTTAATACAATTTTTTTATTATACCCTTTATTATTATATTTTTATACCCATTATTATTATATTATTATTATAATATTTTATTATAATATAATGGATTCTTCCAATACTGCATCCGGATCACAAATGACACAATTTATTCAAAACGACCAAAGTAGCATTCGGCCTGATAGTGGAACGAGTTCGAGTCCGTTATTTCCACGTCCTACCGGTGAACAAAACAAACGTACAGCGCCGATTTGGGAACATTTCACCGAAGTGTGGGCTGCCGATGGTGTTAAAAAGGCTCAATGCAAAATATGCAACGCTTTATTTGGTACTAAAGGTAATAACACACTACAATAACACTATCAATCGTGTTTGCAAAGGCATAAACTAATCGACGAAAGCTCTCAAGCACAAATTGACCGTTCCGGTCACAGTTGAAGTTATGATCAAATATTAGAACAAGAGTTGCAAGCCAAACTAGCGATCGAGAAGGAGCTCCTATTTAATTTTTTTGCGGATCAGCGCTGTACCGAGTACATTCAATCTGGATTGCAACCGAAATATAAACAAGTAAGTAGAATGACTACTAAACGTGATGCTATTAAATTATATAATAAAGCTAAAAAAGAACTTATTGAATATTTTGATAATTTTGATGGTAAAATTAGTTTAAGTAGTGATATTTGGTCTGCTAATCATCAACCTAAAGTTAGCTATATTTGTATGACTGCTCATTGGATAGATTCTGAAATGGTTATGCAAAAAAGAATTATAGGATTTGAATTTTTTGAATTACCTCATACTGGTCAAACAATATATAGTCAAATTATTGAGATTATTCGTATTTTTAAAATTAAAAATAAAATAATGAGTATTAGTTTAGATAATGCAAGCAATAACACTAGTGCTGTTACCATGTTAAAAAATGATTTGTTACCTATAATAAATGGTTCATTTTTTCATGTTAGATGTATTTGTCATATAATAAATTTAATTGTTCAATCCGGATTTAATTATTTAGAAATGACTATATCTAAAATTCGTTATATGATTACCTGTGTGTATGGTTCAAACAGAAAAATTCAAAATTTAGACATTTTTGTCATACAAGAGGAGAAAAATTTAAAAGAGTGAAATTTGATAATAACACAAGGTGGAATAGTACATATGATTTATTTAGAGATGTTTATAAACGTAAAAATATACTTATGGAGTTTTATAATACTTTGACGGTTCATGAATTAACAAACGAAGACTGGGATTTACTTGGTCAACTATTAAAGATTCTTAAAGTTTTTAAAAAACATACAAAAATATTATCTGCTGTTTATTATCCTACAATTCATCATGTTTTGTATGCATGTTTAGAAATATCATTTATTTTTAAAGAATTTAAAAATAATAACATTTGGTCTGCCCTTATTTTGTCAATGGAAGAAAAATTTTAAAAATACTTTGAAGACATGCCAACTGTTATTACTTGTGCCGCTGCATTAAGCCCAATTATAAAATTAGAAGGTGTAGAGAGTATTTTAGAAGATATAGTAGAAAATATATGTAGTAGTAATATTGATAACCTTAAATTAAAATTTAATATTACATTTACTGAATTTTATAAATTGTATGAATCTGTATATTGTACATCTGTACGTGCACCGCCCCCTGCCCCTTCATCTTCTAAATATGCCAACTTATTAAAAACACTATCTAAGAAACCAAAATCTTGAACACACACGAGTAGTTTAAACGAACTTGGTTTATATTGTATTACCGATTTTAGAAGTTTTATGACCGAAGAAGAATTTAAAAATTTTAATATTCTCGCTTTCTGGAATAAACATAAACGACAGTTTCCTACTTTGGCCGCGATGGCCCGTGATTTACTAACTATCCAAGCTAGTACCGTAGCTTCGGAATCTTGTTTTTCTTTATCTGGCAGGGTATTAAATGAAAAAAGAAGTAGACTTAGTTCGGAATCGTTAGAAATATGTATCTGCTATAGAGATTATCTTGCGGCGCAAAGAAGAATACAAGACGTAATAGACGATCAAGATAGCTCGGAAGATCTCGAAGTCGGAGCAGAAATTGTTGAAAGTTCAATTCCATAAATTTTGAAGATTTGAAGACATATATTTTAAAATTTTGAAGAATTTATTTGTAATCAATGAATAATTAATTATTATTTAAGTTATATTTTAAAGTTATAAACTTATAATTATTCATTATTGTAATTTGTAAATTCATTATTTTTAATAAATACATCAATTCTTATTTCTTTTTTTAATACGGACGAGTCGCATTATATTTTAAAAGTTATAAGTGTGTGTGTGTGTGTGTGTATATCGTAATTATTTAAAAATATTTGTTTCAAGTTTATATAAAATAAATATTTATATATTTAACAATCTTTTTTTTTAATAATATATACTTGTGTGAATGAGTAATATATATATATATATGTGTGTGTGTGTGTAATAACATATATACCGTATACGTGTGTGTTTATGGTGTAATAAATTAATATGTATATTATATATATTTATATATGCGTGTGTGCCAGTGTGTGTGTGTAAGTGTGTGTCAGTGTGTGTGTGTTAGTGTGTGTGAGTCTATATTACTGAGTAATATAGATGTATAAGTAATATATATATATATATATATATATATATATATATATATATATATATATCATATATGTTAATATGTTTCATGTATGTGGAGTAATATGTAACATACGGTCAAGGCCCGTTATCCAACTTTAGGCCTGGTCCGGTCTGGCCCTCAGGCCAAAGCAGGCTCGTTTTTTTCGTTTTAAATCTGGCTTGGCCCGGACTAATTTTTTTTATGTTTAGGTCTGGCCTGGCCTGGTCAACGGTCAAGGCCTGCCAAACCTGGGTCGGATCAAGTCAGGCTGGCCCGATGTGCAAGTCTAGCTTACGCCTTACGCATAGAGAGGATAATTATGTCAACTATATTTGAATTCATGTTATTTATTGAAATAACTTTGCCTTTAATTATAAATGAGACTTATTTATTATATATATTTTTAAAAAATTATCAATAATATTTGATAATTAAAAAAATCGACACAAATATTTGTAATGTATATTAGTATTTTTCTTATATTTGATAGTGGATTAATATTGTGTCTAATTCATAGGAAACGAATGTGAAGTTTGTTTTAAGAAATATTTGTGGCCGATAAGCCCAATAAGAATGGCTCCTTTCATTGTATTTTTAGTCCAAGAAGGCCCAATAATTTATAATATGTATAGAAAAAAGAAGGGAGATTTACATTTACCAGTACATTTTTTTAAAATATTACAACAAAAATGCATACATAAAATATTTACAAAATTAGTGCATCTTCAATATTTAATTTATAAATTAGTGCATTTTTATTCCTTTAATTTAGTTAGGTGATTTAATGGGTAGTTGGTTTCAAAATTCAAATTAGATGATTTTTATTCAAATAAATTGAGCTGGGATCCAATAACAGTAGCCCAATGAACGAAGCGCAGCGAAGTTCATAACGAGTTCACTGTAAGACCCCGAATTTTATGAAATACAAAATTTAATTTTTCTTCATATATATATATTTTTGAAACAGTAAGTGGTTAAATCGATAAAGTTAAAAGTTAAGGATGTTATTTGCAAATTTTATTTTGTCGGACAATATTCGTTTGGTCGGGGAATATTCGTTTGGTCCGACGGCGCCGAAATAACAAATTATTGGTGGACCCCACAACGGAATATTTGTCGGATATAGAAAACGACAGAAATAACATTTTTAAATAAAAATAGTCAACGGAACTGTTAAAATACCGGTGATAAAAGAATAGTAGCATACGGTAGTTATTGGTATTTTCTGTAGCACTCGGTACTCTACAGTAACACACGGTATTGCATAGTGTCTCATATTATTGGTCTGATAATTGACACCGTAACTGTTACGCATCATTTCATCGATAATTGTCACTGCATAATATTTTATATTATTAATTCAATAATTGTTGTTACACAGTATTTTGCATTATTGATTTAATAATTGTCATTACACTGTATTTTATATCATTGAGTCAATAATTGTTGTTGCACTGTTTTTAAAATTATTGAACCTAATAATTGTCACAGTAACATATGCACAGTAATTCACATTATTGAATCAATAATTGTCATTACACAGTAACGTATGCTTTATTTTACATTATTGTTATCTCTATTATGATGTTATTTAAACAGTTGTATTTCATTAATTTATTGACTTGATATCTAAGAGCTAACTATACTGTATTTATAACAATTAGTCATAATAATTGAATTGATAAAGTTATTTGTTTATAATATATAGTTAGGTGATTATTAGGTGATATGAAATGAATGGTGTAGATTAAAGTGTGAATTATTGTTGAATAATTGAATTGATTTGTTTATAATATAAAGTTAGGTGATTATTAGGTGATATGAAATGAATGGTGTAGATTAAAGTGTGAATTATTGTTGAATAATTAAATTGATTTGTTTATAATATAAAGTTAGGTGATTATTAGGTGATATGAAATGAATGGTGTAGATTAAAGATAATATAATATTTGAAATGGATGGTGTAGATTAAAAGATGATCTTTAAATGAATGGTTTAGATTAAATGAATGATAAGATTTTTGGCTATAAATAGAAGCCTTAACTTAAGGATTTTTCATAAACTTCCTTACTTGTTCTTTCTTTCTCTCTCTAAATACTTCTTGTGAAAGTTCTCTCTAAATGTGCTTAAGTCATCTTGAGTATTTGTGAAGATCTATAAGTATACGTGTACTGTTCAAGTTAATCAACCTCATTTAAATCAATATCCAGTCACGTGTTGAGGTAAGGGATACCATCTTTTTCATCTTCCATTATTCAAACGTACTATGGTAAGGGATTATCATTATTTGATTCTCGATAATAATATTGTTTCTTCCTTACTCATAAGACGTGCCTTTTATTTCCATGTATTAAATTGTGGGAATAACCTTACGGAGCGGATTGCCGCCTGTTGGTGAATAACCTTTCGTATTCATTCATTATTAATCTCTGAGAATAACCTTACGGAGCGGATTGCCGCCTGTTTGGTGAATAACTCTTTGTACTCAAATTCTATTAAATTGTGGGAATAACCTTACGGAGCGGATTGCCGCCTGTTGGTGAATAACCCTTTGTATTAATTTCCTTCACCTTTTGTTAATCAAACCTGCTACGGTAAGGGATATTATTTTCTTTCATACTCCTAAATCGAAATTTATTATGGAACTATTGCTTCTATAATTCCTGAAAATATTATATGTTCCATAATAGTTGAACTTCATTATTTCAACTGAACCTTCCTATTTACGTGAACCTTTCTATTGAATTGTAACCGTTATTCTGAACTGTGGATCTTGAATATCATTTTTAAATTTCACTCCACATCATGTTGACAATTTGGACATTATTTGAATCTGTACAAAGTAAACTTCCGATACTTATTGTTATCCTATTTCTTCTGTTCATCATTTATATCATTATAATCATCCAAAAATCAAGCTGTTGTGAATATCTGTGGCCGGGGGTACAGATGTGATATATTTGTTGAACAGATGATAGGTTAAAGGCGATATAATAGGTTAAAGGCGATACATCTGTTCGGTGTCTTTTATGGCACGTGGTGAAAGTTCTCTTTGGCCCGTAGTGCATAGATGAACTGTTGTTTGGTATGATTATCACCAAAGGCTGAATCTGGTATAATCATGACCGCTGGTGCTAAATTAAATATCTTTGGCCCGTAGTGCAAAGATGAACTGTTGATTTGCATGATTATGATCAGGAACTGTGAATTTTTATTATCATGACTAATGGTATTTCAGATGATAAAAGTTGATGATGTTTTTACGAAAAAGAGAAGCGAGTGGACATTATAATCTGCATTATTCTTCTAATAGATTGCTCATTCCGCTGCTATTATTGATCTGAACATTGTTTAAGAATTTAACTGCAGTTTTTGATATAAACCTTGTATTCTATTGTATTCTATCAAGAACTCAACTGTTGAAGGCTAATGATAATTTATTCGTCATTATCTTAGTCATGATATTTCTTACTGGGCTATTTGAGCTCACCCTTTCTTTTGTTCCATTGTTTTTCAACAGGAGATGAAAACATAACAGGGTCTAGCCAGGGAATGGAGTGAGGGTCCGAGGAATAGTTATCATAGTCTTCACGTTTTGTAAAATAGTGTGGCAATAATAGTGAAGACTTAGTTGTGTATTATTATACACTGTATTGTTGTACGTTGTGCTTTGTTGTAATAATTTTGTTGTAGTCTTTTGACGACTCAAGTTTGGGCTGTGTGGGCCCAGATTTGGGGGCGTCACATTCACGACCTTTACATATCTTCACTATCTTCTTAAATATCTATGATCAATCTCCTGCTTCTAAAATTTTCCTCACTTCGGGTTCCAACTTCCCATTATTAAATTTGAAAACCGAAACAAATTGAAGAAGACAAGATGAGGCGAAGTTCCATAATTAAGCCTAGAAATAAAGCGAAGATCCGTAGCTCTTCAATCAGAGGTATTTTTGGAGTTCGGAGCTCTGACATTCCATTCGGTACTAAGCTCACTCCTGAAAATGAAGGTTTTCTTTTGTGTTATTTTTGTTTGATCTGTTTATTAGTTCGTTTTTAGTTTATTTTCACTTATACATTGATTAGTTATGATTATGCAGTTGGTAACCAAACCTTCATATCAAGGTAACCAAACCTTCATACCAAGGTAACCAAAACACAATCAGTAGGTTTCCAAAACGGTGCTCTGTTTTTAAAACACAATCTGCAGGTTTCTGGAGGTAACCAAATACTAGTATAGAGGTAACCAATTCCTAAATGTGTAGTAACTAGTTTTTTCGTGCAGTAAATCTAAGTAACAAAACACTAGTATGGAGGTAACCAAACACTAGTATGGAGGTAATTAATTCCTGAATGTGTAATAATTAGTTTTTCGTGCAGTAAATCTAGGTAACCAAACACTAATATTTGCATATTTTCAGGTTGCAGTGGTGGAAGTTAGCAGTTATCAACTTGAAATTCCAAACAAATACTTCTCTCCATCAGTACGTGAACTTTTGAAGTTTTGGCTACAGCTCTCATAGAATAATTTGTATACCCACTTTTTGATAATATTGTGGCCGTATGTCAAGGTTGCTGTGGTGTTAAATCTCACTCCTGACCATCTGGAAAGGCACAAGACCATGAGGAACTATGCAGTGGCCAAGTGTCGTGTATTTTCTCAGACGAGGGGCAACAAGATTGACATCCTCTCTCTTGGTGAAGAATTTGAAGAGAGAGAAAGGAAGGAGAAATAATCAGAGAAAGTGGAGGCAAAGTCGGGGAGAGAAATGAAGGCAATATGTTTTGTAATTATTTTGTCCATATTGCACTTATTTTGTTATTATTTTATTTGTGCACTATTCTTGTAATTATTTATTAATTGTTGTATATTTATGTAAAGAGCCCAAAAAAGAAAGAAGTTAAAAATAGTAATTCATTTTGGCATGAAATGATATTTTGTAGTCTTTACATTTATCTAAAAAAAGAAATTAATTATAAATTCAAATATATAAGTATTACTACAATTAATGTAACCAAACTAATTCCATGCATAATTTTCAAGACTGGTCGACAAAGAAATAATCAAATTGAAGACTCGAGCATTCCAACCATCATTTTGTTTCCAAGCTGCGTAGCGCCAATGACTTTTTCTGCGTCTTTCATACTGTTCAAATGAATATTATCTTTGTCAGTCGATGAAGACAACGATATTTGTTATTTGCTCAATTTTTTTTCCTATTTTCTCTCGATTATATATATAAACACAATGGAAAATGGTGCGTGCTAGGGTCTAACTTTTCATAATCAAGATCATTATCGTCATATTTGACGTTTTTGATACCCAATGAACCGTCGTCTCGATGCAAGAGCTTTCCGGCATCAATGTTTCTAAAGTCGATGCCAATAGCTTGAATAAAATTGCCACATCTTTGTTTGGATGGAGGGTTTTGGGTGTAGGCCTTAACTTCTCTATATCATTCTGCAAGAAAATCTTAGTAGCTTTAGTAGTCAATTAGCTAGTTAGCTAGCTAGGATGATTTTTCTAAAACAAAACTATTGACACACACACACACACACACACACATAACATGAATGAATAATTTTAAACTCTCGTTTCTTCTTAAATAAATGGCACAACATTCTACAACTTCTAAAAACAAGACATTCGAGCCCCCCCAAAAAAAAAGCAATTAAACATGCCATATATATAGAAGTTATAAGTAGAGATATAAGAACACATACCATGTAATCCATTGAGATATAGACAAGTTTACATACACAACATTCAAACACAACATTAAATATTATATTTATTTTAACCATTAAAATATGATATATAACATGGATTTCAATGTTATACTCTATTTTTTAATAATTAAGATAAATATAATATTTAATATAGTATTTAATGTTATGTTTAGATATTGTGTACTTATACTTATTTGTGAGATATTGATATTTCTTTCAACAGTGACAATAGTATATTGTTTCCCATGCATGCACTTGTGACCCTTCTTGGGAATAGAAATAACCAAACACTCCACATATATTGTTGGTTTAATTTCTTTTTCTGTCTCGGTAAAAGTTAAGAAAATAGGAGAAAATCTCAAAGCTAGAATTACTCAACCAAAAAGAATATATGTGCAAGAAAACAAATATATAGTAGTCTTCTTATTTATATACGTATAAAACGTTTTGTAAACCCTAGCTTGTGGGATACACGATATGAGTATAACTAACTAGAATAGGAATTTAAATCCTTTTCTTATTTTACTTTTATTATATATTATTAGAATATATTATTATTAGAATTTGATAATTAAATACGTCTTTAGTGTCATGCGTAGTTGATCACCGCTCAACTAATAACTTATGTAAGTTTTACCCATGATTTACCGTGATTATATATATATATATATATATATATATATATATATGACATGATTTACTCTGACGACGTACTGTATTAGTAAACATTTAAAACCAAACATTTAACTGATTCTTGCCCTAGTAGCAAAGATTAGTAGCTTTCCTAACTATGGCCTGAAAAAATACTTAACATGAACAAAAAAAAAATAAAAAAAATCATAATATTTAATGTGAAGCAATTAAGGAACATTAGTAGCTTTACATTTTAAAGTAGCCTTCTTCAATACAAAAACTTTTTTACATCCATTAAAACTATGAAAGTACCCCGCGGTGCACTTCATTGGACTATTAGAGTTTTCTACCTTTTTTTGGACTATCCATCATCGCTCACTTTTTCTTTTTTTTAAATTGATAAAAATAAATTTTATTAAAACCCAGGTAATATAAATGTGACAATTAATTCAAAAAATTTGGAAGAGTCCACAAAGAATTACATTAGAAAAATAAATAACAAAAACCAACCTTTGCATCACTCACTTATTGAGTTATTGCTAGCTGTGTAAGCCAGTAATGGCAGATAATATCATCTGCTAACTGCATGCAAATAAAGTGGACATTTTTTTGAGCTTGGACTTAATTTTCTATGGTAAAAATCCAAATATGGATTCAAATTCATTGGCTTTTTAAATGAGATTTTTTTTTTGTACAATTAGAGTTAAATTTAAAGGTTTTATTCAAGATATTCTTTAGAATAAAACCAAATATGCATTAAATACCTGACTTTTTGTTATTCTGTTTTTTTCGTTAATGATGAAATTAAGATCAATCGGTCAAAATTAATTAAAATGAGAATTTTTTTCAGATAGAAATTAATTGTCATTGTTGTATACATCTTAAATGCTTTTCACTATATATGTTAGCCAAGTGGCTGCTGGAACTTTAGAACTCTCTCTCTCTCTCTCTCTCTCTCTCTCTCTCTCTCTCTCTCTCTCTCTCTCTATATATATATATATATATATATATATATATATATAATGCCAATGTTTTTTAAATTGCAATTCACGTCCAAATCAAATTCTCTCTCACTTTTTTAGCTTAATTTTTTTATGAATCTCTAATTAGATTAGAGAGTTAATTAGTTAGATCGTCAAAAAATGAGTTGTTTTGAATTCCGGCGATCCATCGTGGTGATAATGGCAATTCTGGTGGCCTCGGGTGATTCCAAATGTGCTTTTGAGGCTATTTTCAATTTTGGGGACTCGAACACCGACACCGGTGGGTTTTGGGCAGCGTTTCCGGCACAAAGTCCCCCAAATGGCATGACCTATTTCAAGAAACCCGTTGGCCGGGCTACTGATGGCAGGGTCATTGTAGACTTCTTGGGTAAGTAACTTAACTCCCTCACTTAATAATTCTATTAAAAAATGTCTCATTTGTTAGATACTTTTGTTCTAAAAAAAATTGTCTATTTTCTCATTATATTTCTCACGAGTTCAGTACAATATGACACTCACAATCGAGATTCACCATTATTAAATTAAATATTTATTATATTTTAGAGACAAAGATTGAATAAAAACATAAACTGAACATTTTATAAACACGACTCTTTCATAGAGAGAGAGAGAGAGAGAGAGTAATTTAGGGGGTGTAGTCATTTAGGATATTTAAGGATTTATAAAGACTTTTAAAGACTTTAAAAGTTTATTTGTATTCAATTAAGACATTTAAAGAGTTTATAAATGTTTAGTGGTATTCAATTACTACTTTTGTAAAATCTTTAAAAGTTATGTGGTATTGAATTGAGACTTTTATAAAGTCTATAAAAATATTTTGGTATTTAAAAAATCAAAGATTTATTCAAGTTATATCAAATGATAGAGTTTGATAAACTTTTATAAATACCAACTCATATTCAAAGTCTGGTCTCATGTCCAAAAACTTTCAAAGACTTTCAAATATTTGAAAAAAAGAGAAAATGAACAAATGTGTAAAGTGAGAAAAAAGAATGCTCCAACCTTTTACACACAAAAAAGACTCCACTCCTAATTTGCTTTATCATTAACTTAGTCACAATCTCATATTGAGAATCTCACCTACATACATGTATTATCAAGGGTTTTTTTTCCTTAGCCTCACTTATATACATCTTGAGAATCTCACCTACATACATACATGTATTATTAGGTTTTTTTTTCTTGACCATTCACAATTCAAATAATTAGAGTTTAAAAATACTTTATTTTTTAAATAAAATTAAAAAAACAAATAAAAATATAAAGATGTATAACATCTAATAGTTGACACCCTCATAATTGAAAATGTACTTCGATTTATTTACATATATTTAGGTATATACAAAATTTAAATATAAGTATAGTGTAATATGAATTTTTCTAACAATTTGTTTAGAATAATTTAATTTAAATATATATATTTTTTATTAATATTTTACTAATCATTATATTAAGAATGTAATAGTTGCACAATTACCGACTCAATTTCCCATCAAAACTTGTGTTTTTATTTGAAAGCATAAAAGTATACATAAAATTTGTAAGAGGATTAAATCAATGTTTAATATATATAATAATTTAATAGTTTATAATAAAATCTTTCCAAGATTTATAAGTTATTTAGTATCAAATTAAAATATATAAATTATACCTTCACTTGAAAAATTATTAATTACTCAAAATTAAGATATTACTTAATTACCTTCTCAATTAAATATAAGATTTTCTAAATAATCATATTTAGAAAATTTTAGTGAGAAATTAAATTACATAATACTATTTCATTTTAATAGTATTTTTTAAAAAAAGTTTGAGTATCCAAATTTATCATGAAATGAGTAGAATAATATGAAGACTTTCAACATATATAAAATCTCAAGCCACAAGAATTCAATAAAATAATGAAATTTTCTCTAGTTCATGAAAAAAAGAGGGAGATGTTGTACACATGGACTAATTAATATATTAGAAGTATACAAAAGTCTATTATAGTCTTGATAAAAAATCTATAAAAGTCTATTACTTATTTCATGGAGTATTTAAAAGTCATTTTAAAAAGTCTTAAAGTACTTAAAATTCATTAAAATCTACGAACTTTATAAAAATTTGTCACTTAAAAAAATTCTTTAAAAATCTTTGAAAGTCTTAATTTCAATGCCAAATTTATAGTTGAGATCTATCTCAGAGAAAATAAACAATTATAAAGGAAAATTAGAAAGAAAATAATTCTTTTTACAAAAAATCAATTGTTTAACAAACCTAGTTTTTCTTCATCCTTAGTAAGGTATGAATACATCGATATTTATTTATTTAATTCATGTATGATAAAATATTATATAAAACACGTCATAGTTAAGTTTGGCCAATTATAATATTTAACAAAATGTCGTAAATTTATTTATTACGTTTAAGTTTTTTATTTAAAAATTATATATATATATATATATATATATATATACACACACACACACACATTCCATTGTGTGTATTACCAAACAAACGATAAGGGGGTCCTAAGAATATTTTTGTGCCTCGAGTTATTTCAAAAGGAGGTGGTGGGATCTATCATTTTATGGAATTATCTGATTCTTACGTATATTAAGAGTTATATAGCATAAGAAAACGAAAACGAAGAGCTAGTTATTGCAATTTGTTCTGACCTGCATGATCATACTTTATTCCAATCTCTTTTTCTCTGTCTGTATACTGGTGAGTCCGTGACATATAAAACGAGAGCAACATTATCTCTTATAAAGAAAATTTTAATCTGTGTTGCACGGTACTTGTAGTTTCAATAATTATAGAACACTAAATTAGTAATTCGTGTAAGACACGTTTTTTCTTTATTTATAAATTTGATTATTTTTTAAATTTATATATTATATGAAAATATTTATATATGCATGGATAAATTTTAAAATAGTAAACAACATTTAATAGATCCACTAGTTGGCTCACAAATAATTTTAAATTATGTTATACATGCATGTATATATATCCAATTATTGTATATATTTTATGTGATACGAATAATTTATATATTGTATAAAAAAAATAGAGAATATTGAATAATTTACTCGATATTGACTCGTGACTAACTAACATGATTCGATAAAACTATTGTGATAAGATCTCTTAATACCTTGTTATATATAATTATTGATTTTATTAAAGATAACATAGACATTTAATCATGTTAAGACAAATATATGAATATAATTATTGATTTTATTAAAGATAACATAGACATTTAATCATGTTAAGACAAATATATGAATTATTTTAAAAAAATAATTTGAAGGATAATTGAGCGAGGGGAAATATAAGAAAAACTTGGCTTTTCATGCAATGTTTTGGTTAATTCTAAAAAAAATTTCATGTAATGCATGTTTTAGTTTATTCTAAAATCTTCGTATTTCTGTTGATAGATAGATTTCAAATTGTAACTTTACACGGTAAAAAGAGAAACTTGTATGATTAGACTATCATTTTTGATCTAATTATTATGTTCATATGTTTTTATACGTACACATGCATGAACATAATGTATATTGATCAACTTGGTCCTAGTTAAGCTAGGATTATTTTTATATCCATCTCCTTTGTCCATCTTTCACACACAAAGACACAGTTCCACCATGAAAGACAGAAGGACCAGCTGGAAAATAGTTGGGTTGGTAAGTGACCTCATATTATATTTCAATTAACTAGATTATTTTGATTGTAGGAGGGAAAAATGAGTCATTGGTTGTGAAGCATTTGCCCCACCACCAACCCTCCATTTCATTTTGATTTCACTAAATTACCTATTGATTTCATATCATTCTCGATTAAGGTCTTATTCATTAATTTGGTCTCATATAATTTATTTAGTGGTAGATTTTAGAGAGGAATTTCATACACGCATTCATTAAGTCACTCTCAATCTTAACAAGTCAATATAGTACTAAATAAAACGATGGAAAATGTTGAGTAAAAACCCACAAATTTTAAAATATTTATAACGTATTATTTATGTCTATTTAACAGTATCTCGAGTTAACGTATATAAATTTTGTTTGTATAATAAAGTAATGATAATAATCTTATATTATTCATATCTAAATTAGATGCATCTGTTAGAATTTGAGCATTAAATAAAGCTCAAATTCATGGGGTAATAAATGAAAATTTTACTCCAAAAGATCACCACGTAAACATGGTAATAAATGTTTGTTCCACATCGATTAAGAACTAAACATTAAATGAGTATATATACAATTAGCTTGTATTTAGGTTTGAGCCCGACGGTCACCCCACTTTTATGAAGGGGAGAAGACCTAGCCAAGGATTAGTATGGGCCTAGGCCATTGTATATATATATTTCGGTCATTACAACCGTTATTGGGACGTTAATTAATTATACCATTGTTGGAAGTTGGGGATTATAACGTGAAGTAATTATACCGTTGTTAGAAGTTGGGGAATATAACGTTAATTAATTATTACCGTTGTTGGCCCAACTGATGTTGCGATTAATTATTATCGTTATTGGCCCAACCAATGTCGTGCCATCTATAAATATCACATTCAGGATGTAAGATTAGGATTACAACCATTGTTGGGACGTTAATTAATTATACCCTTGTTGAAAGTTGGGGACTATAACGTTAAGTAATTATACCGTTGTTGGAAGTTGGGGAATATAACGTTAATAAATTATTATCGTTGTTGGCCCAACTGATGCTGGGATTAATTATTACCGTTATTGGCCCAACTAATGTCGTGCCATCTATAAATAACACGTTCAGGATGTAGGATTGGGATTACAACT
Organism: Hedera helix; assembly: GCA_947179155.2. Lineage (NCBI taxonomy): Eukaryota > Viridiplantae > Streptophyta > Magnoliopsida > Apiales > Araliaceae > Hedera > Hedera helix. The sequence continues at coordinate 1,407,286 of OX359272.1, forward strand.
GTTGTTGGGACATTAATTAATTATACCGTTGTTAGAAGTTGGAGACTATAACGTTAAGTAATTATACTGTTGTTGGAAGTTAGGGAATATAACGTTAATAAATTATTACCGTTGTTGGCCCAACTGATGTCGCGATTAATTATTACCGTTATTGACCCAACAAATGTCGTGTCATCTATAAATATCACATTTAGGATGTAGGATTGAGATTCACTTTCAATCATTGTTCCATCGTTTAGAATACAAAATATATAATTTAAGTTTAGTTTTCATACTTCATTCAAGAGAGAGATAAGAGTATTATTTTGGTTCGCTATATGTACTATTTGTAGTGCTGCTACAGTACATGTGATTATTGTATCTTGAGAGACAATCGCTGTTAACTCTAAGCACATAAGGAGGGTGTAATTGTCTTAAGGATATAGTACCAAGTACTAGCCTTGATCTACTAAATTATTTTTCTTGCAATTACATTCATATATCTAGTAAGTTTATTTTATTTTATTATTTTAAAGTACTTTAACAAAATTTGATTTATATAATATTGAAATACATATTTGAGAAACAGTATGAACATATGATACTCCTATTGTCATAAATTACATAAATACAAAAAATTTATAATAATTACTGTTTATATTTTATTCTTGTGATGCAGCTCAAGCTTTTGGGTTACCATTTCTAAGCCCATATTTGCAATCGATTGGATCTGATTATAAACATGGGGCCAACTTTGCAACACTGGCGTCCACAGTGCGCTTGCCCGATACTTCCCAATTTGTTACAGGGGTTAGCCCTTTCTCTTTGGGCATTCAGCTCAACCAAATGAGACACTTCAAATCCCTAGTGGATTCACTTTCCTCCTCCAAAGGTAAAACAATTGCACCCCAAAATTATACCATAATTATAATTTTTTTATATATTCCATCCGTTTTAAATTATAAAATCACTGATGACTTTTTAAAAATTAATTTAAAATATTTTTAAATTTATAATTGACATGATTTGTTTAAGTTTTTAAAATAATAAATTTTATAACTAGTAGTACTCTTTAACTATTTTATAATATTCATAATTGTATTGACATAAATATAATGAATTCATGTCAATTTTGAGTTTAAAAATATTTGAATATATTGATATTTTAATTTGGAACGGATAGAGTATATCTTAAGTGAGAAAAAAGAGAGGTAAAAAGTAGTTTTGATTGACTGTAAGTAATTATTTTTGAATGATTTTAATGTCTCTATCTAAATAATAAATACTCCGTCTGTCTCAGTAATAAGGTTCACGGCACGCTTGCGTAAGGTAAACGTTGCTCGGATCATTTTCTAATTAAGTTGTATTGTGGAACACGCGCAATACCTCAACCAGTCGCATATAAGGAAGCGAGAACTTTGGTACAATCGCTTGTACAAGAAAAATTGCATTGAATGAAACACCAATGACATCTTAACCCGTTGTCTATAAAGAGACAAGAACATTGATATAATCGACGATTGATGCGGTAGAAGACGCCACATATAACTATGAATTGTTGTATAATAAGTCAATATTGAATCTAAAAAAAAACTAAGAAAACGCCTAGTTCATTTGTAGCTCTAGGGCGTTGATCCCTCTACTCTCCAGAACCGAAGCGCCATTTTCCAGCGTCGGGGCGCTGGTCTAAAAATTCAGTTTTTGACTTGGCTAATTTTGGCTCACGCCTTTCTTGCAATACTTGAACTATTTTTAGATCTTCTTCATGACTTGAATCACTTGTAATTTCTCTAGCCCACAGTTTTTAAATCAATCCGGCAAGTTCTTTCTTAAATTGTTTAGTTCGTGCTCGTGTAATCGGACCAATTAGAACTTAAACTGGATCTCCCTAAATTTTTACTCCTTGACTCTCATCCAAGTCAAGCATGCCCTTATTATCCTGGATAAAAGTCTGGTTGACTTTTTATGTATATTAAAAAAGAAGATAAAATGGCAAAATTATTTATATTTAAATTCTCATTTAATTGCATAGTTTTCTGTATATTATTAGTGATACTCCATAAATATGCATAGATAATAGAAATATAATAATTAATACTAAGGATATTATAGTTAAATTATTATAAAAAATAAATTATTTAAGATAAATAGACATTTAACTTATGATTATCTAAAATAATAATAAAGACTTTTATCTTGAAATTGAGACGAAGTGAGTAATTGACTACATGCACATATTTCTTTTGTAGAACCAACCAATCTTCCTCCACCGGATATATTTGGAAAATCGTTGTACACATTTTATATTGGCCAAAATGATTTTACTGGAAACTTAGCATCGATGGGCATAGGTGGAGTACAACAATATCTTCCTAATGTGGTTAACCAAATTGCTTCGACCATCAAGGTTAGTATAATCTAAATTTTGCAGAAGGAAATTAATAAAAATAACTGCTTTTTTGAAACTGTATCACAAGTATACTCCTTCCGTTTCACTAAATTTTTCTTTTTTTTTTAATCCATATATATACCACGAAATTTATATTTTTTAAGAGAGTTAATATTTTTACGAGGAAAATTGATAGTTTCTCAAGACATCACTCACAAAAAAGTGAGTCTCACTTACTATTCATGCAATAAGACACAAAGTGTGTGCCACAAATATTGGTATTCATAATTAAGTGACCATTTTACGCTAACATATCATAGTTTGTTTACGACATCTTTAAACATTATTTTGACTTCTTGAACTTGAAGGAGATATATGGACTAGGCGGACGCACATTTATGGTGCTAAATCTTGCACCCGTAGGTTGCTACCCGGCACTTTTGGTGGAGCTCCCTCACAACAGCTCTGACCTAGACCAGTTCGGATGCATGCTTTCTTACAATAATGCAGTAGTGGAATATAACAAAATGCTCAAGGATGCTTTGTTCGGAATGAAACAACAACTTTCGGATGCTAATGTTATATACGTCGATATTCATACTGTGATGCTAGAGCTCTTTCAACACCCTACTTCCCATGGTATATATTACTTATTATCTCTTTATTTGTTACGAAATGAAAGTTTCATTTGATTTTTTGTTTATATTATTTTTTTATATTGTAATACAGGACTAAAGTATAGTACGGTAGCATGTTGTGGAGATGGGGGTGGTACTTACAATTTCAATCCTCAAGTATTTTGTGGAAATATTAAAGTTATAAATGGGGTGACTATCACTGCAGCAGCTTGTGGTGATCCTTACAATTATGTAAGCTGGGATGGAGTTCATGCCACAGAAGCTGCAAACAAGCTTGTTTCAAATGCCATTCTTAGTGGTAATTATTTTGATCCTCCTTTTAATCTTCATCAGTTTTGTGATATCCATCCAATTGGTTGATGAGAAAACTGAAATATTTTTGCCAGAGCTCAATGGAGGTGTAATAATTAAGCACAGAAACGATTAGTTGATTGCTTGTGAAGGAAGATAAATTAATGGAAATGAAGGATCAATTATGATTTGACTATTGTTTGTTTATTTAATAAACGAGTCAAGTTTGAACTCAAATTTTATAATAACGAGTTGAATTTGAACAATTCAATGCTCGGCTATGATAAGCTTGTAACATATTTGAGGCAATTTTTAATCGTACAAAGTGTAGAGATGAATATAATTAAATATAAAGCATTTAATTAAACATGACAAAACTATGCTCAAGATGATAAAAGGATAAGATTCAAACACATTCATTTACATACAAAACGAGTCAAGTAGAGTTTAAGCACAACTTTTGAGCTTCCTTACCAAACTAGCTAAGATGAATCCAGCTTGAACTAACTTTATCTACAGTACTATATGTATACCGCAAGAAGCTGTAATAGTCAAATACACAACAAATAAAACATGCATACATCAAACACAATCAAAATTAAAAAGTTGTAAATAATCCATCCATCCATCCAAACAAGTTTAAACATATATTTACTAATAAAAAAATCTAATGAAATTAAAGAAAAAATAGAACGAATTTCAAGAAATAATGCTCATAAAAACTACACTAAGTGAGATTAATTAAGGAAACCAATCATCCTCAAGAACTGGTTGAGTTCTAATCCCACTTGCTGATGGCATTCTACTCCTCCCAACCCAAACACTATCCAAAGCTTCACTCTTTTCAGACTTTTTCTCCATACTCTCAATTCTCTTTGCGCTAACCATTTTACATACCAAAATCCCAAACAAAACAAATAAAATCAAACCTACAACTCCAATCACCCACCATTTCCATATTTTCTCTCTCCTCTTCCTATTCGTTGGCTGCAAAGAGGGAGCAATTATCGAAAAATGCCCTTGATCACAAGCCTTGCATAAATTAGGCATGGTCACATTGCTAAATTCAAACGTCCCATTTGTCCTAAATCTAACACATTTCATTGTCACATTGTCACCTTCCTTAAGAGAAACATCCGGAAATCGGATCAAAATTGGATCGCCCCAGAGGCTTAGAGTAAGCATCGAACTCCGATTCGAGCTTGAATTTGTATCGCCAGCATAAATATTAAACCCAATAATAGGAGAAACAAATTTATAATTTGGTACATTATAGTAATAAGATGACCAATTGCCTAAATTTTGATAGACTATATCTAGTCTTTTAACATAAGGCAATGGGATTATCCTCGGTGGGATTTGAAATAATCTAGAATTTCTTCCCCTAATCCAAAAACTCCCACTTCTTAATCGAACAAATGAAACTTCCACACCGGAAAAATTAAAAGGGAGAGAAATATTGTACAATGTACCTGTATGTGGCTTTTTTACAGCCTTTTGTGCATAATCATGAACAAAATCATTCAAAAGGTGAGGATCATATCGGCCTTCCATGGCTAATGTCCATGGCATGAATAATGGCGATAATGATACGTAAAACATCACACAAATGATGTTTTTAGACCCCATAAACATCATTTGGACTTCCCTTTTTCACATCTTCATGTTAAATCCTCGAAAAGATCGAATCGGAATTTTTTAGCAAAGATTTTGTGACAAATGTACAAGAACTGTCACAATGTTTAAGCCAAACTTGAAATCTTGATCAACCCACTATTACAAATCTGATGATGAACAAAAAGACTTATTCATTATAGCTATAAATTATCAAAAACTGAGATTGAAATGGAAAAAATGGAATATTAATTTGGTAGAAGAGATAGAGAGAGGAAGGAGTCTTTTTTTAACAAACTGGCACCTCATTATGGGGAGTCCTTTATGAGCTGTTTAATACTCTAATCTGTCCACCAAGGGGTGTTTGTTTGTTTATAAAATTCTTCTTTCAAAATATAAGATTATTATTAATTTTTTAAAATATATTTTATAATTTAAAATTGACATAGATTCTATTAATTTTAATCAATACAGTAATGAATATTATAAATTATTTAAAAAAATTATTCGTTGTAAAATTTATTATTTCAAAAATTTTAATTAGATATCTCAATTTGGAGTTTAAAAATATATCAAATTGACTTTCAAAAATCAATAATAATTTTATAATTTGGGACCAGGCGAATATTAATTAAATTGTTTAATTTATGAAACTTTGACAGTTGGATTAATCGGAGCATATATAGAGAGAGAGGACAAAGAGGAATTGACAGACGGTGCCAACAAGGTCAAGGGGGTGGTATAAATTCGCCGGAGAGGTCGGAGCTTTAGACCCAATATTTAGAAATATATGCAAAACTTTATTAGGAATGTCAGTTGGAATGCTCCTCTAATCATTTGATTATTTAATAATCATATTTATTATAAAAAAATATAAAAAAATAATTACGTCTTTTAATGACAACAATGAAATCGAAGAGAGAATGATTAATAACTTGAGATGAAACAAAATACGTGAAATTTTTTAATGACTTTTTGCCCGAGACAAGAACGCGTTGGTGAATTTGGGATGGCGCCAGATTTTCTGAGAGGATCACAACTAATAATATACTTTATGATTTTATATGTTATATGTTATATTTTTTTTATTATGAGTTACATAAATAATTATACTTAATAATATTTTAACTATAAATTTAATATAGTAAAATAATTTTATAATTCTATCAAATCCATATGGAAAAGTATAAGTGCACAACATTTTTGTGCACAACATGTTGTGCACTTTCATCTACACCATTCAATGGTAGGGTCTGACACGGAAATCCGTGTCAGGCCCCACCATTGAATGGTGTGGATGAGTGTTGTGCACATGTTGTGCACAAAATGTTGTGCACCTAAAGTCGTCCAATCCATATATTGATACGTCGCAATAGTAATTCGATACAAAACTTTTGTAATATATAATAACCACTTAAAGAAAAAAAAATTAAAGAATTTTAGACCAATGTTTTATTTTAAATTTGAAACGGAACATTAATTCATTTAAAATTTTGATCCTATGACTCTAAATCTATAGATCATTGGACCAAAAAACATTAAGTTCGATCTCCTGATATAAGTCGGGCTTGATGATATCGAGATTATTATCTGACTGTTGGGATGTAAATATTTGGACCATGACTCACTATTTAAATATCTTTTAAAGTCAAGTTAGTGAAGAAATAAGGACAAGACTTATCAGGGGGATTTTTGGGACAGTGGGACATTACCATAATATCTTCTCAGTAATTTAATATTAGGGAAAAGAAGAGGCAGTCATACAGGGGGTTACTATCAGAGAAAAGGAAGAAGAGCAAGAGATGATTATTTACAGAGAAACACCATCACATAAGCCAGAGGAAGAATAGATCATCTTCTCCATTACATCAAATATTAGACCGGAATACTCTATCTTGGTCACACTCCGGCGCACATCGATATACACAGAGTTATTGTAATACACAACGTGGACACACAAGCACCATTCATACACGTCAGTAAATATCGAAGGGTAGTGATGTACATCACGTGTATGAAGAAACATTATTGTGTCTCGTTATAAATCGCTATGTTGTAGCACTTCCAATATCTTTCTAGTGGATTTCTGGCATATCACCCGTGGTTTTTCCCGTATTGAGTTTCCACGTAAATCATTGTGTTATTATTTTCAGTATTTACTTGATCAAACATCTATTATTCCAGCATAATTTGGGCTCTCCATTGATGACACGTTTTGGGCTGACTGACCGGGTGATTTTGGCCCACGTCCAGAATTTGACGTCAACACTGACCATTATAGGCTTAAGGGGTATTTGTTTATCACTTAATGGATATGGATATTTCTAAATCTGAATCAATTAGTCATTAAGTATATTTGATAAAAAAAAACTAGATGCACTGAATGGATGCTAAATTTCTGAATGATGCACTGATTTAGCCAGCCTAAAAATTGCAATTGATTCGATCAGCCCAAACTAGCTACCGTCTTTTTTATTCTCCTTTTCTCTCATATCCTGTTTTACCCACCTCTTTATGGAATTCGATGAGAGATTAGGCAAAACCAAAAATGGGTACACAATGTTATGAAATTCGGACCGGATCGATCGGTTGAACTGGGACTCGGTTCAATGTCCAATCCAGTTTGGACCGGTTCAATTGATTTTGTCAAAAATCGATAGAACCAATTGATCATCGATTCGATCGGTGGTTCAACTAGTAAAACCGGTCAGTTGAACCGATTTTAAAGTGTTTTTAAATTATTATTTTTTATAAAAATATTTTTATTTATAAAATTAGATATTTTTAGTAATATTATAACATAATTTCATTATATTTTAACTTACGAAAAGTTAGATGTTTTAAAATTTTATTAATTATTAATAATATATTTTTATATATATTAATGACGTCACCGATTTAATAATGATTCGACCACTGGTTGAACTAGTGATCCATCCACCCGACACCCTTTTTGGTTCGATGATCGGTCTATGTCTGAAAATATTATGGGTAAGTACATGAGGAAATCAAAGACGACAGGGGAGGTGGCTCTCATGGAAGTCTCGAATCATTAATCCCCTCTTTATCTCGTTGCTCCGTCCACGATGGCTTCAGGTGGTTCCTACCTTCAACTCCAAGTTGCCAGCTTGAAAAACACACAATCCTAATCAAATAACAAAGACAAAAATAGATATATGTTAGCCGTAATTCCAATTCTAGGGCGAATTCAAGGTTGAGGGTAGGTTCTGTAAATTTTGGGTCGAATTGCTTAAAGGAAGAAAATGATGGTCAATTTTGGTTGTTTCAAGTTATAATTGTGTTAATTAGGGTATTCATTTTTTGTTCAAAGACTATGCTTTCATTAATGCATTTTTTTTATATGTACATTAATTTATATTAAATGTGATTGATTCACTTAAGCAATAACAAATAATAAAATTAAATATTAATATGTGAGTATAAAATTAAATATTAACATGTGAGTATAAAATTGTTAGCTAAAAAAATATATCCTATTTTAGCATTATTTTTAGATTAAATTGTTAGCTAACAATCAAAATACATTTGAAAATATAAATTTATTTTTAAGAAATTAAAAATATATCCCTTTATTAAAAATAATTATTTTAATTTTACTTAAATTTGTAATGAAATTCAGAGGATTAAAATAGTAAAAAACTGTTATTCAGATATTTCAGACATATCATTTATTAAACAATTTTTTTTATTCAGTATTTAGAATTCTGCTTCGTTCAGCTCATTCAGATTACTTAAATATTCAAAACTGTTCCATTCAATTTTATCAAACAGCCCCTTAGTATGTAACATCCCAGGGCTTGTCATTTGACTTATTTATATTAACACAATCGTAATAAAAAAATAAAAAAAATAAAAATTTCATTTATAATATCAAATCTTCAAAATAAGAATTCAAAACTAATAACAAATTAATCAAATTTAGTTATATTTACTAATTTCAAAATTAAAACTGAGGTAATAACTAACTCTTGCCGCGTAACTCTCACGTACAAACCTTAATGCTAACTAAGTTGTGTTACCTGCCATGAGGAATAGAAAAGGACCGGTAGTGAGCAAAAAGTTCATATATGGATACAGATAATTGGAAAAAAAAAAAATACACAAACGAATGAAAGTAAATACATTATTTAAGAATATGATGTATCAAGTGCAACAACTTGCCATAAAAATCTAAAATGTCTTTCATAAATAAAATAAAATGTCTTTCATAGTATCAGTATATAACTTAATCTTCTTATCAAATATATGGCATTTAATCTTACCCTAAATATAAAAATATAAGATATTGAAAAATAACTAAATAAAATACTTTTCGAATATATTTACTCACCACTTACAAACTTACATATATACTATCAAGATTATCATTAATGAAAGTAAGATACCTATCAAATCATATTTTATTTACATTAGCTTACTCACACTTACTCAAACTTACTCATAATCTTACAACTCACAAAACATACGAAATCATATTTTACACATATATATAAGACAACAACTTACATTGGAGTCATATTAAAAATATGGGTCCCACTTACACGATATCCTACTTTTCGGTTATTCATAAATGAATAATTATCAAATAACTTACACGGAGTTGCAAGACACATAACACAATGTTACCCAATATGATAAACTTGCATTGCACAATACTACTCAATATGATAAACTTACACGAACTTGCAAGACACACATCACAATACTACCCAATATCACACACTTACATAAACTCCATAGCTTACACTTAATAGTTGTGATTGTACATAAACTTATATAAATTTACAAGGCACATATCATAATACTACGCAATATCACAAACTTACACAAACTCTATACTTTAGATTTACCAATCACGACCGTACATGTCCCATAACATTGGCCACATGCCTACACTATATATGCCACGTAAGAAATGTCTAGTATGAGATTCAATCCACTCACATCGGATATCTTAAAATGATCTTAATTATATATATCAAAATATAAAAATAAATAAATTACATCAAAAGTAAAATCATACATAAATCTGAAACATAAGTTCACTCATAATATTATTGGGACATCTCAAATATATAAAGAAACTTACTAGAAAATATTATAAATGATAAATAAAACAAAATACTAATGTTCCAAAACTTACTAAATATAATATTAAACGTCACAACAATATAATCTCATTTTGGTAACTAAAATAACTCATAAGTTACTTCTGCACTTACATATTCATAAATTCCTTAAAATAAATAACAAAAAAGTTAAGAAATTCCTAAAATACCCAATTTGTCAAAATATATTTAAGATCTAGTACATTATCTTGACCATAACACCTTCAATTTGAATTTATTTCCGAAATATAAAAATATTCTGAAAATTGAACTTCAAAATATTCAATTTAGACACAAGAAACACCTAAATCAAGTTTAAAACTATCAAGTTATCAAATTTTGAAAATTCAAATTTGCTGTAGAAAATCTGTTATGCTAGTTTCAAACCAGTTTTAGAAATGTTATGTTTTGACATACAAAATAACAAAATTAGCAAAAACTTAAAGAACAAACGTTTTAGAGGATTCAAGATCTTTCCAGATTGTTAAGAATCATCTAAATCATAGTTAAAATGAATTTTATACGACTTTTATAAGATACTGATCAAATTTTTATCACAAAAAATAGTGTTTGTACAAAAGTTTTGTTTCAACCAATTATGAATTAAAATCTTGAAAAACTCAAAGAACAAAAATTATAGATGACCTTTATACCATTTCAAAAAGTCCAGAATTAGATAAATCAGAAAGAAATGAATTTAATCTGATTTTTCTAACAATGTTGAAAATTCTAAACAGATTTTGTGCGTATTTAAATTTTAGAAAGCGAAGATTCGTACCTTAATTAGGTGAAATATCCCAAATTTGTCTTCTATCATATTTCTCACAAACCCTAATTAATGATTGACGAAAATCCTAACTTAAGTGTATAATCAAATAAATATTTAGGATTGAAAAGATGGTTAGAATTAACAAAAATATAAAACATAAACATTCTTACCTTGAAACTAAGAACCCTAACTAATTATTATTCTTCCATATCAATCATCCTCTCTATTCTTTCTCCTTCTAATCCTTGATTAAGGAAAATAAAACAACGTAATATATTTTTCATTCTATCACAAATATATAAATCTCTTAAACTAAGTTGAACTAGGCCAAACCCACTAATAAATTATTAAGCAAATCACATTAAATACATTAACTACTATTAAATAAATTAGTTAGGCCTAAAACACTTAAATTAGATAAAATATTAAATTGTACTTCATTTTTATTTTTATTAATTACTTAAGAGGAAAAAATATATATTAAAAATACGAGATGTTACATAATATATATATATATTGAATAATCACCGGAGTTTTTTCTTTTTCACATACAACTTTATTTGAAGACTCACTAGAATATTTCCTTTTTCGCTTACAACTTTATTTGATTAATAGAAGCCTTGATTATTGAAATCACAAAATGAATATATATTAAACTTTTCATGAATTATATAATTTTTTTTTTAATAAATATATGATTAGTGTAAGACCCCGAATTTTATGAAATATAAAATTTAATTTTTCTTCATTTATATATATTTTTTTTCTGAAACAGTAAGTGGTTAAATTGACAAAGTTAAAAGTTAAGGATGTTATGTGTAAATTATTTTATGTCGGACAATATTCGTTTAGTCGGAAAATATTTGTGATGCCCCCAAATCTGGGCCCACACAGCCCAAACTTGAGTTGTCAAAAGACTTTAACAAAATTATTGCAAGTAGTGCAACGTACAACAATACGGTGTATAATAATAATACACAACTATTGTCACACTATTTTACAACACGTGAAGTCTACGATAGCTATCCCTTGGACTCTCACTCCATCCCCCGGCTAGACTCAGCTACGTTTTCATCTCATGTTGAAAAACAATGGAACAAAAAGAAATGGTGAGCTCAAATAGTCCAGTAAAGAATATCATGACTAAGATAATGACGAGTAAATTATTGTTAGCCTTCAACAATTGAGTTCTTGATAAAATACAATAGACTACAAGGTTTATATCAAAAACTGCAGTTAAATTCTTGAACAATGTTCAGATCAATAATAGGAGCGGAATGAGCAATCTATTAGAAGAATAATACAAACTATAATGTCCACTCGCTTATCCTTTTAGGAAAAACATCATCAACTTTTATTATCTGAAATATCATTAGTCAAGCTAATACAAATTCACAGTTCCTGGTCATAATCATGCAGATCAACAATTCATCTTTGCACTACGGGCCATGATAGGGTTGAATTATATGATATTTTTATTCCCTAATACTTAGTTTTTATATTTATTGAATGCTTAAATGTTTAATTATTTAGCTTATTTTGGTTTTAATGGGTTTTATAGGATTTTAGTTAATTTATGTTAATTTAGGTAATTTTACAGTATTTTTATATTTCTTTTTATTTATGTGTTTTTATTTATTTTTAGTGTTTTAGGTGTTTTATTTATTATTATGTATTTTTAGTATTTTTATTTATTTTTAATTAATTTATATTTATTTTTGTAGGAAAAATAAGTTTTGAGGGCCAAAGTGTAAATTCCGTAAAATCTACAAAGACCGGGGGCAATTCTGTAAATTCCAGAAAAGTTGGCCGGCCCGCGCAATGCGCGCGGATGGAGAGTATGCCGCAAGGAGAAAAAAACGCCGTTTTGGTCTAAGCGGAAGAAATAGTCTTCGCGCAATGCGCGGATGTGGTCAGTTGGCACGGGCGCGTGGATGTCACGCGCCAACGGGAAAAAAAAGAAAAAGCGCGTGGCGGCTGGCGTCAGAGAAGAGAGAGAAAGTGGCGGTTGACAGCTTTATTACTTTTTCTTCTTTATTTTGGATTTCCTACACTGCAATGCAACAAATCAGTAGAATAAAAGTCCAATTTTAATTTGGAAAATGAAGCAATAATTCTTTAATTTATTTTTAATATTTTATTTAGACTTTCAACTAGGGTTAGGAAAATAATTATTTTCTTTTTCTTTTATTTTTAATTGTAAATTCTACTAGGGTTAGGAGGATTTTGGAGCCTATAAATAGAGGGTTTGAGATACATTGTAAGACACAACTTTTCTTATAATAAAAATTCTCTCTTATTTTATTTAGTATTCTTTATTATTATGAGTAGTTAATTTATTTTTCTTGGGTTAAGTGATTGAAGCCATCAAGATTTATACACTGTGAGATCTAATTTATTTTAATTGTTCAATTTATATTTTGATTATTGAATATTCTTCTATGCTTAATTTTATGATTAGTTTGTTTAATTGCTAGGAGGCCTACTAGTTTATTATTCATATTAATCTACTGCTATTTGTGAAGCAACTAAGTTTAATAATTATTTTGCAGATCAAAAGATTATTTTATCTTAGGAAGAATATTCATCTAAATTAAATGCAAACAAGTGGCTTGTGTTGTTTAGTTCAACGATCTCTCTAATTCCTTATGGTGCTATTAAATTAAATCTTTAGCAAGTGCCGGAGGTTGTTTAATAGTAAGGGTATTTAGACCAAGTGACTCTATTTATCTAAAATTAAGGAGAGATGAGAAAAATTATTCCACCTGCGAGTAGTTCTTTCTACGGTGAATCTTCAAAATATTAATTGATTTATTTTTGCATCAGTGATCAGTTGTAAATTCTTGATGGTGGATATTAACTTAAACCAAGGCTTTTTATTTTTATTTATTTCTTGCATAATTATTTTAATTAGTTTTATTTAAATTATTTTTTAATTACAAAATCCCCCAACTTTTGTTTGCAAAAACATAAGATTAAATTAATCATTCTCTGTGGGATCGACTCTTGCTTACACTACTACATATTTATTTTACAAAGTAAGATTTTATTTTTGGGTTCTTGCGACATCACACCAGGCCAAAGACATTCAATATAACATCAACGATCATGATTATACCAGATTCAGCCTTTGATCATAATTATACCAAATAACAGTTCATATTTGCACTACGGGCCAAAGATATTCAATATAACACCAACAGTCATGATTATACCAGATTCAGCCTTTGGTCATAATCATACCAAACAACAGTTAATCTTTGCACTACTGGCCAAATAGAACATTCATCATGTGCCATAAAAGACATCGAACAGATGTATCGCCTTTAACCTATTATATCTCCTTTAACCTATCATCTATTCGACAATTATATCGCATCTATCATCTGTGCCTCCGGCCACAGATATTCACAACAACTTGATTTTGGATTATTAGAATGATATAAATGATGAACAGAAGAAACAGGATAAACAATAAGTATCAGAAGTTTACTTTGTGCATATTCAAATAATGTCCAATTTGTCAACATGATGTGGAGTGAAATTCAAAAATGATATTCAATATCCACAGTTCAGAATAACAGTTACAGTTCAATAGAAAGGTTCACATAAATAGGATGGTTCAATTGAAATGATGAAGTGCAACTATTATGGAACATATAATATTTTTAGGAATTATAGAAGTAATAGTTCCATAATAAGTTTCGATTTAGGCGTATGAAAGAAAATAATATCCCTTACCATAACAGGTTTAATTAACAAAAGGTGAAGGAAATTAATATCCCTTACCATAGTAAGTTTGAATAATGGAAGATGAAAAAGATGGTATCCCTTGTAATGTCCTAGAATTTCCACATCTTTATTAATTAAATTATTAATTTAATTTCCAAAGAGTTAGTTTTACGAGATTATTTAAATCTTTTTATGTGATTAATTAATTATGTGATTAAATAATTATGTAATTAATTACTAAAATTAATTAAAGGGGGTCACTAATATGTTATTACATTAGTGAACAAACCCTAAAGTTTTAATATCAAAATAATTGATAAGTTTCCTATTAATTAAATATTCAATTAAATTGAATATAATGAGTGAATTAAATATAATAAATTAATTAATACGATTATTAATTAATGTAAATAATGTGAAATATTAATAATAATATTTATTAGTCCATTTAGTAATTTAATACTTATGGGTTAGAATATTTAATTATTTATTCAATCTAATTATTTATTTAATCATGGATTGAATAATTAATGTGTAAATTATTAAATTAGCCCAACATGGGTCAATTAGTAGCCCAAGTGGAGAATAATAAAATTTGACAATTTAGTAGCCCAAACAATTTAATAGAAGCCCAATTGGTATTTTAAATTAAAGCCCAATGATTGGCCCACTTGGAAAAAAACAATTAAATAACTAATTAATTAATTAAAAAAGTGGAATGTGACTCAATTTTGGGACAACCCAACTTGGATCAGCCGACCATGTGTTGAAAGAGAGAGAAAAATGATTTTTATTTGTAATTTTCATTTATTTATTTAATAGATTGCTTGTTTTATTTTTTTCAAGTACAATGACCATGCCTCTTTTCACCAACTAAGGATGGGCTAAATTTCTTGTGTAAGTATACTTGCTATCTCATTATGGAGATTTGATAGATATAGATTTTATATCTATGACCATTGTAAGTATACTTACAATTTAGTAGTCTTGGAAATTCATTTCTCATCTTTTATTTTCAAACCAAAAGAGAGAGCTAGAGAGCATTTGAGAGTGAGAAATATAGTGAGAGCAAAATACTAAGAGGGAAGAAGGAGTTCTTGGTTCATGCCTTCAAATCTCATCAACTACTTTGGAAGAAAAAGAAAGATAGCCATTAAATCAAGGTAATGGTTATTCTAAATCTAAGTTTTATTTTTAAATTAAATAATCATCATGCTTGTATAAACATATTAATATAGTTATTAATGTGTAGAGGTAATATTTATGCCATGCTTGAGTTTAATATGTATTTTGGTATATTTATATGCTAAAATATGTATTTAATAGTGTATAATCAAGTCTTGAAATATATGACCAAAAATATTTTTGTAAAACTTAGATTTGATGTTCTAATATTATAGAACATTAAATCATGAGAAAAACAAAGTTTGAATCACTCAAAATGGAGTTATACACAAAAAGTTATGATTTATAGTAGTTTGTGTGATGTAAAAATTTTTATAAAAAAATATTGATATTAAATCATGAAAAATTAATTTTTCATGTTATAAATTAATATAAGGTGATTGGTAATTTTTTTGGATTTTTATTGAAGAGATAAAGATTTATTGAAGGTATAATTTTAATTAAAGTGTGTATAGCCGGAACTGTTCACATTCTGCTTGGAAGAAAAATTTTTAACACTGGCCGCGCAATGCGCGAGGTACTGTTCACCGAGGACGCGGTGCCAAACGACGTCGTTTGGCGTCCGTAGAAAAATTCACTCCGCGCGTACGCGCGGAAGCCGTTTCCGGCTTTTCCAAAACGGCGTCGTTTTGACCCGTAAAACTGAAACGCGCGCCATGCGCGGTAATAAATTTTCGGCGAAATTACGATTCTGCCCCTCCGTGTTTTTCTTGGCAGAATTACCATTCTGCCCTCGGTCCGGTTTTTCAACTTATTTACGAAAATGCTATTCGGGTAAATTTAAATTAATTTAAATATTTGAAAATTAATTTAATATTATAACAAAAATAATAATAATACAAAATAATATTGGAGAGGTTATTTTTCAGTAAGTTTAATATTTAAATATTTTAAATATTAATCTAGTTAGCTAAACCATGGTTAAGTTAAATAAATTATTATTATTTATTATTTAAAATACTAATAATAAATAAAGGTAATAAATTAGCAATTATTATTTAATTCCTATTAAATAATAGGTAAAGAGAGATAAAATTTATAAATTAATTATTTATTATTTAAATATTATTAAATAATAAATAAGGATAATTAAGTAATTAATTATTATTTATTTAGTATTAAATAACGATTAATGGAAACTAAGTTATTAGATTAATAATTTATTATTTAATTTAAATAATAAATAAAGAATGAATTGATTATTATTTAACCTTAAATAATAATTAAAATTAATTAAGTAATTAATTATTATTTAATTGACATTAAATAATAATTAAAGAGGATTAAAATTAGTAAACTATTATTTAATTTCCTTAAATTAAATAATAAGTAAGGGTAATTACTTAGTTAATTATTGGTTGATTAATATTAAATTAAAGAAGGTTAAAATTAAGTCAATAATTATTTATTATTTAATTATAATTAAATAATAATTAAGTACAATTAGTTATTATTTATTTTAAATAATAACTAGAGTTAATTAATTAATTTCTATTTAATCAAGATTAAATAGTAATTAAAAAGATATTGAGTTAATAAAATAAATTGAATTTAATTAAACAATTATAATAAGTTGTTTAAAGGTTTAATAAGTGTCCAACACTTAAGAAAAATATTTTCTAACTTATTAAATTATTAACCTAAGATGATTAAGGGTTTATAAGGTTAATAATATTGTTTTGACTAATGTAAATTATGTGTTAGTACTTATATGTGGTAAATAAGTTCATTGTTAAGCGTATAGTTATGCAAATACGCCGTACTAATTATTAGACCGACTTTATTAAATGTTAGGTCTTTCAAAGCAAGTTAGTTAAAGCTAGACAATTATTGTAGCTGAGCAGACAGGCAAGTTCTCTAACCCTACTCAATTATTATTGTTGAACAAGTTTCCATACTTGTATTTATTGTTAAAGCTTGAAGTGGTTTAATTATCGAAAATTATTCCACATCCATATTGTTTATACAATCGCACTTAGTGCATTTGAAGCTTGTTAGTTCTTGATTCACGAACTGTATTAAAAATGTCTGAAGCTAATAGTTCAGCTAGACATTGCGTTTCTAAATTCAATAACTTGAATACTTTTAAAAGCTTATCCAAACCATTGTTGGGTGCGGATTTCTTATATTAAGACTGAGATTTGAACAACCCTAAATTAGGGGATTTTGTGTCGGGAAACCGATTTTGGCGCCAGTGACTAAATGTAATGCATATACAGCGGGTTGAATAGGCTGATCCCCTTGAAAACCAAACAACTCAAAGGGTCGGAGGAAACTCTATTGTACCCTCGTTAGTTCAGGGTCCTTGGTGACCACTCAGCATTTTAAGATTCAAATAGTCTGTTTATTAAAATTTGAATCTTGTTTCATTCACAATTGTTATATCTATTGTTGAATCATTATTGATATTTCTCATTCATTCATGATATATTAAATCTCCATGATTGTTCTAAACTTGCTGAGCAAACTAGTTGCTCATTCTTGTTATATCATGAACCATTTTTCAGATAGACCCGATTGCTCGAAGAAGGATAAGGGAAAAGGAAAAGCCCGAGATTAAGTTAGCTTATGCATGCTAATTAGATATTTAAATATGTATTTACTGTTGAAGAACCTTTTGTAATTCCTTATGATAGGAACTGTTTTTATGTTAAGGTTGGTAGACCCTGGTATTGTAACCTTTTGAAGGGAACCAATATGTATTATTCCGCGATATTTAAATGCAATGTATGTATTTAATTGTTAGTAATGTGTTGAATAGTGAGAACCAAACTCGAGGTTATGGAACCCGGATTTGGGGTCGTCACAGGTTGGTATCAGAGCTGTAGGTTAGAAACGTTAGGATTTGCGAAACCTAAGTTATAACCTTAGTATTAAACTCATATCGAGTGCGTTAGGGGATGAATCGGGGAGATTCATCATGTTGTGTATTTTTGGAGATGGATTGAGAAAATCCATCGAGCCGAGATGTACATGATAAAATATCATTTCATTTCATCAATGAATATATTTTATTGCTGTACTAACGTGTGTTATTGTTTTATGATATAGGATGGCAGAGATCGGACAGTCGAGTCGCACTGCTGAGGAGGACTATATTGATATCCATATGGATACTGCACAGCCGCTGGTGGCTGCACCCATAGAGGAGCCAGAGTCGGATCCTGAGGAGGGGGATCGCGTGGAGCCCGTCTGGGGCGGAGTCATGAGGCCTTACAGTGAGGATGAGGCAGAGTCGGAGGAGTCTGAGGAGGAGGAGTCAGCTGATGGCATGGGCACCACTGCCGCTGACATCATAGATGGACTGACCACTAGGAACGAGGAGCTGGAGGCAAGGGTCCAACATTTGGAGGAACAGAATCTGACCCATCAGCACATGGAAGATCAGTATAGGGATGCGGCTTACCAGTTCTCTGGCGAGAACACAGAGCTGAAGGAGAGGATTGTAGGACTGGAGGATCAGGTACAGGAGTACGAGGATTCAGTGGAGCACTTTGTGGTGCTAACTCATCAGCTGGTAGATCAGGACGTAGAGCTGCAGGCCAAACTGGCAGTAGCTGAGACTAGGTTGGCAGAGGCTGAGCTGAAGGTTCAGCAAGTACAGGCAGGGAAGGACGCCATCCGTGCACACTGGCAGGAGGCGATAGAGGATCGGATAGAGATGGAGAGACAGCGGGATGCCGCTCATGGCCAGATGATGGAGTTAGAGGAGGAGGTCCGCGAGAAGCGGGTGAGGACGGATAGACTTAGCTATGTCTACCGGTCTTCATATGGTAGACTTCAGAGCAGGGTGTACTATTACCCAGCTGAAGAGGGCCAGTCTATGCACACCATCAGCAGGGATGTGGTGATGGCCATCGGGGATGAGGAGTATGACGACGCGATCCGTAGGGGGATGCGCACTCAGTAGTGGTAGTTGTTTTCTAATTTCGTATGTAAATAGATGCAGTATAACCCAACTTTTGTTTTATTAGAGGGTTAATATGTCACTAAATCCCAACTCTAGGAAGTTGTAGGATATGTCAGATCCCATCTTTTGTAGCTTCTCAGGGATAGAAGCATTTGTAGCGGTATGCTTTTGATGTAAAGTGCTACGCACTACTGTTTTAGCATATGAATATAAATGCAGTTGAAATTATGTTTATATGCGTATTGAAATAATTACTTGTATTTTAGCTAAACATTGTCTAAGATACAAAATAATGAAATGAAAAAGATGAAATTAGTATAATAATGTAAATTTTTGTTTATAACAGAAAATGAGGCCACGTAGACAACCACCAAGGAACCAGGGGGTAGAAGAGTCAGTTAACAACGACGCGGGGGGACACAACGTAGACCCAATGCAAAACTTTGTCGACATGCTAGCTGAGGCGATGCAAAACCGCCACCCTGTAGTAGCAAATCCACCACCACCACCAAATCAGTTGGCAAACTTCAAAGACTTTAAAGCGGTGGGACCGCCAGAGTTTAGGGGAACGTCGGACCCGATAGAGGCCCAATCCTGGATAAAGGAGATAGAGAAAGCGTTCGTTATCGCAAGAGTAGCTGAAGAGCAAAAGACAATCTTTGCTACCTACATGATGAAGGGAGAAGCCAATTTCTGGTGGGAAGCCAATCAGAATAGGGCTGGGGATGGTGTAGTGCCATGGACAAGATTCAAGGAAATATTCGATGAGAATTATTTTCCAAAGAGTATGAAAAGTAGGATGGAAGTAAAATTTCTAGAGCTGAAACAGGAGAACATGTCGGTACCGGAGTACGCGGCAAAATTCAATGAGTTGGCCAGGTTCGCTCCACATCAAGTGGATACGGAGGAACGCAAGGCCAGAAGATTCGAGAATGGGTTGAGACCTTGGATATTCAACAAGGTAGCGGTACTGCAGATTGACTCGTTCGCAACGTTGCTGGAGAAGTCAATCATTGCTGAAGGTGGAAGCGACGCGTTGACCAAGTTTAACCAAGAGAGAAATAAGAAGAAAAATGAAGGGGGAAGCAAGAGCAGTAACAACGGAGGCAATAATAACAACAATAAGCGTAAGTGGGACAACAGCAACAACGATAGGAACTCGGGAAATCAGCAAGGAAATACCCAGAAAAAGCCGATATGTAATATATGTGGAAAGGCCCATTTCGGGGAATGCAGGAAAGGAAAGAATACATGCTACAATTGCGGTCAGGTGGGACATATTTCTCCAGATTGTCCCCTCCCAAAGAAAGGGAGATGCTATTCTTGCGGAGCATCTGACCATCTGATTAAGGATTGCCCTAAGAAGAAGAATGACGGGGGTAGCGGCTACAAGGGCAATAACAGCAAACTGACTATCGGGGGACCGGTACCACAGAACAAGCCGACAGCCCGGACTTTCAATATGACGGTGCAAGATGCCGTGGGGTCAAAAGACGTGGTGTCAGGTATTATTCCGATCAATAATATAAATGCATATGTATTGTTTGATTCGGGTGCTACCTGTTCATTTGTGTCTGATGATTTCGCTAGACGATTAGAGTTGCCTAGGGACAAACTAGAAAACTCAATGAACATAGAAGTTGCTAATAAAGAAGTGATTCCGGTAGAGTACATACATAGAAATTGTTGTGCTGAAATCAGGGGTCAGAAATTAAATGTGAATCTAATTCCAATACGTCTGGGGGAATTTGATGTAATACTTGGGATGGATTGGTTGTTTAAACACGGGGCGATAATTGATTGTCAAAAGAAGTGCATACACCTTAAGACACCAAATAAGTCTAAGGTCGTATTTTATGGCAGCAAATCGTCAAGACAGTCTTCTTGTCTGACGATGATGCAGGCCAAGAAATTATTGAAGAAAGGTTGTGTAGGGTATTTGGCTCATGTGGTTGACACACAAGTGGTGAGTCCCGAGATGGAGCAAATACCAGTAGTTAGGGAGTTTACGGATGTTTTTCCAGATGTACTGCCGGGTTTACCGCCGGACAGGGAGATAGAATTTGTGATTGATTTAGTACCGGGGACAGCACCGATATCGAAAGCACCATATAGGATGGCTCCGGTAGAACTAAAGGAATTGATGGTGCAATTGCAGGAGTTGTTAGACAATAAGTACATTCAGCCAAGTGTTTCTCCATGGGGAGCACCGGTGCTGTTTGTAAAGAAGAAGGATGGATCGATGAGATTGTGTATGGATTATAGAGAGCTGAATAAGGTGACAATTAAGAACAAGTACCCGTTACCACGAATTGACGATCTTTTCGATCAATTGAAAGGGGCGAAGTACTTTTCAAAGATTGACTTAAGGACTGGTTATCATCAGTTGAAAGTCAGGAAGGAGGATATACCCAAGACGGCATTCAGAACTCGATATGGGCATTATGAGTTTCTGGTGATGTCGTTTGGACTAACGAATGCGCCAGCCGCATTTATGGACATGATGAACAGAATATTCAAGCAATACTTGGATAAATTTGTAGTCGTGTTCATTGACGATATTCTGGTGTATTCCAAAACGGAGGAGGAGCATGCTGAACACCTAAGATTGGTGTTGGAGATTTTACGGAAGGAGCGGTTGTACGCTAAGTTTTCAAAGTGTGAATTCTGGTTGGAAAGAGTTCAATTTTTAGGTCATGTTATTGACAAGGAAGGAGTTTCGGTTGATCCGGCAAAGGTTGAATCGGTAATGAATTGGGAACAACCAAGGACGCCGACAGAAGTAAGAAGTTTCTTAGGGTTAGCGGGTTACTATCGGAGGTTCATTCAAGACTTCTCAAAGATAGCAACACCGTTGACCAACTTAACAAGAAAGACGGTGAAATACGTGTGGACAGAGAAGTGTGAGGAAAGTTTTCAGGAGTTAAAGAAAAGACTTAGTGAAGCACCTGTATTGACCTTACCAGGCGATACAGGAGGTTTTACGGTCTACAGTGATGCATCGCACAAGGGGCTTGGCTGTGTGCTTATGCAAAACGGCAAAGTCGTTGCGTATGCGTCCAGACAATTAAAAGATTATGAGAAGGGATATCCTACCCACGACTTGGAGCTGGCAGCGGTAGTGTTTGCCCTTAAAATTTGGAGACATTATCTGTACGGAGAAAAATGTGAGATATTCACAGACCATAAGAGTCTGAAGTATATCTTCACACAGAAGGAGCTGAATATGAGGCAACGGAGATGGTTGGAATTGATCAAAGATTATGATTGTGAAATTCTATATCATCCCGGCAAGGCCAACGTAGTAGCGGATGCTCTGAGTAGAAAGAGCAGGGAGAAATTGTTCATATTGACAGATCAAGAACAATTGGTTCAAGAGATGGCTCGAATGGAGTTGGAAGTGAGAAGTCCAAACGAGTCAATAGAAGTCGAGGTGAGCCCAACCTTGTTAGATAGGGTGAAAGAGGCTCAAGACAAAGATGAGGAATGTGACAGAATCCGGAAGAGGATGACCGATGGAGAAGAGGTCAAGTTTAAAATTGATAGCATGGGATTGCTGAGATTTGAAAATCGTGTTTGGGTACCGCTAGTGCCTGAATTACGAGAGGAAATTTTGCAAGAGGCCCACAGTACGAGATACTCGATACATCCGGGGAGTACGAAGATGTATCAAGATCTACGTCAGCATTTTTGGTGGCCGAATTTAAAGAGGGAGGTTGCAGAATGTGTCAGCCGATGCCTAACTTGTCAAAGGGTAAAGGCCGAACATCAGAGACCAAGTGGATTGTTACAGCCGTTAGAAATTCCTGAGTGGAAATGGGAGCATATCACAATGGATTTTGTGGTAGGACTTCCAGCAACACAGAAGGGATATGACGCAATTTGGGTGATTGTGGATCGGCTAACAAAGTCAGCGCACTTTTTGCCGATCAAGATCAGGTTCAGTTTGGATCAGTTGTCCAAACTGTACATCAAAGAGATAGTTTCAAGACATGGGGTGCCGGTATCGATTGTGTCAGACAGAGATCCGCGCTTCACGTCAAAATTTTGGAGAAGTCTTCAGGAGAGATTGGGGACACAGTTGAGAATGAGTACAGCGTATCATCCGCAGACCGATGGGCAAAGTGAGAGAACAATTCAGACATTGGAAGATATGCTCAGGGCCTGCGTAATGGATTTCAAGGGCAGTTGGGAAATCCACCTACCACTAGTTGAGTTTGCATACAACAACAGTTATCATGCGAGCATAGGTATGCCGCCTTACGAAGCTTTATATGGCAGAAAATGCAGAACACCTCTGTGTTGGGATGAGGTAGGAGAACGCCGACTGTTGGGGCCAGAGTTGGTTCAACAGACGGTAGAAATTATCAAGGTAATAAGAGCTAGGCTAGTAGCAGCTCAAGACCGTCAAAAGAAATACGCCGATTTACATCGACAGAAACGAGACTTCGAAGTGGGGAGTTTTGTGTTCATTAAGGTATCTCCCTGGAAAGGGAAGATCAGGTTTGGAAAGAAGGGGAAATTGAGTCCAAGGTTCATAGGACCGTTCGAAATATTGAGAAGAGTGGGTGAAGTAGCATACGAGGTAGCTTTACCTCCTGAATTGGAACATATTCACAATGTGTTTCACGTGTCGGTATTGCGGCCATACAAACCAGACTACAAGCACGTTATCTCCTATGAGCCAATTCAAGTCGGGAAGGACTTATCCTATGAAGAAGTTCCTGTTCAGATACTCGATAGGAAGGAACAGAAACTGAGAAATAAGATAATTCACTCTGTCAAAGTACTTTGGAGGAATCACGCCATTGAGGAAGCTACGTGGGAATTAGAGGAGGAAATGAGGACAAATTACCCATTTTTATTTGAGTAACCTTATTTTTACAATTCCGAGGACGGAATTTTTATAAGGAGGGGAGAATGTAATGTCCTAGAATTTCCACATCTTTATTAATTAAATTATTAATTTAATTTCCAAAGAGTTAGTTTTACGAGATTATTTAAATCTTTTTATGTGATTAATTAATTATGTGATTAAATAATTATGTAATTAATTACTAAAATTAATTAAAGGGGGTCACTAATATGTTATTACATTAGTGAACAAACCCTAAAGTTTTAATATCAAAATAATTGATAAGTTTCCTATTAATTAAATATTCAATTAAATTGAATATAATGAGTGAATTAAATATAATAAATTAATTAATACGATTATTAATTAATGTAAATAATGTGAAATATTAATAATAATATTTATTAGTCCATTTAGTAATTTAATACTTATGGGTTAGAATATTTAATTATTTATTCAATCTAATTATTTATTTAATCATGGATTGAATAATTAATGTGTAAATTATTAAATTAGCCCAACATGGGTCAATTAGTAGCCCAAGTGGAGAATAATAAAATTTGACAATTTAGTAGCCCAAACAATTTAATAGAAGCCCAATTGGTATTTTAAATTAAAGCCCAATGATTGGCCCACTTGGAAAAAAACAATTAAATAACTAATTAATTAATTAAAAAAGTGGAATGTGACTCAATTTTGGGACAACCCAACTTGGATCAGCCGACCATGTGTTGAAAGAGAGAGAAAAATGATTTTTATTTGTAATTTTCATTTATTTATTTAATAGATTGCTTGTTTTATTTTTTTCAAGTACAATGACCATGCCTCTTTTCACCAACTAAGGATGGGCTAAATTTCTTGTGTAAGTATACTTGCTATCTCATTATGGAGATTTGATAGATATAGATTTTATATCTATGACCATTGTAAGTATACTTACAATTTAGTAGTCTTGGAAATTCATTTCTCATCTTTTATTTTCAAACCAAAAGAGAGAGCTAGAGAGCATTTGAGAGTGAGAAATATAGTGAGAGCAAAATACTAAGAGGGAAGAAGGAGTTCTTGGTTCATGCCTTCAAATCTCATCAACTACTTTGGAAGAAAAAGAAAGATAGCCATTAAATCAAGGTAATGGTTATTCTAAATCTAAGTTTTATTTTTAAATTAAATAATCATCATGCTTGTATAAACATATTAATATAGTTATTAATGTGTAGAGGTAATATTTATGCCATGCTTGAGTTTAATATGTATTTTGGTATATTTATATGCTAAAATATGTATTTAATAGTGTATAATCAAGTCTTGAAATATATGACCAAAAATATTTTTGTAAAACTTAGATTTGATGTTCTAATATTATAGAACATTAAATCATGAGAAAAACAAAGTTTGAATCACTCAAAATGGAGTTATACACAAAAAGTTATGATTTATAGTAGTTTGTGTGATGTAAAAATTTTTATAAAA
Organism: Hedera helix; assembly: GCA_947179155.2. NCBI lineage: Eukaryota > Viridiplantae > Streptophyta > Magnoliopsida > Apiales > Araliaceae > Hedera > Hedera helix. Next base: position 1,433,247 of record OX359272.1, read on the forward strand.
AAATATTGATATTAAATCATGAAAAATTAATTTTTCATGTTATAAATTAATATAAGGTGATTGGTAATTTTTTTGGATTTTTATTGAAGAGATAAAGATTTATTGAAGGTATAATTTTAATTAAAGTGTGTATAGCCGGAACTGTTCACATTCTGCTTGGAAGAAAAATTTTTAACACTGGCCGCGCAATGCGCGAGGTACTGTTCACCGAGGACGCGGTGCCAAACGACGTCGTTTGGCGTCCGTAGAAAAATTCACTCCGCGCGTACGCGCGGAAGCCGTTTCCGGCTTTTCCAAAACGGCGTCGTTTTGACCCGTAAAACTGAAACGCGCGCCATGCGCGGTAATAAATTTTCGGCGAAATTACGATTCTGCCCCTCCGTGTTTTTCTTGGCAGAATTACCATTCTGCCCTCGGTCCGGTTTTTCAACTTATTTACGAAAATGCTATTCGGGTAAATTTAAATTAATTTAAATATTTGAAAATTAATTTAATATTATAACAAAAATAATAATAATACAAAATAATATTGGAGAGGTTATTTTTCAGTAAGTTTAATATTTAAATATTTTAAATATTAATCTAGTTAGCTAAACCATGGTTAAGTTAAATAAATTATTATTATTTATTATTTAAAATACTAATAATAAATAAAGGTAATAAATTAGCAATTATTATTTAATTCCTATTAAATAATAGGTAAAGAGAGATAAAATTTATAAATTAATTATTTATTATTTAAATATTATTAAATAATAAATAAGGATAATTAAGTAATTAATTATTATTTATTTAGTATTAAATAACGATTAATGGAAACTAAGTTATTAGATTAATAATTTATTATTTAATTTAAATAATAAATAAAGAATGAATTGATTATTATTTAACCTTAAATAATAATTAAAATTAATTAAGTAATTAATTATTATTTAATTGACATTAAATAATAATTAAAGAGGATTAAAATTAGTAAACTATTATTTAATTTCCTTAAATTAAATAATAAGTAAGGGTAATTACTTAGTTAATTATTGGTTGATTAATATTAAATTAAAGAAGGTTAAAATTAAGTCAATAATTATTTATTATTTAATTATAATTAAATAATAATTAAGTACAATTAGTTATTATTTATTTTAAATAATAACTAGAGTTAATTAATTAATTTCTATTTAATCAAGATTAAATAGTAATTAAAAAGATATTGAGTTAATAAAATAAATTGAATTTAATTAAACAATTATAATAAGTTGTTTAAAGGTTTAATAAGTGTCCAACACTTAAGAAAAATATTTTCTAACTTATTAAATTATTAACCTAAGATGATTAAGGGTTTATAAGGTTAATAATATTGTTTTGACTAATGTAAATTATGTGTTAGTACTTATATGTGGTAAATAAGTTCATTGTTAAGCGTATAGTTATGCAAATACGCCGTACTAATTATTAGACCGACTTTATTAAATGTTAGGTCTTTCAAAGCAAGTTAGTTAAAGCTAGACAATTATTGTAGCTGAGCAGACAGGCAAGTTCTCTAACCCTACTCAATTATTATTGTTGAACAAGTTTCCATACTTGTATTTATTGTTAAAGCTTGAAGTGGTTTAATTATCGAAAATTATTCCACATCCATATTGTTTATACAATCGCACTTAGTGCATTTGAAGCTTGTTAGTTCTTGATTCACGAACTGTATTAAAAATGTCTGAAGCTAATAGTTCAGCTAGACATTGCGTTTCTAAATTCAATAACTTGAATACTTTTAAAAGCTTATCCAAACCATTGTTGGGTGCGGATTTCTTATATTAAGACTGAGATTTGAACAACCCTAAATTAGGGGATTTTGTGTCGGGAAACCGATTTTGGCGCCAGTGACTAAATGTAATGCATATACAGCGGGTTGAATAGGCTGATCCCCTTGAAAACCAAACAACTCAAAGGGTCGGAGGAAACTCTATTGTACCCTCGTTAGTTCAGGGTCCTTGGTGACCACTCAGCATTTTAAGATTCAAATAGTCTGTTTATTAAAATTTGAATCTTGTTTCATTCACAATTGTTATATCTATTGTTGAATCATTATTGATATTTCTCATTCATTCATGATATATTAAATCTCCATGATTGTTCTAAACTTGCTGAGCAAACTAGTTGCTCATTCTTGTTATATCATGAACCATTTTTCAGATAGACCCGATTGCTCGAAGAAGGATAAGGGAAAAGGAAAAGCCCGAGATTAAGTTAGCTTATGCATGCTAATTAGATATTTAAATATGTATTTACTGTTGAAGAACCTTTTGTAATTCCTTATGATAGGAACTGTTTTTATGTTAAGGTTGGTAGACCCTGGTATTGTAACCTTTTGAAGGGAACCAATATGTATTATTCCGCGATATTTAAATGCAATGTATGTATTTAATTGTTAGTAATGTGTTGAATAGTGAGAACCAAACTCGAGGTTATGGAACCCGGATTTGGGGTCGTCACATCCCTTATGAGTATAAAGGAAAATAATATTACTTACGAATATGAAAGAAAATTATATTACAAACGAATATGGAATAAAAGTGTCATGTGATAATTCATGTAGACAAATTATTTTTACAAGAGACAAATAAGAAATAAATACAAAGGATTATTCACCAACAGATGGTAGTCCGCGCAATAAGGTTATTCCCATAATTTAATAAAATTTGAATACGAATAGTTATTCACTAAACAGACGGTAATCCGCGCCGTAAAGTTATTCTCAGAGATTAATAAGGAATGAATACGAAAGGTTATTCACCAACAGGCGGTAATCCGCGCCGTAAGGTTATTCCCATAAATTAATACATGAAAATAAATGGCACATCTTATGGGTAAGAAAGAAACGATATTATTTTCGAGAATCAAAGAATGATAATCTCTTACCGTAGTAAGTTTAAATAATAGAATATGAAAGAAGATGATATTGTTTACCTTAATACGTGACTGAATATTGATTAAAATGAGGTTGATTAACTTGAACAGTACTGGTACACTTATAGATCTTCACAAATACTCAAGATGACTTAAGCACACTTAGAGAGAACTTACATAAGTGTGCTTAAGTCATCTTTAGTATTTGTGAAGATCTATGAGTGTATGAGTACTGTTCAAGTTAATTAACCTCATTTAAATCAATATCCAGTCACGTGTTAAGGTAAGGGATTCCATCTTTTTCATCTTCCACTATTCAAACTTACTACGGTAAGTGATTATCATTCTTTGATTCTCGAAAATAATATTTTTTCTCTCTTACTAATAAGATGTGTCATTTATTTCCATGTATTAAATTGTGGGAATAACCTTACGTCGTGGATTACCGCATGTTGGTGAATAACCTTCGTATTCATTTCTTATTAATCTCTGAGAATAACCTTTCTGCGCGGATTACCGCCTGAGTAGTGAATAACTTTTCGTATTAAAATTTTATTAAATTGTGGGAATAACCTTACGACGCGGATTACCACATGTTGGTGAATAACCTTTCGTATTCATTCCTTATTAATATCTGAGAATAACCTGACTACGCGGATTACCGAATGTTTGGTGAATTATTCTTTATATTCATTTCCTATTTTTCTAAACATTTCTATTGAACTGTAACCGTTATTCTGAATTGTGGATCTTGAATATCATTTTTGAATTTTACTCCACATTATGTTGACAATTTGGACATTATTTAAATCTGCACAAAGTAAGCTTCCAATACTTATTGTTTATCCTGTTTCTTCTGTTCATCATTTGTATCACTGTTATTTGTACTAATCATTAAAAATCAAGCTGTTGTGAATATCTGTGGCCGGGGGCACAGATGTGATATAATTGTTGAATAGATGATAGGTTAAAAGCGATATAATAGGTTAAAGGCGATACATCTGTTCGATGTCTTTTATGACACGTGGTGAAAGTTTCCTTTGACCCGTAATGTAAAGATGAACTGTTGTTTGGTATGATTATGACCAAAGGTTGAATACTGGTATAATCATGACTGTTGGTATTATATTGAATATCTTTGGCCCGTAGTGCAAAGATGAACTGTTGATTTGCATGATTATGACCAGGAACTGTGAGTTTGTATTCTCATGGTCAGTGGTGTTTTAGATGATAAAAGTTGATGATGTTTTTCCTAAAAAGAGAAGCGAGTGGACACTATAGTCTGCATTATTCTTCTAATAGATTACTCATTCCGCTGTTATTATTAATCTGAATGTTGTTCAAGAATTTAACTGTAGTTTTTGATATAAACCTTGTAGTCTATTGTATTCTATCATGAACACAACTATTGAAGGCTGACGATAATTTATTCGTCATTATCTTAATCATGTTATTCTTTACTGGGCTATTTAAGCTCATCATTTCTTTTTATTCCATTGTTTTTCAACAGGAGATGAGAACGTAGCTGGGTCTAGCCGGGGAATGGAGTGAGAGTCCGAGGGATAGTTATCGTAGTCTTCACGTGTTGTAAAATAGTGTGACAATAATCGTGAAAGACTTATTTGTGTATTATTATACATTGTATTGTTGTACGTTGCATTACTTGTAATAATTTTGTTGTAGTCTTTTGACAACTCAAGTTTGGACTGTGTAGGCCAGATTTGGGAGTGTCACAATTAGCTTCTTTTTAACACCTGGAAAGATATCAGTATAAATTCAAATAAATTTAATTTCTGAATTACAATGTCTTAAAACATCGTTATTAACTCGCATTGGCATATATCAACTTAAGTATACATAGATTATTTGTTAATTTTCCTTTGTGTTTGATTTATTAACCTCACACAAGTTTGATAGCCTGTGTGAGTTAAGGGCTAGTTTGATTAATTTTTGTAATGTTTATTTTTTCCTTTTTAATTTATAAGGTTATTATTTTAATAGATAATAAAAAAAAATTGACAATTTTTATGAGACATATGGATACCATTTTTAAAGTTATCTGCTGTAATGTTTATAACTTAAATAATTAGTAGGATCTTTTTTTATATCTTTTTTATTTAAACTGAATTGCAAGTTCATAAATCTACCTCTATATCAATCTTTTAATTTTAAGCTATTAATTTACTTTCTTTCTTTTAGTATCAAATGATTTAAATGATAAATTTTAAAGAAAAATGGTCCATAAGAAAGAAAGAGAGTTGCATTAAAATTTTACAAGAAAAAAACCGAATAGATGATATGTAATTTGGATAAAGGAAGAGTTGTTACAAAAAATAAAAAATGAAGCATTTGGTAGAACGAATCTCCACAATTCGTCTTTAACGCATCTTGGACTCAATTTAATGGGTCATGACCAATTATTAATTCGAGTCAATTCAACTAAGGAGTTGTTTGATAAAACTGAATAAAAGAGTTCTAAATGTTTAAGCAATCTGAAAGCGCTGAATGAAACAGAATTCTGAATACTGAATGAAAAAAGTTGTTTGATAATTGATATATTTGAAACATCTGAATGAGTGCACTTTACAGTTTTTAACTCTCAAAGATGTTTTGAATTAGTTTGTTTGATAATTTAAAACATATGCAACATAAGTATATATTATTTATAATAATAAAATCTTTTAATTATAAAATCAAATTAATATACTTATTACCAAAATATAATTATTTATAAGAAAAAAAAGACTTAAAACACAATTTATTGAATATGTGTGTGTGTGTGTGTGTGTGTGTGTATATATATATATATATATATATATATATATATATATATATATATATATGTTAATAATAATAAAAACTAAATAATATAAATAATTAAAAATGTCATATAATTAATAATATAAATGAAGGGAGTATATTAAAAAATTAAGCTGCACAAAAAGGGCCTTAGAGCATCTTCAGCAGTAGACTATCTGATGGACTATATTTAGTCCATATGATATCATCAAATGTCATTTAGTCTTCAATCATTCCAGCAGATGGACTATCCCGTGAACTATAATATTAAAAAATTAAAATAATCAATAAATTTAAAAATGCTCCAATCATCTTCCACTCTCCCATTTAAATATGATTAAAATAATTGCAATATAGTCTAGTACACAAATTTGGTTCATTGATTTAGTCTTCTTACCTTGTCAATATAGTCCATGCACTATGTTTAGTCACACTGCTAGAGAGAAATCATGATTCCTAGACTATATTTAGTCTATGAATCAACTGCTGAAGATGCTCTTAAAGGCTTCTGTTTAGATTTAGAAGCCGATCGAATTTCAAGAACGAGAAGAGAAAGAAAGCAACCGACTCTCTATATCTCAGGTATCTCTATATTTCACCATATCATGTATTCAAATATTACAATCTGAACTTGATTGTTTTTCTTTTGGATGATTAAATCAGTGGTATATATATGTGATTATTTCTTCCTGAGATCATCGATGTTTTTGGGGGAGGTAGAGGTGGGAACACTGCTACATTTTAGCGTCTTCTCCATCTACATACGCAGTTGTGGCCTCGATGCCTCCATCATCGAGATGTTTCTCACTTAGATGCGACCACTTTTGGGAGGGCACTTTAATAAAAAGTTATTCAGTCAAGCAGCTGAGCAACTCAGCCAAAATTTTTATCATGAATCGATCAGATGCAATCAAACTATTCAGAGTTTGAAAACTATAAAATAAACAGTCTTAATAGTTTAATAGGATAATTTTTTGGATCATTCGGTCTTATTCAGAACAAAACAAACGGCACCTAAATATATTATTAACTCAATCAATTGAATGTAGTGTCGTAATATTAGATATGGGGATTGATATGTTAGAATACAAAAGTAAGGAAATTTCCAAAGCTAATTGAAAATACATCGTTGAAAAAGATCAACAAACGTGGATTGTGAAGATAGGAAGTCAACCAATCAGTAAGCGTTACTCATCCACGTGTCACTCAACGGACACATTTGTTCTTCCCAACATAAAAAAGATAAAAATATTATGGATAGAAGAAGAACAAGAGGAACACAAAGAATGAAAAGATCTTTGTGTTACACAGACAGACAACCCAACTGGAAGGTAAGAATTGCTTGGCTGGCCAATACTCCACATGGCAACGGCGTTTGCGGCGGCAGCTTCCACTTCCGTGACGGCCACCGCCGTCCTAATTCCTCGCCTACCTACCCATTGCTCCGCCTTACCTAACCTCCCACCTCGCTTCTCCTCCTCACCCTCTTCAACTTCCTTGAAAGAGATTTCAGGTACTTGTCTATTTCTTCTCTGGGGCATTTCGTCGAACACTTCCAAACGTTGACTACCAATATATAATGCTGGTATGCTTAATTTTGTTTATTTGAGCTATGATTAAGACTGTTAGCACAATTTGTTGGTTTGGGTAGGTGTTAATTTGGTCTGAAATTCACACATGTATTAATATATTTGCATATTTGTATGTTTGTGGAGTCTACTGTAATGACAGAAGTAAAAGCTACTGTGTAGCTACGGCAGGATAGAAACAAAGAGAAAATAATATAGTAATTGTCTTTTAGTGATAAATACTTTACCTTAACAGCATTAACTAAGATGGATTATGTTCATTGTTTTCTTAATAACAATCTGCTTTCAATTAGCTCGTGCTTAACTGAATTCTATGAATGTTAGTCGTGTTAGTTGTTATTATATGAGTTCAGCCACACCAGTGCCGACCTGTGAACAATTAGCCTGCTAAAGACAGTTGTAATGTTGTTCGATCTATAGAGCTTTTTAACTGATTAATTTTTCATTTTATAGTTTTCGTGTTAGTGACTAGAAGTCTAGAATTAAGGTCTTAACCTGACCACTTGTTGCCGTGCTAAAATTTTACCATTGTGATATACTAATTGCTAGGCAATGTCATGTTGGGACACTTTTTGGCTTTGAACTTAATTATTATTATTTTGTCTCCTTGGCCATTTGTTTTTTGGGAACTAATATTTTCACATGTGTTTTTAATATTTTCACATGATCCTCTATCACATTAGTAGAAAGTAGATCCCACCTTCACGTGAAAGAAGATCATGTGGAAATATTAGTTCCCTTTGTTTTTTGCCCTTATAAAGTTTTTTGATGAATCGCTAAAAGAAAATTATAAAAAAGAAACATTAGAAGAAAGGAAGAGAGTGAGAGAGAGAGAGAGAGATTCCAACTTTTTGGTTCTCTTGATCACAACTCCAATACAACAGCATTATTTTGTAAGAAATGAAAAAACATGAACAAGCTTAATCTTTAGAAGTTGATGATTTTATGCACTCACGTAAGTGAAACAACTTGTGTTTTGTGATCAGCTTCTCCATTTTTTATTGTAAAAAAATAATAATATCTGGTTAGGGCCAGGGCATGTTTCCAAGACTCGAAAATGTTTCACACAGACCTTTGTGCAAATTGGATTTTGAAGATGTCTGAAATCCTCTTGCAAACAATTTTTTGATCTGTAATTCTATTAGCACAGATAGTAAGTAAACCTGATTTTTCCCCTTTTGTCATTAAATCAGTGTCCAGGAAATCATCTCGGTTCCAGATCAAGGCCTCATCATCAGAAGAGAGTGTCGTTGATGCTGGAGAGATATTCACGGATATAAAGGAAAAGGTAAACTGGGTACTGGCCCATCTAGGAGACAGCCTTCCATGTCATTCTGCATATGTTTCTGGTCTGTTTACAAACTTTCTAGATTTAATATTCAAGTAATAATTAAGTTGTACATTTCTTTTCCTATTTTTCTGTTGCGGTTAATAGTGGGATGCAGTTGAAAACAAGTCTACCGTACTTCTCTATGGAGGTGGGGCACTCGTTGGGATTTGGTTATCCTCAGTACTTGTTGGTGCCATCAGCTCAGTCCCTTTGGTAAGTGCTAAAAAATCCTGCTTCTTTGTACATTTCTTAAACCAAGTTAAAGGACACTTACAGGATGATATAGTGTGCGGCATAATAAATCTTCTGTTAAAACAATTTGGTATTATTTTTGTTTAAGTGATCTTCGTTTCCCACTCTGAATTTTATTCCTTAAATTTGATGTATATTAGCTTCCGAAGATCTTGGAATTGGTAGGGCTCGGGTATACAGGATGGTTTGTCTACCGATACCTTCTCTTCAAGGTAAACTTCACATGTATGAGATAGATATTGGTTACACTATTTACACATGATTTCTTTTGGGGTACAACTCTACACATTTCTGGTGGATAGTTAGATGGACACTGTGGGAAATTATTAAGATGCATTCCAATTACGAATATATTGGTTTGTATATATAGGAATTAACTAATACCATTTAGCTCTCATTTACAGCGAACCCTTGCAGAAATTTGGACCAGCATTTATATGGTTTCTTGTGGTGTCTTTTAAGTTAATCAGTTCTCCATCTGATTGCTTATTTTATAAATTTACTTGCATTCTCAATAAAAAGCTTTGTAGCATATCATTTTCTTTTCTTTTCTTTAACTGGTGCATATTGTTATATACTTATATCTTCTGAATGACCTGATGCATCTCAAAGCAAGGTCTAAGTTATATTTTAGCACTACAGTTTTCCCACCGTCAAATTTCTTTCTTGTAATGTCTTTTGAACCTAAAGAAGAACATACAGCTTAAAAGTAAAGAAGGTAGATTCTGTTTTTAGATTCGGCTTGCCCATCCAAAGGTTTTCAAATCAATATATACATGCAGTTTGTCTGTGTTCCAAAATGTCTTATCATTATGAAAATCTTCCCAATTTACCTTGTTATTCTTTTGTTAGCCGATCAATTGTGTGAACACAATATATTCTTAAGTTCCTGCACTGAGATCAATTTGTTTACCTGTAAATTTACGTTGCTGATGATCAACATTTTCTTTTTCAGTCAAGTAGAAAAGAACTAGTGACAGATATTGAATCATTGAAGAAGAAGATTGCGGGAACTGAATAAATTCTCAAGATTGAACCCCATAGTCATCGTACATTCATTCTTTTCGTTGGTTTAAATTGTTTTTCTGAATTCTTGTATAAGAGGCATGTTGTCTTGTAATGTATTATAGGCTTTCTATGTATTCCTATAACTCTTGTTTTGTGGATCTTTTCAGTAATTTGTTTTGCAGTTGTTCACATAAATCAGAGAAGTTTATCTGGTTTAATGATTTTTTTTGTTTTTCTTTTTTGGGACATTGGAAAACAATGGCATTAGTAGTATGTATATGTATATGTATAGAAGGGCCGTTTTTCCTTTTTTATCTATCACCGTCTCTTCCACTGCTTCTCCTTTTTTTCCACCTTTTGACGTCACTCCTCCAAGCTCAGACACCGCACCATCACCGCCGTTTCCCACCCGCTTCACTGCTCCTTCACCACCAAACTCAGCGGAATCTTTCGCGGTTGCGGCGTTACCAGTCACACTTGTCCATTGCCACGGCTTTATTTTATCAGACAATAGATAATATATTTTTTCTCGTGTTTTTTTTGTTTTATAGATTGTTTAGTGATTTTTGTTTTCAATACCAATAAAATACAATTAACCTCTAGTTTGGCATTGACTCTTGATACTATGACAAAATAATTAATTTGATGTTTGTAAAAATTATTGAGTTATACTATCACCCACCATTCTAAATTATAAAATTAATATTAATTTAAAAAAATAATAATTTTCAAAATTTTTAAATAAATTAATTTAATTTATATAAATTCAATTATGAATATCATAAATAATTTAAAAAGTATTGTGATTATAAAAAATATCATAAATAATTTAAAAAGTACTATGTTAATTTTAATTTTAAAAATGTCTTAAATTAACTTTTAAAAAATTAATATTAACCTTATAATTCAAAATAGAAAAAATATTATTTTTTAAATTTAAAATGTCTTAAATTGATTATTATGTTTTGGAATAAGTAATTGGGATACCCAAATTTTGAATCCTAATTAGGTACTGTTAAAAAAAAATTGGTAATATTATACTGTCAAAATACTTCTTCTGCTTTAAAATATTAAGTTCATTGTTAATTTTTATAAATTAATTTTATATTTTTAAATTTAAAATAAATATATATTTATTTTATTTTAATTAATATAATTATAAATATTATAAATTATCGAAACTAATTACAATATTCATTGTATCGTAATTATTTATAAATTATATTAATTTTGACTTTAAAAAATTATCTTAAATTTGCTCTTCAATATTAATAATGATTAACGGAAGTATTATTTAGTTTATTTGCACTAGAGAGGCCTGACACTTTATTTATTCTCAAATTTAACCCCGAAATGAAAAGGAAAGTCTATTTTTTGTAAGCTGCATTATTTTTTTCTACAGAAAACTAAAACCCTACTCGTCGCCACCACCCCGTACCACCGCTGTCGGCGAGTCACTCTCATACACTTAGTCTATTCAAACTCTCAAAAATGATGCGATTAACTGATTTCAGGAAGCTAAAATCCCTAAATTCTTCAATCGAAACTCTAGGCCACCAATTCCTTCAACGTTGCTCCGTCAGCGGAACTGCTAAAGGCAAAGGGAAAATCAAAGCTGGCCAAACACTAAAACGATCAAAAATCTCCGTAAAAAAGGGCATGATAATACCGGATCCTGCCGCCAAATCCGGCGGTCCGAGAAGATCGGAATTCGAGCAAATGGTTGATGACTGTCTTCGCTCATCTGCTCTGGTCAGGGTTCTAAAACCTAAGGAGAGAGAAAGGGAAGCTAAGAGAGAGAAAATGGGGCTTCTTAGCGAAGCCCGGAAGCTTGAGATTCAGAAGCTGAAGAAACAGCAGAAAATGGATAATACGCCTTCGATTATCGGAACTCCGGATTTGGATTTGATTAGTCTGGGATTGGTGGATGCTGATAAGATTCCGAAGTATGAATTGACTGTTGAGGATGGACGAAAGCTTGCGAAGGAGTATTCGAGGGTTTTGATGAGGAAGCATAGGGCGAGACAGGCTGCGGAGACTAATTTGTTGAGGTGCAAGAAAGAGGCGATTGAAGCGTTGCCGGAGAATTTAAAAGCTGCGGCCTTGGTGCCTGATCTTTCTCCGTTTCCGATTAATCGGTTTATGGCAACTTTGACACCACCGATTGAAGGGTATATTGACAAGATTAATGAGGCTGCGAAGAGGAGTGCTGGAAAGGAGAAGCTCAGATGATTAGAGGTTTGGGTTTCAAATTTTGTGATTTGTAGCAGTTTAAGTTTTAATTTTGTTGGGTTGAATAATATTTTGGATTTTAATGTATGAGAGATTATTTTTAAGGCTAGAACAGGGTTAATTTGTGGAGTTTAAATGATATGTTATAATTTGTGTATTGAAATCCTGACCAACAATATGTATCCTCAATCATTAGTTTTTCTCTCTATTTGATCATCCAGGTTTTACTGTACTCGAGTGTGGATGCCCTGAATAAAACTATTGATTATTAAGAGTCATTTTTTTCTTATCAAATTTCGGAAAAAATATTGCAACTCAGGGTATCATTTTGAGATGAATGGCATGTTTATCAATAGGATGAATGCATCTGTTATTAGTCTTCCAAGGAAAAATTATTTAATGCACGGAGAGCAAATGAACAGTTTGTTCTTTTCTCTCGCATAATAGTGGAATTCATAAATAGTGGGGTCCTTATGAATCCCACTGTTATGTGAGAGGGAGAGCAAACTGTTCATTTGCTTTCAGATCACCGAATAATTTCTCTCTTCTAGGCCTGATGACTGGCACAAGAATATCCATGGGTGTCATTTCACATAGATTTAAATGTTCAGTTGGTGCGAGCCTCCATAAGTGCCTTATGTCTTGCTAAGAGAGGAGGGCACAAGAATATCCAGGTTGTCATATCACATAAGATTTGAATGGTCAGTTGATGCGAGCTCCATGAGTACCTTATGTCTTGCTAAGAGAGAAGTGGAGAAAGGGAGGGGGATATGTTGATGAACTCAAAATGAGCTAAACAACTTTAAAAAATTCCAGCTCTTTTGTACTTGTCAAAAGAAAATAATTATAATTATACTAAAGGACTTCGATCTCATTTGGTCAATTACACCTTTGTTAGATTTGTTTGGTATGTCTAATTCTAAAAGCAGCTTAGAAAGTTGATTGACTACGTACCTTGATTATCATATGCAATAGCATAGTGCACTGTGATGTTATATTTTCTTAAGTAGTATCACCCTATCATAAACTTTTACCTTCCTATATCCTCATCAACTTCCTTGTATCTGCTAATGTTGTATCCTCGTCAACAATCCTATATTCATTGCTTGGTGTGGCGCATGAGACTTGCATCTTGTGTTTATGCTTCTCCTATTCACGACTTGCAACCATAAAGGAATCAGCTCTATTGGTTGCATCCTTCTCATCCTACATCACTTGGCTGGCAGGGTTATTTACAATGAAATTACCGGTCAAGCGGGTAGCCTTTTAACTTGTCTCGTGCTTTGCCTTTCTTAAGCTATCCCATGCACGCAATTTTTTAGAATTAGGTTTTTGTAGGGACCTTTTACTTGGACAAATAGACGTTTTTCATGAACTGACTTGATCTTTGAATGCATTGATAAAGGTTATGCTAATGCGGCTTAGTTGAATTCGTATCCCAATGCTAACCTTACGTGCTCCCCCCGCAGACCGTAATCCTATCCTTTAACAAACTGATCTCTCCCCCCCCCCCCCCCCCCCCCCCAAACATTATTTTTAAAAAAAAAATACTTTGAAGTATTAGAATAAGAGGGGATATCAGTTTGTTATAAAGGATAGGATTACGGTCTGCTTGAGTACGGGGGAGCATGTAAGGTTAGCGTTAGGATACGAGTGTAGGATTATTTTGTTTAAATTTCCTCTTCATTGAAACTCAAAAGCATGATAATGGATGTTTGAGTGTGAAAATTGAAGGGTACAGCCAAGCTACAAGCTTTTTAGTATTTCACTAGCATGAAAATTGGAATATCCTATTGAAAATAATGTACTGAAGCTGCAAAAGAAAAGATGCTTTGTGAACTTGATGCCTCGTAATGTATTTGTATATATTCAATCCTATTTGGCAAACATCATTGTGCATTTCTAGTAGAACAACCAACCATTATTTAAAAAATAATAATTTGGGTAATCCGGTTGATCCTCTGAATTGAAACTAAATTAGCAGGCATAAAGTTGATCCTCTGAATGCCATATTTTGCAAGGACTTGAAAGTTCAGTTACGGGGCAATTTTTACCTACAAGAAGTAGTGTTTATTAATACATACATGCACAATGTAAATATGCTAACAAACACCAATGTGTTGCCCATATAACTGTGCCTTCATCAAAGCAATAGCAGATTCAAACAAGAAATCTCTGTTTTGAGATAAAGGGATGTGATAGGAAATAGTTCATCTAAAAGACAGATTTTGACATCTACAATTTTGTAATATACTAATATATCCACCACAATACATTTTCCCAATTTATATGAGCTACAACTATGTAACATGTTCCTTTACCAAAAACTTTAAAGTGACCATTCAGATAGTAACCAAGAATGAGTGGCATTCAAGGGATTCGGGAAACTATGCCCCTATTGTTTTCCATAAAACTTTAACTGTGGCCATCCAGATTGTAACCAAGAAAGAGTGGCATTCAAAAGATTTGGGATACTGTGCTTATGATAATCCTATGCTAACAACAGCTACCATCACTCTCCTAAATGCTACCATTGAATAATTCACAACCCATTGTGTAAACTACAGTATTATGCCACTTATAATAAATCACTACATTAACAATGATCATATATACAAATGCCCCCAGTACTAATTCATATTAAGAGAACACTACAAGAAGCAACTGATAATTTACAAATGCCCTAATTTTATAACCATAAACTCAATGTTAGTGCAAGCAGCGATCATTTACTCAATATAGGTATTGATGTGCGTGTGAAACCAACTACTAAGTATGCTCCCAGCCCAAACACTGATAACTAGTGTGGATGTAAGTATGCAACATCTATGAACAACAACATACAATCAATTCAACATTCCCACACAAAATATTTGCTTAGCAATAAAACCATATTCAAATTGGCTAACCATGGCTAGAAGCAATCCCTTCAAGAAACTTTCATATAAGAAGAGAAGAAAACAATCAAAAACCGTCTTGGTTCAAGCTTTCACTTAACCACCATATACCACTTGCAAATTAGATCAAGTTTGTAGCTAGAAATCAGAATTGCAAATTTTAGGGAATAATAGTGAACCACAATTCAATTTATAGTTCTAGATGAAGTGTTGATTCACAAGACTGATTATTTCTACACAACTAAGAAAATAAATTAAAAAACAGTTTAACTATCACTATATCAAATATGACAATGAAAAGCACTACTTCTTATCACTTCATGTAAAGCTAAAATTACAGCAAAATTAAGCCACAAACAAAAACGTACCAAAATAAAACCAGAAAATATAAAACTTCACCAACAATTGGACTGATTATTTTTATAAATATAATAAATTTAAAACAATAAAATCTGACAAATTATTGGATCATGTAGCATAAAAAAACATAACTTTCATCTGTTATACAGATAAATATCCCCACACAAACATTACACAGTAACATCTGTAACAATCTACTATTAAAACATAATTATAACCCCAAAATAAAAAACACCAGATGGAGAGAAATTGAAAAAACCTAGATTTTATCAATATCTTCATCCTCAAACTCAATATAATCATCTCCGGCATTCTCATCCTCCTCATCAATTCCACCGGCGATACCTTCATTAAGCCTCGTGTTCTCTGGCAACTCACCGTATGCCTTCAGTAGCCTCGCCTCGTCCGGCATGTACTTGAGGATGACGTCAGCCTTATCGTCTTGGTAATCGCGAAGGCCGACGAGGATGATATCGCCGGCGGCGATCCAGACCTTTTTGTGCATCTTTCCACGGATGTGACAGAGCCGCTTGGTGCCGTCGATGCACATGGCTTCGCAACGGCCGTTTCCTAGCATACGCATCACCTGAGCGTACTCTTGGCCGTCTTCTTTGAAGACGAGCTCGCGCTTCTCGTCGTCGGCTTCGTTCTTACCCCTCTTGCGATTTTTTCCTCCCTTTCCCTTGTTCTTCGGCATGGTGGTTTCGAAACCCTAGATTGGACGTTTGTTGTTTGATTTGGGTTTGGAACTGATAATTGAAACCCTAATTGGAGAGGGGTCTGCTTTGCTCTTATCGGATATATATGTGTGTTGGGTGTCGTCTTGTTCTTTGTAGGCTAGCGTTTTAGTTAGGAGAGACTTTATTTTTGTTGGGCGATTATACCCTTGTTATTGTTTGAGAAATTGCGAGTTAATCCTTATTGTTGGCTGATGGGCCGAGCTTGTACGGACAAAAATAAAATAAAATAAAATAAAATTATCAAATTATTTGTAATGGGATTTATTCAATCATTTGGCGTCTGAGTTGAAATATTATCAAATTCTCTAATTTTTTGAATTGTAATTCAATCATTTGGCGTCTGAGTTGAAATATTATCAAATTCTCTAATTTTTTGAATTGTAATTATATTCATAGATGAAAAAATGTTACTCCATTACCATGCATAAGCAAATGAGATACTACGTTATAAATTTTACTTTATTTTTAAATAAAATTTACGTTAATAATTATAAAGATACACAAAACTAATGTTAACTAATGTTTCTGTATATTAAAGTTCATCAGTAACCAACCTACATATATACACCTGAAGTGAAACTGGATAGGCAGCAGTGGGATTTAGCTAGCTACCTAATCTATACATTTGAATGTTTGTTACGGATAATAAGCTAATCTATATATATCTTATCATGTTGTTATGCTGAGGTTGTTGTGTCCGAGTAGGTGACTTAATACCCTCCCGCAAGCTGATGGTGGTTGGGAGCACGGTAAGCTTGTTGCGTAGAAATTCAAACTTGGGATTGCTCAAAGCTTTGGTGAAAATGTCGGCAACCTGATCATGGGTGGAGATGTATCGAACCAAGAGATCCTGTCGAGCCACCTTTTCCCGAACAAAGTGAAAATCTACTTCAATGTGCTTTGTCCGTGCATGGAAAACTGGATTAGCTGCCAAATAAGTTGCACCAATATTATCACACCATAAGATAGGGGTGCTTTCAAATAGATTCCTAATTCAGAGAATAAGGATTGTATCCATGTTAACTCGGCAGCAGTATCAGCCAAAGACTTGTATTCAGCTTCCGTAGACGAGCGTGCAACTGTTCGTTGCTTTCTAGATGACCAAGAGATCAAATTATTGCCCATAAAAATGGCAAAGCCTGCTGTGGATTTTCGATCAAGGGAACTACCAGCCCAATCGGAGTCACAAAAGGCTTGAAGAGTAAACGGATTTGCTGATTTGGAAATGGAGAGGCCATAGGTAACAGTGTGTTGCAAATAGCGAATGATCCTTTTGACAGCTGCCCAGTTGTCCTCAGTAGGACTATGCATCTATTGACAAACCTTATTGACGGCAAAGGACAGGTCTGGTCGGGTAAGTGTGGTATACTGTAATGCGCCGACTATTTGCCGAAAAAAGGTTGGATTGGAGTATAAAGGAGCAGCAGAAGACACGGTAGGATGAGCTGCAGCTGGAGTTTTGACGGACTTACAGTCAGCCATCTTGGCTCTAGTAATCAAGTCCTGAATGTATTTGTGCTGAGATAAGAGCAATCCAGTTGATGTACGGACTGCTTCAATGCCTAGAAAATAATTGAGAGGACCTAAATCGTTGAGAGCAAATTCCTTACCCAAGGTCTGCAATAAATCTCCGATAGCAGCAGAGGTATTTCCAGTAACTATGATATCATCAACATAAACCAATAAAATTAAGTGAATGCCAGAATGGGAATAAAGGAACATGGATGTATCAGAGGAAGAAATGGTGAAACCCAGTTGCATTAAGAAATCAGACAAACGCTGGTACCATGCTCGGGGAGCTTGTTTGAGCCCATAAAGAGACTTACGAAGACGACACACATGATTCGGATGACTGATGTCCACAAAACCCGGTGGTTGTGCCATAAAGACTGTTTCATCTAAGCAACCATGGAGGAAAGCATTATTCACATCCAGCTGATGAACATGCCAGGAAAGTGAAATAGCTAAAGATAAGACCACACGGATAGTGGTTGGTTTGACGACCGGACTAAATGTTTCTGCATAATCCACTCCTTCTTCCTGATTAAAACCCTTAGCAACCAAACGTGCCTTATACCGATCAATCATGCCATTTGCTTTTCGTTTAATCCGAAAAACCCATTTACAACCCACAATATTCATAGAAGCTGATTTGGGTACCAGAACCCAAGTCCCTTGAGAAATAAGAGCATTGATTTTGGAATCCATTGCATCACGCCAATGACTGGAACGGACTGCTTGTGAATAACATGTGGGCTCACTTGTTGGAGAAACGTCCATAAGAAGTGCATGAGGCGGAGGGTGTTGAAGGTTACGTACCATCGCACGAGTGAGAACCCCAGAAGGAGGCACAAGTCGAGGGACTGCTGTTGAGGGAGGAGTATCAACCGACTTGATTACTGTAAGGCCAGGAGAGATAGGTGACAACGGAAGAGAGCAAGGCAAGGGGGTTACGGTAGAGGACTGAAAAGGAGGATCATTAGAGAGGGAGGCTAGATTACGCATTTTTGGTGGAGGAGATGAAGATGTCATTGCCGGGGATGATGAGCTTGATGAAGCAGGAAGTGAACAAGATGGGGAAGGTGAATAAGGGGGAATTGATGGGGAAGGAGGGATGTGTGAAGTGGTCGGTTGAGGAGGAAAAACTGGTAGAATAACCCATGGTGATGAGTGTAACGATGAAGGTTGATGAGGAAGAGGTTGTAAAGAAAACGGAAATGAGGTTTCATTAAAGCGGACATGACGAGCAACATATAGTTTATTCGTTTTTAAATCTAAACAACGATACCCCATGTGATTGGGACAATAGCCAAGAAAAATACATGAAGTGGAACGAAAATCAATCTTGTGAGTATTATATGGACGAAGAAAAGGAAAACACATACAGCCAAAAACACGGAAGAAGGAGTAATCTGGAGGATGGCCAAAGACACATTCATATGGTGTTTTATTAAGTGATACGATGGAAGGCATTCGATTGATTAAATAGACTGCAGTTTCAAAAGAGAAATGTCAATATTTGAAAGGAGTTTGAGATGTGGCAAGAAGAGTTAGTCCGGTTTCAACAATGTGTCGATTCCGACGTTCCACCATGCCATTTTGTTCATGTGTATGAGGACATGTGATGCGGTGAGAGATGCCAATGGAGGTAAAGAATGTGTTTAATTTTCGAAATTCACCACCCCAATCTGTTTGGATCGATTTAATAGTAGTGTTGAATTGGCGTTCCACAAACTTTTGAAATTGAATAAAAGTAGAGTAAACATCAGATTTATTGTGCAATGGATAGAACCAAATAAACTTAGAAAAGGCATCAACAAAGATAATGAAATACTTATGGCCATCACTTGAAAGAGTAGGCGAGGGACCCCATACGTCACTGTAAACTAAGTCTAGAAAATGTGAAACACGATGACTAGTAACAGGAAGATGAAGTCGGGAAGATTTTCCCAATTGACACTCATTACAAAAACGAAATTTTGAATTGGAAACCGATAATTTATTATTGGAAATGATTTTATTAAGCACTTTGGAGTGAGGATGTCCTAGTCTACGATGCCAACAATCAGCGGAGGCTTTATTTGCGAGAAAGACAGTTGGAAGCTTAGTGGCAGAATTGGCACTTGGCAGTGAGTACAATCCATGATTACTCGGTCCGGACAACAGCAGGGTCTTCGACTTGCGATCCTTCACATAGAAACAATTGGGGTGAAACTCAAAAAAGACATCATTGTCATGAGTAAATTTATTTACGGAAAGCAATGATTTGGTTAGATCAGGAACATGAAGAACATCATGTAAAATAAATGAACTATTTTCAGAATGTAAATTGGAAGTGCCAGTATGAGAAATATGCAAACCAGTACCATTACCAACGCGTAAAGTGTCCGACCCAGTGTAATGCTGTGAATGGTCAAGAGACTGTAAATCAGGAGTGACATGATGAGTAGCCCCTGTATCAGGAAACCATGCATCATTGAGAGGACCAGGAGAGAAAGATGCTACATGGGCAGTGGGCGGATGAGCATGGTTGTACCGATGACGGCAGTTGTCGGCAGTGTGATTGTACTTATGACAGATTTGACACTGCGGTGTGGGCTGAGAGAAGGACCGGTTTGTGGAATTATTCCAGCGAGTTCCAGAGGAATTATTCCAGCTAGTTCCAGAGTTTTGCCGCTGTTTTTGGCCTCGAAAGTTGTTGTTGCGATTTCCCTGTGAATTACTATGACCGGGTCTGTTGCTGGATTGAGTACCAGAACCTTTGTGAGCGAGATTGACTGTTGGAGATGAGAGAATAGAGGTGGAAGTTCCTGAGAAGTTCTGAGTGAATAGTTCATGATTCATTAGAGTGCCAAGTAAATCTGCAAATGATGCCGGTTCAGGCCTGTTGGCAAGGCTAGGAATAACACTATGAAAATCTGGACGAAGTCCTTTGAAGATGACACAATTGAAATCAGTTAGCGACATCGGACGTCCCGCAGCGGCAAGTTGATCACTAATGAACTTAGCTCTGTTCAGAAATTGTGTAACAGAGTCATCATTCTGTTTAATTTCTTGCAAACTAAGGAGCAAATTAAGTACTCTCGTAGTTGATGGCGACGCATATGCAGTTTCTAGCATAGCCCAAAGTTCACGAGATGATTGTGCGTCAATAATAAGAGGCACAATATCCTCACGTAAGGAGGAAATGAGTAAGCTTAACAGATTTTGATCTTGCTGATACCAGATTTGATAGTCTGGGTTATCAGTAGGATGTCCGCCGACAACAGTGGTCGGTAAGTGCTGCAGAGGTGGTTCTTGTTTGCCATCAACGAACCGCAGCAGATTGTTTCCACGGAGAAGAGGCAGCAGTTGCGCCCTCCAGGAGAGATAATTCTCAGGATGTAATTTCACAGCAATGATTTGGGTGGGATTTGTCATGTTTAATGGTGATGTGAGGGTGGTTGCAGTTAACATTTGTTGCTGTGATGAGGAAGAAGAAGACCCAGAAGATAGAGACGACATAATGTCGATTTTCGCTCTGATACCATATAAAGATACACAAAACTAATGTTTCTGTATATTAAAGTTCATCAATAACCAACCTACATATATACACCTGAAGTGAAACTGGATAGGCAGCAGTGGGATTTAGCTAGCTACCTAATCTATACATTTGAATGTTTGTTACGGATAATAAGCTAATCTATATATATCTTATCATGTTGTTATGCTGAGGTTGTTGTGTCCGAGTAGGTGACTTAATAATAATTATTCGTTTATATTATTAACACTCTAGTCTCGTCTTCATTGAGCGTAGAGACCTATTTGTAAAAATATCAAATTAATTTATAAAATATAAAATAATTTGATATTTTCACAATATCAAATATGACCCAATTATAAAAATATCAAATTATCTTATAAAAAAATCAAATTATCCGAACATAAATAGAGGGGATGTACTAAATTGCTACATAATTTGCATATTTAACATGCTTATTGGAGTGACATGTAACATCTTTCTTTTCTTGTTCTTTTTTTTCTTTTTTCTTCAATAGCACATCTTCCGTCAACCAGAGGCCGATCCACGTCGAATAAATCCATAGAAATTTTTGTAGAACAAATGGGATGGCCTTTATTAATTTAATTAGAATTTCACACACTTTTAGTATATAAAATATTGTTGTATCTCACTGCTAGTAGCTTAACTCTTGGTCTATTCTACTACTAGCCAGCTGCTCCTTGCTGACATATTACATCCTATTTTAACTTGTGTTTGTCATTTCTCAAAACGAAAAAGTCCGGACTTCACAATCACTTGGATTCCATGCAACTCTCGCATCTCCTTATCCAGATTAAAGCTTGAGCAGCCTGTCGATTGGTTTCGGGGATTAGATGAAAGCCCTAGATTCAGGAAAATCCTTAGCAGCAACCTATTTCATAGCCTGTAATAAAGAACATATTCACCGGCAGCTGACAAAATTAGACGGTTCTTTTACTTGGTAGAGGGCAAAGAAACGAACTTGGTTGCACAAGATTAAGGATCAGATGAGGATAATACAACCATTATTATGGGACTACTACCGAGACTGCTGTTCCATGAAGAAAAAATAGAAGGTGTAATCCTTTTAGCTAAAAACATGCATGCAATATCCACAATTACCTGTATATTCATCAAATATATTTAATTTACATTTTGCCTCTACCTGTTCCAGATCATAAGCTAGCATGTAGACTAAATGCAACACTTCAAAAATCTGACAACAGGTTAACTAGGAATAACAGTGGAATACCTCAGAATGTTTGTTTGTTCAAGGCGAGGTATAGAAGGTTAGGTCAAGCAAACAAGAAAACGAACAGTGTAACAAGGAGACAATTATAGAATTGTCACTGCCGGATCGTAAGCTCAGCTCTGAGATGCAGTATGCCATCGATGAAGTAATGACTGTCCTCAGCCAAGAAAGAAGTCCATGGTATACCAAATAAGTTGCGGTACCCCACTGCCTTGCCGCCAGTAAAAGTGTAGTTGCCCTTGTATTTGCTGCTATATTCCTCTGACGGCTTAGACCTTGCTGCAAATTCATAGTCAACTGCAAAAGTCACAGACCCTTTTTCCTGCATCCCCAAGAACAGGCCAAAGCAATGGAAAGAGCTCTGTTGATCCATGTTGCAATGTGCAGACAGGAAGAAACCTTGTCCGCCCAAGTGGAATGCTTGTGAATAAACCCTCCCAGACGGGAACAAATTTGCACACTCCTCACGCTTCAGATCTAAGTAGACCACACACTGCTGCCGTGGCAGTTCAAACTCAATCACCTTAACAGGCCTATACTTGTAGGCTCGCTCCACAAAACGGCGGTTTACAGAGGGAGACTCTTCTGAAGCCAGGCTCCGCTGCTTATGTGGGGCCTCAGCCTTGAAGAAGAGGGCCTCGAGCACTACCTTGGATGCAAGCTCATGGTCAAAGTCATTGCATGTTAAAACCTTTTTAAGCTTCCGGCAGGTCATGTAAGGGAAACGGATAAAGCGACCTAGTCGTGAACCCAATATTTCTCGCCGCTCCTCCAGTTTTGGGTACCGAGCCCTAGACCATTTCAGCACAAAATCATATACTGCATCCTCGGATGCCACCTGGAGATCATCACTTGACAATATTGCCTCAATCCCAGCTAGAGGCAAGTTCAAAACTTCATCTTGGAACCTGGACAATTATATAATACCTCATTAATAAAGATAAACATATCTAGCTGGTACAGACTGTTAATAAACAACATCATCCACCATATAAAGCCAAAGGTAGCTGAAGCTCAACTGTGCCTTTTCGTTTTGATTGACAATGGCAAACAAATTTTATCTCTTTAGCATTTGTGCCAAGGAACAGAGCTAAATACTATCTAGTAATATATGGTTAAAATGCAAAACTGTCCCTAAACTTTGTCAACATGTGCTGATTTGGTCATCAGTTTGCATATTTAGCAAAAAAGATCCCTTGTGATGCATTTAGGAGTGTAAAGCTGTCCTAAATGGGACAATTTTGCACTAATAAATATACCACAAGGGACTGTTTTGCTAAATATGCAAATTGAGGACCAAATCTGCACATTTTGACAAACTCAAGAGACAATTTTGCAATTTAGATAGTGAAATATGGTGGGAACTACTCTGCTCATGAAGAGTATCTTAAAGAAGGATTGAAGAACCTTATGTTTCATTAACAACTGAGAGGGAGAGTAGGCCAAAAAGAACAGATCAAATGTCAAGATAGACAAGTGTGTTAACATGTATAAATTATAGATACTAAAAGGAGCGTACTTGGTTATGTCTTTGTAACGAACAGCCAGGAACTGCCTTGCTGCGTCTGTTAATGGCTGAACTGCATCAGCCATTAGGACACTAGAAGGAAGCTCCAGGTATAACAATGCAGATTCAGGTGTCATGGACAAATTCCGCAACAGGCGGCTGCAATACCTCATGCATGAAGCAACCTCAAATTTGTCAGCAGCCATCAGCACATCCAGCAAAGCAGGGGCAGTAGTAACTTTTAAGGTGTTGCAATACATAAAATTCAGGAGCTCCATAAGAGCAGCTTCCTCTGTTCCATTGGGGAAAAAAAAGAAGGAAAAGATGTTAGGAGATACTTTTTAGATAACAGTGTTTGCTTAGACATATAACTGATTCACTGGATAAGATGACTCGGTGATTCAATTTAGACCTAGAATGTCTGCAATGACAAGAAACAAACTCATCTAACAAGTCCTATACCCTTGATATGACCTTTAGATAACAGTGTTTGCTAAGGCCGGTTACTGGATTCATAGAATGCATCACTGATGCAATTATGACCTGGAATGTGTACAATTATCACCTCAAACATGCTCATTTAACATAACATGCAACTGATTCCAAGAGACCAGTCCCAACCGTCGTTAAAAATGAGAAAGAATCCTTCAATCGGAAAATATAAGTTGGGCAACTAGAATGTAAGAAATGCTAGACAGTAAACCATACCAGAAGCATTAATTCGTAGAGTTACATGTCGCTGCTCTGACTCCCTCATCCCATTCGAGAACAGCTAAAGAAGTAAATAAGAGAAAATTATCAATCAAAAATTCTCAATTACGATTCTAAAATGCAAAGAAACTACGAAGAAAATTAACATGAACTTAGAAAAATATAAATAAATTTAACATGTGATGACATTTACTTTGTAGAAAAATGGACTTTTTGCTGCTAAAATTGGAGAGCTAATATGCAGAGTTTTAACTCTCAAAACTGTAGAACACTCCATGCTCCAATTGGAATCATTGATATCTGCAGCTTCATCTCCTACAAAAGTAAGAATAGGCAGCCTATATGAGAAATACAGAGAGAGTTTCTTCCTACAAGCAGATATGGTAAGAGGGTAAGGTAACCTTGCATATTGTTACTACACACAGTAGAAGGATCTAATCTAAATCTGATCCAGACAATTTTGCAAAGAGTCAATCCTCATGTCTAGAAAGTAACAAAGATGACTATTATCCCCCAAAAAAAGGAAAAAGTAAGACAGATGAAAGGAACTCTCTTTCCACACAATATACACTGAAACATTGTGTCCTAGAGAAGAATGAAACCACCACGAAATTCCTCTCACTACTCATAAATTGTTAAGTTAATAAAAATTGTATACCCGCTGCACAAAGCACAAGAGTTACTCATTAACTTAAAGGTCTCTATAGGAAACATATCCACTTCAACACACACTGCAAGATTACAGCCAATGTAACCTGCTCTAATAAAAAAAATTGTTTTATCCTGTTCTGTTTTGCACTTTTTAGTTTTCATCAGGATTTATTTGCAGGAAACTATAGACCTGAAGTTGGGTATACAGCACTTCTACCCCATTCTAGCTTATCCAAGCTAAAAAACATGGACAAAAAACATTACAACAAGGGTAAAAAACATTACAACAAGGGTATTCTTATTTAGCCAAAAATAAAATGTATGGATATTCCAACACAACGTTCCTTAAAAAGTTGGATACGGATGGTGATTTTGTTTTTCTTGTACCCCTTGTTGTTTCCATGTATTCCTTGGAGAGTAAGAGAGAATAATAAATGAATAAAGGTAACATAAAATTGGGACCGACAAGATAAAATATGAAACAAAATATTACAATTCTACTTGAAATTTTTTCCAACACCTGAATTCATTTCTTCAATCATTGCAATTGCTTCCTCATCTTCATTTTCACAGCCAAAACCATCTTCAGTATCAGGTTGGTTGCAATTCACAATCTGCTCCTCTTGGCATACAGTGATGTCATCAACAGCTGTGAAAAATAATTGCACATTAGCATCAATACACCCCTATTGTTTAGAATTAATAATGTACTCCCAAAGTATGCAAGTTATTGCAGCAAGGGAAGCTTTCATCGGAAAACATCCTGAACTATAAATACAAAACTATTCTGATCTAGAATCAGACATATATCAATGAAGGTATACCTGTAACTACAGTAAATCATGTTCCAATCATGAAAAAAATATTTCAACACACAATTCTGATCTATAATAACACATAAAATTGTTAAGGATTATCTCTGAGTAACGATGAGTCTACCACTGAGACAAAATATACGTTCAAGTTGAGAGCAAGTAAGGTTGTTTCAAAAGCTCATTGTTTTAAATTATCTTCATATAACTTCAGCTAAAGCTTTCACCATCTTGCGATTCTTGCCAATATGACTATATTGCACCTATAAATTTATGTTAAATATAGTAAGCACCAAATTACCCTCGCCCCCTATTGCTACTACAGATTAATTTTTCAAAAGTTGCATTTATTCTTTTACACTTTCATATGCAATTCATTTTCAGCCTACCCCAATTAGTTGGGATAACAGACTGAGCTGAGTTGAGTTGAAATTAGTTTCAGAAGTCCCAAATCATAATAAACCCTATTTCAAAGGTCTAATTTTTTTTGCCTGGCGACATTACCACAGCTCATGTTGTAATTTCTAACGCAAATGTTGAATCCTAGTAGTACTATATGCTTAAAGACTGCACTTTCCTAAATCACAACAAGAGGATAATAACGTTCATCATATTTAATCCAAATATATGTGTATAATTACTGAATATAAAATAACTGACCATTTTCTTTCTTAATATCTTCCTTCCTGCGCTTCCGATTTCTGGCCCAATCGGCGACACTCTGACAACCTTCGCCGTCGGACCGGGTCTCAAGCTCGTCGGCGATAATCTCAATCTGAAGAGTCCGGTCGGAGAAGTTACTGTCGTTGAAGGCGAATCCAAAATCACCGTCACGGCCACCGTCCGACGAGTAGTCGGAGTCCATCACCGCCGTTCGAGGATCAAACAGATCCAAACTCGAATCCCTCATTTCTCTATATCTGTCACTCCAAAGAACAGAGAATTATAAAACCCTAGAAATGGCTCCAAGTCTCAAACTGTGTGGCTTTACCTAATGGAGAGAAAAATTCATTTGGATGGGAGTGTCCGGACAGGATTTAAATAGAAAAAATGAGGAGAGAGAAAATGAGATGGCTATACTATTTACTAATAACTTGTACATTTTTAGTTTAGTTTCTAACTTTCACAGCTATATATATATATATATATGCCTATGCTTACATATTTATTGATGTAAAAATCTTTCTATCTATAGCAAAAGTGCAAAATTACTTTCTTTATTTTTGTCTATTTCTTTTTATGAATTTTTTATTAGCTAAATTATAAAAATAGACATATCCTTCTGTGGTTAATGAAAAAATAGATATTGATTCAAAAATATAATTTAAATTTTATCTAACATTAGTTATCCATCCAGCAATATTAAAAAAAAATTTAAAAATAAGAGTTGTTTTTCAGATGAAAATAATATTGCTTTGTTTGAAATTTCTTTTAAATACGACATTGATATTCAAATTAGTCTAAATAAATTGAGGCTTGTTGGCTAACTCGTATTTAATTAATATGAAAACGAGTCTAGTCAAGTTTAAAAAGAGTTTTATTTGACAGTTAAGCTCAACCTGAATAATAAATAAGTAATTTATAACTATTAGGTCAAAATTTAAATGAACCTTGTTAGGGAACTAATCGAACTCAATTAAGCTCGTCTATTATGATCTTGAAAATGATGTACTATTTAAGTGAACAATTTACAACTTTATATGGATAAAAATATTTACTTAAGTTTCATTTGTTAATAGAATCGAACCAAACAGAATTAAATACGTTGAATCTAATTTAATGGTGTATCATTCAAACATATTTACATTCTTAAATATAAAATAATAATAATAATTAGTTTCCTATTTGGGCAGACCTATGTCACACTCTTATTTTACTATAACTTTTGGCTAAGTAATTAATTAAGCATTCATAAGGATAGAGATCCAAGAAATGGTCGTATTCATGCAACTCATACAACCTAATGACAATACGAAGGTGGTCAACTCTGACTACTCATACATTACAACGACAAATCGACAATTGGCTACACTTTTGTACATGCTTGGCTGCTATATTGATCATTTTCTTACTTGGAAGTTGCAACCAATATAAACATTTTTTAAAAATTTTAATATAATAACAAATTATGATTCAACCACCAAAGTTAGAATTGTTGCAAAGAGACCAAATCATATCCTCGCCACTTGCTATTTTTTCTTCATTCAAATATGGCACCCTAAAAAGACAAAAAAATACAACGAAAAAGGACGAAGAATATTCTCTCTCTTTTTTTTTTTGGACATGAGAAAGAAAGAAAGCTATGCGTACAAATCACTTCCTCCGTGGTTCTCTACGGTTGACATTTAACAAGAAGGAATAATCTCCTATCAAATGCAACCCAAGAACGAAGAGATGTTAATTCTCATCGACTTTCTATTTTTTTCATATGACAGCAGATGTTTGAACGACCTTATCTCATGATGCCTTTCCGTCCATAGCACTTTCATCCATCCCTCTAATGATCGGCATCCTAATCGGCCTATCCGTTCAGTTCAGTCCACATCCTTTTTGTCTTATGAATTCTCTCTCTGTTTTCTAGATCTAGGTACAAATCCGCATGTCCATAAATCAGGCAATCAGTAATAATAAGATATCGAAGAGGCTATCGCACGCTTCAAACCGCATTAATAAATAGTTAGTTAGTCGCATTTAGTGACATTTCATTTAAAGATCCTTAGTTAGTCGCATTTTGTGACATTTCATTTAAAGATCCTCTTCAATTTAGTCTAAGATCCTCTCCAACTCAGTCTCCACTTCATGATATCAATGAGATCAGAGAATCCAATCTTAATAAAGCCAAAATTGTTAACGATTTCCGAAAGAAGTACCTTTTTGGCCCACCAACACCCCGCATGTGCGCAACGTGCGGTTTCAGTAAACAACACCACATGTGCCCACCGACACACCGCATGAGGTTTGGCACTTTCAGTTTCAGGCCGGCTCGTAAAGACCCAACATGCATATGTCCGCCAAACCAACACACCGCATGGCTGCGACCTGCCAAAACCACCATATATATAATATGAGAAATTCTCAGATTGCTGAAATATAGTATAAAAATATGTAAACGTGAGTATATTTTGTACATTTTCTAATATCAGATTTTTGTTTAAACTGAAAGTGTTGTTGTTCTGAGAGCACTCAAAGGCAAATCAGCTAAAAAGAAACCCAGTAAAAGTAGAAGATTGAGTTCGATGCGGCAACTTATAGAATTGCTCAAAAAGATAATTCAGATACTTAAGCATGAATTGCATCGATCTGTACCTTTCCATGGATCTCATATTTGATAGGACCATCCAGCTGATCTGCACCTAAAGCCATTAGTTTTGTTATTGTATTGTTAATGTCTTGAACAGTAAAGGATAGTACGTAGTGCACTATAAGCCTCACAAGGATACAATGGCAATGCATCTTTTCAGATACTCCATACATTTTTCAAAGCACAAACACCTCCGTCAATGAGTGCAAGCAATAATAATCCCCTTAACAACTTTCCAGACTGTATATTATGAGACCGAATGATTTGAATAAGAACATTCAACAACATACAATCTCTACGTACATGCATGCATGGATGATAAAAATATTCTTGTTGTGGATCCTTGAAGTTCCATGACAACCTTCATCCAGATTCTAAAACTCCTTCAAACAAGTAATCATCCCCATATACGTTGGTTGATTCTAGTATAAAATGGCACAATATCCTCAAGCTTATTATCGAAATTTTATCATCATGTCACTATGCTAAACCAACACCAACTAGTTTTAGGGAGAAATATGTAATGAAAATATATTATTTATATTAGCAAAATTTTCAAGTGGAACTCTTTTTGTGACGTACGACATCGACGTCGTTCTTGTTGCGGACAATTTGAATCAAGCCCATTGAGTAGTGTTACTACAGCCCAATCTAAATTTCAAGTGGAACTCTCCACTTTTTGTGACGTACGACGTCGTTCTTGTTGCGGACAATTTGAATCAAGCCCATTGAGTGGTTTTACTACGGCCCAATTAGAATCATCAATAACACAACGAAAAAGATACTCATCAGTAACACACTATATTATTCAGTTTTTAGCGTGTGCACTGATAGTTGTGTTTAAAAATCCAACCACGCTATTATTTTTGATGTATTGTGTTGAGGCCACAAATATTGTATTTATAAGTTAAATAAATTATTTTTAAATGAACAAAATTTTGTAAATATATTTGAACATTTAAACGCTCCAAATATTATGTAACTAAATATAGAGGGAATGTGAAGTTGCTAAACCTTAGGTTAGAAAGCATAAAATACTTGGTGACTTTTTTTGAAACTGCTTAAAATAATTTTGAAAAGATCAAAAGCCCTAATTTAAAGTTTTTAACTTTTCTAAAGTTTAAATTAAATGAATTCGAACCAATTTTAATTTATTTTAAAATTTAATTTTAATTTTATATTTTAGAATGGAGAAAATAGTCCATTGTCAATTCTTAATATGGACAAAGCTTTAAGCCCCAACCTCAGTAGAGCGATTCAAGGTTTGTCAATTTGGCCCAGGATGAATCTATTACTCGGGGAGATAATTAGTGTTGTAAATAATATATATCTTTTATTTTGATTTTAAGATAAACGTAAATAAATTAATTCAAATACGAATATTGACGCATTCGTCTACATTTAATATTATACCGTAAATATATCTATCCGAATATCTATATTCGATATTCAAATTCCTATATATATTCGGAATTCATATCCGAATAATTTGTATATGTGTGTGTGTGTGTGTGTGTGTGTTTGTGTATTAATAATTTAATTATTAATCATCATATATTAAGTAAACATTAAAAAAATTCAAATAACTTTCCACACATATAATAATTAATTTTCACTGTTATACAAAAATTATTTTTAAAATATGTCATTTCACTTTAGAAAATAAAAAATAACACTTTTAAATATAATATTAAAACTTAAAATAAATTCATTTAATTTTAATTAATATATTTTTACTATTGTAAAGTATAAAATATCTAAAACCTATCATTTAATGAGAAAATTATGTACTACAAGAATAAAATTATAGTTATTAGTTTATTAAAAATATTTTATTTTCAAAACTTGCGTGAGAAAACAGGAGTGAATGATAAATTAGTATTATTTTTTTTTATTGAAAATGCAGTTAATTTGATATTTTCTCTAAGATGTTTAAATTTTGATTGGTTTTATGATCAATGATGGATGACGACTTGCTTTGACAAACTTTAAATGATGATGAATAATTATTAAAAAAAAATTCTTTTAGTTTTTGTAAATAATTTGAATAAACTATTTATTAGGTAAGTGATAAAAGAAATCAGATACTTGAATATTCAAATAATATGTTGTTCGAATAAAATAAATAAAAATGGTTATTATCCATATTCTAATATTATTTTGAATATTGAATACGGATGGTATTTTTAAAATCCATCAAATGCCAAATGCGATTACAAATAAGATATTAATTTTTTAAATACTAATATAGATAGTGTTGTATTCAGATCCTTGTATATCCATTTACAGCCAGATAAGTAACAAATCCGTTAGGCCCAAAAATTTTGGAGCTCTCTTTACACCATGATCAATTCTCAATATGGCCGAGGCTTTAAGCCCCAACCTCAATGGGTTATGAGTTTGTCTAGTTGGATCACTAGGCCACTTGAAAAAATCATGCCCTACAATGTCTCTTACAGCCAAAAAATCCTTTTTATTTTTTGGCCACCTTCCTCCAAAATCTAAATAAAGTTGGTCTTGCAATAATAGTAGCATCCTTTATAATGTCTTATGAACCTTTTGCGTCAGTTATTGTACAACTAAAAAAACTACCGGTTGGGTTTTCTTAATTTAACTGCACTAAACTCATAGTAACACTAATTTGATAAAAACAAATGCAGTGCATATATGGACAATATACGATATTAAGATTGTTGTATTATGTATGTGGTGGGATATAGGTTTAAAAAGCCTTACTTGACTCAATTGAGTCTTGATTCAGGACCGTCGGGCCTTGACCCACTCGGTGGTAGCTTGTTAAGGAAGTCAAAAAGAGATAGGACTCGTGGGCTATTAAAGAGAGTCTCAAATAGTGAGAGAGATATTAGACATTTCTTATACTTTACACTTGAAACTTAATTAATTGATAACTTATCTCTTAACTCTATTCACTAATATATTTATCGGAGTTGTCCCACAACGGCATTAACCGTAAACCACTATGAGGATATTTTTGTACAATTCCGAAAGAACCAAAGCCCACATTAGAGATTTGTAGCGAAGGACTAGGTCATCATTAGTGTATATACATATGTCCTTAGATTTGAATAGGAAAAGTTGTATCAATAATTATGCTGAAAACTGTTTTTATTAATTTATGCATTAACATGTGTTAGATAAGTGTAGAATCAAGATAAGCTAATTAGGGAGCTGGAGAGTTAAAATACAACAGAAATGAGGATTTGAGAACTAAATTAAAAGCTTTTTTAATTGTTAAACCGACAAATATTTTGAGGGGGAGGTAATTAATCCAATTTTTAATCATTTGGATTCAAGCTGTTGATGGAGAAGTTCCACCACATAGCTAATATCATTTTCAAATTTGCATGGTGAAAATGGCCACACATATTATATAGTTGATAGATTGTGCCTTAATCTTGTTTAATGAATTGAACACTCCTACAGTTTAATTAGAATAATGAATGATGTTTAATTAAACAACTAAAAGGATTAATAAAATGTTGATTTGATTAAACAACCAAACGCAATCTGTCAAGATTTTCAGCTACCAAATCATAAATTGATCTGAAAAAAACAACAAATATCCTCCAAATGACTGTCCTTGAAAGCCATAGCTTTCATGACATTAGGCTAATTGCCTAAATTATTGGGTAGAGGGACAATTTTTTATACTTCTCCAAGATAAGTAGAAAGTAGCTCAAGTCCTTATCGGTGCATTCTTTATTCATGTAAGTAGGGTTTTGACAATGAAAGATAAAGACCCAATAGGATATAATATGCTCAATGTTACTTTTAAAATCAATATACTCAATTTCATTATATTTAAGTTGGTTGTAATCTAGGCGACAAATTATGTCAAAGTTAAATTTTTCAAAAATTTAATTCTGAAAAAATGAACGCTCATTGGACGAAGGGAAGGGAGTAAATATTTATTAGGAGTTCCTCCCAATGACCATAAAACCATGTATACATTGTTTGTAACATGCTTGGGTAAATAGGAACAAGAAAGGATATGAAAATCTTTATTAAGAGCTCCTCCCAATGACCATAGAACCATGTAGACATTGTTTGTAACATGCTTGGGAAAATAGGAACAAGAAAGGCTATGAAAAGGAAGAGTAAGCATAAGAATAAGTTTGAGAAGTAGACAGGAGAGAGAATTTCTTGTGCCTTTTGTTTATTTCTGAGTAAAATCTCAATCGAATCTGTAGGACTGTAAGGTATCAAGCAGACAAGTTCAGCAAGAAAATCCTTTCTTTGTTTGAGCGAAGAGAACTTCTCCTTTCATACTTTCTTCCTCCCCTAGAATACTAGAAGAATTCTTTTCCAAATAAAAAATTAAATTAAAATAATCAAAAATCATAAGCATGTGGACAACCAGTCGGAAACACCAAGAAGTTTGGTACACTTGTGTCACAGGGAATTCTAAACAAGTCAGTCTAATCCCATTCACACTGATAGGGGTAAAATATGATCTATTTTTCTTAATTTGTCATCAACATACATTCCAAAATACAAGAAAATGAACTATACCTTGGGCAATGGAGCCTAGTGTATTATTACAAAAATATGAATAGAATATATAAGAATCAAGATAGGTTTCACCTTCATCATCTTATAATAGTTGGAAAAACAGAGGCAATAACAACAATTTATATGACAAAAAGATACACATTCAAAATATGACAGAAATTTTATAAGAATCAAGACAAGTTTTGCCTGCAAGTTAATCAACGCATGATTAGTTTGGCTAGTTTGGCATAATATCAAGGCCCAATCTATTATCTCAATAGCATCTTTTTAGGTCATCTTAGCCCTCCACTAGCTCACCCACCACAAGTTCACCCAAAAGGTCATGATTGAAGATACTATTGCTAGTTAACTTGGTCATTTGTATACATATCAAATTATTCCACATGTTACGATGTGGAAATGGGGTGTTACAAGAACTGCCCAAAGGGCACTGAAAAGATTGGCAAATGAAACTTAAATGATATGTTATCGATTCAATCCCCACATGTGACTGATCATTCCCTTGAATGACAGCTTGATCGTAGTTGTGGTCCATGTCTAATGAAATACAACTAATGATGTTCTAGTTCTACTCAATATGATAACAAAAGGACCAAAAGAGGAAGTTATACTATAGTCACCAGCATGGAAGCCCATCTCGAAATTTTTGAAAATGGGGTTGTGAAGGATATAGTCCTTGTCTACAGAAAGATGAAGCAAACATATCTCCAGATTTGGACATGTAACATGGAAGGATTGCTAGATCAAGAAAAGGACTAGGAAATACACCATCTCGGAGGATTTCCCTCTTATTTGAAAGAGACATCTAGCCCTTGGGAAATTACAAGCATCCAATGAGGAATAGACATTACAGAACCAATTAAAAATGGGACCTCAACCTTCATGCATACACATCAAGAAACTGACAAAACTGAAATCTTTAATGAGAAAAACAAGAATGAGATTATATGAATATTACTGCAGGCTTTGGGAAACTAGAAAGTAGCAGCAGTGACACCTATAACCCCAAACATAAGGCAAAAAAACACAGAAAAATGTAAAATTGATATGGAATCCAGTAGCTCTTTTTCTGACGTGTTGAAGTTGCATAATATTAGCAAAAAAATAATTTTCCCATTTCATGAATGAGCAACCTCGTGTGTCTGCTACATTTTGTATAACCCTTTCAGACAATTCAAAGAGACTAAATATAAAGGCCAAAACCAAAAGAGAGAGGGAGGGGGGAGATAAAAAGCGATAATTCGCAACAAGTTTGTCAATGCCACAACTTAATATGCAACAAGCAATGAAAACTAGGGGGCAATTTCGAGTCTAGGCTCAAAGCTAAATCCAGTAAAGAGCTGAAGCGGGAACCTCTTTGTAACAGGGCATTTCTGAGACCACTTCCATAGCTTCTGGTTCAAGTCAAAGACAAGAAGAGCAGGAGCTCCGTAGCTCTGGATGTATATGAGTTCATATGTGCCACTGCTAGCAAAAACATCATCGAACTCTCCAAACCCTTGAAAGAATTTGTGGGGCATTCGAGCAATCTCTCGCCACTCCTTGCCATTCAGAACCCAAATTCCAATGCCCTTAATAATGCCAGGTCGATCTTGTTTCCCTATCCCTCCCACCATTACCAATTTCTCCTTTAGGTTCATCAGACGGCCACAGGTAAGAGGACATGGCATTGGTATAAAACTCCTCATCAACAAACCATGGGACAATTGGCCTGAGAGGTTATAAGTGATTAGTCCATGACGGCTCTCTGGCATGCCACACCCAGTTGAGTAAATCAAGAAGAACAAAACCCCGTCGCAGATCACACTCTCATCACCACCTCTCCAACCAGTCAAAACCTCTGCCAAAGGGTTCGCCCACATCATAGTTTCAGATTCATAAATATGAATCGAAAGTTCCCACTGGAAAAAATTCCCCGGGACTTGCTTAGATTTCACAACTGACACATTGTAAAAATGGGATGACTTGTTCACTGAGATCGCCAATGCACTGTAATCAGAAAATTTCAAACCTGGAGGCTCCTCAAGCCTCCTGCAGTGTCTGGTGATTGGGTTACATACATATAGTTCACTTCTACTTTCATTGTCCATGAAGCAAACTAAGCCACATGAAGAAGCAATAATCCAACTGGATGTCTCAATGCAGGGGAGTTCAATGCCATACCACTTCCGAAGGATGGGATCATAGGCATAACCAATTGGTTCAGCAGAGCTTGTAAACATATAATACCAAGGTTTTTCTGCCAGGGCATGTGTAAAGTTCCACAAAAACCTTCTTGAACTTACTATTTCATTCCATCTTTTACACACACAACCCACCCTAAAGATGCTTGCGATGGGGAGATAAGCTAGAATTCGTTCTAACAAGTCATCAGGCAAGATTAAATCCACCGAAACTGCTGAAACTTCTTTACTGCCCTCATCACTAAGCTCAGAAAATGAATCAAACTCACCAATATCTCTTACAATGTCATCAAGGGAATGACTAACCCATGATGTTTCCCCTTCCATGACGAAGGAACAAAAGAAACCTGAACATGAGATAAATCAAACAAAGATTACACAGGTGATAATACACAAGAGTCCTCTCAAGAAACAATAAGAGCATCTGAGAATGGATTACTTGATGTTCTAAATCAGGAGCAAAGATCAGATCTAAGGCCAAATAGATCTAAGTCAGTCCACCTGGAAAAACATAAATATATATGAAACTGTGTACCGCAATTAAAACTTTAAAAGGGTATATGTTACATATTTAAAGATAGAGAGCATAAGATGATACAATATACATGGTTATAAAAGGGGCCTAATGTCACGTGATATTATTAAAACAAACATCCAGTATTAGATCAAGAAATTCTACTCCAAAAATTGAAGTTTCATAAGATTTAACTTTTAAAGAACTAAATATATAATATTAACTTCATAAAGCTATTTAAATGTAAATTATAGATTAAGAACCATTCCCACAACAAATAGTAAAAAAAGTTAAAAAATTCAACTTCCAATAAGATAGATCATGGATGAACAAAAATCAACAAAAAATAAATGAATTTCAAGGCAAATACACTGTATGTGTGGCTAAATATCAAAGTGGTGGTAGTCTGAAACTCAAAGAGTGGTAGTCTGAAACTCAACGAGACTAACCAATCACACACACTTTAAAGAATACAGATCACATTATAGTACGTTAAAAACAAAAATGCAAATCACTTGTTTACTACCATACTAGAAAAAGATAAATAATATTTAAAAGAGGATAACACAAAAATGTGATAGGAAAACAATGTTTTCCCACTAGATTCATACCACAATGAGAATTTTCTGTTAATACTAAACAGAACCAATGTATTTTCCAAACAAAACAAACACTTCCTTAGTTATACACATCAAACCCTAACTTATGGGTTTATGAGGGGAAATTCAAAAGAGAATGTTAGGTGACAAATTAGACCCTTTAGAGCCACCAATCAAACATCAAAAGCCAACCCACAAACTAAAACTAATACAAAGAAACGGCACAAATTGAACACAAACACATCAAAACAAAAAACACCCAGATTTATTTTCACAAAGAAAACAGCTTCAAGGAACTAAACAAATCGAGATTATACCTTTATTCATACAGAGCTTTATGCAATCAAACTAAGACTCTTCCCTGATGAACTGACCAAATGGGTCTTGTTTGATTGCTCAAAAACCTCAAGACATTTAGCTGGAAAATGGAGGATAAAAGTGAAATGGACTATTTTGGAGAGTTTCAACAATAAAAGAGAGGGAGATATGAGATGGGTGTTTTTAGATTTAACAGATAAACATGCCTCGGAAGAATGAGAGAGGTTTTTTGTCTTTCTTTGTTTATTTGCTTTTCGTTCTTTCGATATGAACAAAAAATGACAGGCCTCGGAATGAAACGGAAAGACTAAGGATTTTCAATAGAACTGATAAATGGGAGAGAGTGAAAATGGGAAGGAATTGAGGTGTTTATAAAGGAAGGAAATAACATTGGGACTTCGGACACAATCAAATGGGAAATAATGCTGTCTTACTCGTTAACCCCTTTCATATTTTTGACTCTTTTTATTGCTTTTTTCCTCCATTTCTCTCTTTTTTTCCCTTAATATTTTTATTAGATTTAGATTATTCCTCCGTTGCACATTTTCTCTAATTTTTCTTTAATATAAGCTTAGCAACACAAATATTGTATATACTTCAAATATTGATGAAATAATTATTTACGACGGATTTTATTATATTACTAATTATGTATTAAAAAAATTAAATAAAAAGTTAAAGGAGGGCATCTTAATCCATTTTTTTTTTCAATTGCTTTTTTTTTCTCCTTCCACCATCTTCTTCTTGTTCATATTTTAGCTTTTCAACCTTTTTTGAGGTAGTATGTACTTGGCCAACACTAAACTCTACATGGTGTCTCCAAATGCCCTCATGGGCAATCTTCTTTAGTTTCTTCTTTCATTTGCTTTTGCATCCATTATTTCGTTGTTTGCAGAAGCCACTATGGCCAATAAGCCTGCTTTACCTAACTAATGTCTCACACTCATCATATGCTATAGATATGAGATATAATTTCTTTTCAATTTCAAAAAGTATTTTTATTTATTCTCATTTTCCTTTTTAATCCATCCGCAATGTAATTTGAAAAACTAGATTATAAAGTAACATGACGTCTTTAAATTTGAGCATAACCACTTCATTCTTGTATTTTTTTCACACACAAGTCTAAAAGATATTTAGTCATAATACATTTCATCTCTTGACAATTTTCTCAAAAAACTACATTTTGCACATCCAACACTTCTTTTTTTATTCGTTTTTTCTAGCTCCTTTATTTTGGGTCCAATTTGAATCAAGAATTTGGCACAAGTTGAAGCATTTTCAGGTAAATTCATATGAATGTGCAAAGTTGTCGTGGCTTGATAGAACCTCTTGCCAAAGGGACCAAATGCATTCAATGCTTGAGTGCAAGGTTTGGTTGCCTCAGAAATTGCCCCATAGTTGGTGAACCAACTAAGATGTGGAATTGTGTGCTACCCCTATACCTGTCTATGTCCCAAAGTACAGGATAAGCACTATTTTCTGTCTTAAGTCGCTTGTCCCTCTTTCAAATTGCTGCACTTTCTTATTGGAGTTGTAAACATGGGGATATCTGAAAAACATTTCTTTCATATCAGTTTTTGCCAGGCCAATTTGGTGAAACTTGTTGCTTTTTCTTTTTATTTGCATTTTTTCTTGTTAAATGCCGACTAACACATGTAAAGTCACATTCATGATTCAACTCTTATGATTTCAAGAGAAGCATGCATAAGAGTTTTGTTCACGCTTGAATTTGTCGGAACGCTTGAATCTGTCAAGACGTTTGACTACCATCAACGGTACTAAACCTGCACAAATAAAATAATCAAAAGCACTTGACAACCTGGACCGTCGGTAAATAACTCCGGCGTAAGAGTAAGTATAGATTTTAAAAATTGTTAACAATGGAGAGTAAGTGAAAATGGCATTAAACCTTACCTCAATGATTAATTCTCCCTTTTATAACTGTTCATCTCCTCTAGCCGTTGAGACGAGCAACGGCCACATTAGAGAAATAACGCATATCCCCGTCATAATTGGTAACTGTTATAATTTTCAAAGTAAATATATGAGTGGTAACTGTAAAGTAACCACCACATAATTGAATCATCCGGGGCCTAAAGCATAATTGGCCAACCTCTCAAGTTGGCGCACTAGGCTAAATGGGCTTCAAGAACAAGGCTCAATATGACCAACACTCATTCACTCTAATAAAAATACCACTCAACAAGTTCTAAATATAAAACTAATTGTCCTCGTTTTTTCTAATATAATTGATATTATATTTTGAAACAAAAAAAATAATCAGTTGTTTACATTGTGATTAAGCTTTCCGACTAACATTTTCTTAAGTTCAAATTTACTAGGGAGACAACTACAAAGTGATTATTATTTTACCAACGAGCATTTAACCATTAACCAATGATTTAAAATGGCTCCAACCAATCGCAATAGTTGTTTAATAAAATGACATAATACGCTTATTTTAAGAGTAAATTAACATTTTTAATAATCTTGCAGAAGATCTTATGTCCACACAATCCGATTTTGCTTTTTCTTCTCCTCCTTTAGTTTATTGAGGTGGAAAGAAGCGTCCATGAGATAAAAAACAAGTTATATTTTGCTATCAAATGGTAATGTCAAAAATATATACAACCATATTGGAATATATATATATATATATATATATATATATATATATATATATATATATATATATATATATATCTTTTTCTTTTTGTAATTAATTAAAAACAGAGGTCCATGGAGAGGTGAGTATTGACCTTAATCAAAAAGTGTAATGTAACTAAAGAGAAGTGAAAGGAGTAGGTAGTGGTAACCCCACCATAAGTTTGTAACACTACTTTCCAGCCAAGCCAAATGCATATTGTGCACATCAAGTAATGACTCATGCCTCACTTGAAATACTTTAGTATATATTTGCCTCTCGAGCAACTATCAAAATGCATATGTATTTTGGTTTGTCTTGTTATGTTCAGTATGTGGGGTGGAAAACCTACTCAATACATTTCAAACGTCAACTCATTGAGTGAGAGAAAAGAATAGAGGTGGGAAGTGTTGCAAACGTTGAAAGCAATATCTCAACCACAAGTTCCATTATTTATTTAATTGTATACCGATGAGACGAGAGAGATAGAGAATAAAAAATTAGCATAACCACGCGTCACATTAAACATATATTTTTTGTAATTTCAATCGTGACAATTATAATAACAATGAGTTTGAATATATATAACAAAAATAATTATTGTGAGTCACATTGAATATATATTGTTTGTAATGTCAATCGTGACAGTTACGATCACAGTGAGTTTGAGTATATATAACAATAATAATTATTGTGAGTGAGCATCAAACCCCTGGCCAAGAATTATGGGATAAATCTTTTGAATCTTAAAATGTGATCGTTTTCATGGTTTCATTGTATGTTTGGTTGTGAGAGAAAATGAACAAAGAAATTTGCAGGCCATTTATGGTTGAATTATTGGGATAGATCATGTAGATTCACCACATCTCCAAGACATGATTAGTCGTTACCATGTGTAGCCAATGGAAAGTGAATGAGGTTTGTTTGGTTAATATATAATTGGAGTATCTTGAAAGACTAAAGGAAGTAAGTCAGAGCTATGGCCATATGAGGAAAATATAAGAAACAGTAATGTCTAGTCTCTCTCTTCAAAGTAGATTATGATCGAGAAGGATTTAGGTTTATTATTGGTTGGACAGACTATTATAAGTTACCTAATTTTAATGAAATTTATGTCTTTGAAAAGTCTTAATGAAAATATGATTATTTTTTTCATTTTAACTAGTTGGTGAATGGGTGAACTAACCAAATGATTTGTTGAAAATATGGAATGAAGGAGAGATGAAGAAGGAGAAGAATCTAATGTTAATATTGAGCCAACAAAATATCACATGTTTGTCCCATAATGAGATGATATGGTTTGCTATAACTTTTGGAGACTTCACCACTTGGTTTGTTCAACTTTGCCAACCATTAGAAGGGGTGATCTCCTATTTATTTTCTAAATTTATACATATATGAAGTTGTATTATAAGGTATGTTATACAAATTAATCGTCACGTTTATTCGTGGGACTAATCTTTGTACGGGATTAAATTAGTATTGTTAACTCTCGAATTTGTCTATATGCTCAACCGACTTAGATATAAATTTGTATAGAAATAATTATTAGAAAGTATTTAAAGACTTAGACCGTTACAGGATAACTCCAATATAATAGTAAAAATAGATTTAAAATAGGTTAACAATAGAGGTAAAAAGTATTTAGTAGAGTAAAATATTATATATGTACCTTAATTATTCATCTTGTATTTACAGTTTAATTACACTAATTCAATAGGATTACTATTACTAATTGAAATTATTTAGAAAAATCTTATTAGAAAAAGAAATTATCATACAAGAATTAATATTAAATATGATAATTATATCTTATATTGGTTGACTCATGTCCATTAGACTTAGGATACGTCTGGATTGAATAAATGAATATAAAAATTAAATAATTTATTTTTATAAAATAAATAAAAAAATTATATTTAATTATTTTATTAAAATAGAATATATCATTTTTATTCTTTCTAAATTAATAAATTTTATTTTTATAAATCATTTTATTCTCTATTTTATTTTATTTTTTATTCTGTTAATTTACTCATCTTATTCTTTCGATTCAAGGCTTTATTTCGGACGTATATGATATGATGGGTTGACTGGGGATGAAACCCAATTAGGCAGCCCCATCACTATTGATTAACACGCGACCCAATAAGTGTAATTTAAAAATAATGATATATTTGATTTAAATAATCCTCTGTGTCTTGGACTATCTAGTGGATATTTAATACATTACATTTCGTAGCTTTAAACTAAAAATAAATTTCATTAAATTGTAAACGGAAAAGAAAAGACAAACAAATGAAAATATTAAGACTTGTCGTCACCACGCCAAGCTCAATGTCTAAAGCAGAAAATCCTTCAAAAAATAAAATTATTTTACTTAGATATGATTTCCCATTTTCACAGCACAAAATCGGTGGTCAAATCAGATATCTCTCTCTTGGTACTAATCGGATTAGACCTACAAATGACAACCTAATTAATTAGGGCGCTCAATTTTTTTTGTTTTTCCCAAATTCATCGATATTGGTACGAGTGTTATTGGTTCTTTTTGGTATTAATATTTTTGATATCGATATTTTAATATTTTTATATTGGTACGTATTTTTTAAAAATTAATAAATAAAAAAAACGAAAAAATAAAATATAATT
The DNA here is from genome assembly GCA_947179155.2 of Hedera helix. Classification (NCBI taxonomy): domain Eukaryota; kingdom Viridiplantae; phylum Streptophyta; class Magnoliopsida; order Apiales; family Araliaceae; genus Hedera; species Hedera helix. The sequence continues at coordinate 1,476,058 of OX359272.1, forward strand.
GATTATATATATATATATATATATATATATCAATTAATAAGAAAAATGTTAAATTCTCTAACTTCTTGATTTTATCTTAATTTGAACCATCCTTAATTTCTTAAACTTATAACTTTTGTAATTTTTGAAATATTTTTTGATATATGTACTAATTAATGTGTTGTATTATTATTAATATTGTATATATATTATTATACATTAATTATTATAATATATATATATATTAAAATGTTAAGTGCGCATTAACATTAACTTATCTCTTCCTAAATAACATGACAAAAAGCCTAACAAATACATGGCTCTTCTCTTCTTGAGAATCCAAACATCTTTATCAGTGCATGAATAGCAATCCCTCGAATACATAATTAAGTTTGGTCTTGATAAGAAAATAAAATGAAACACTTGATAAAACAATACATTTTCACATACTAAGAATTACAAGGTCACTCATTTCATGCTAGAGCAACATATGACTATACCCTCCAAGTTGGTTTTTTCATACTTAAAAATTGATAAAAACCGACATAAATTTAAATAATTTCAAACCAATTAGAATGATGTATAAATTTTCAAATAAAAGTCAAAAACTTAGAATGATACCACTCTTATATTGACACCTGTCCGATTGGAAAGTAAACTAGCATAGATAATTGGTGCATGATCACAATTTTTCATTATATACCTATTTTATTAATTTTGTTATACGTAATGATTCATATAATAATTTTTTATAAAATAATATGTCTTATATTTTAATTATCCTATTAAATTTATTATTTTCCAAAAAAATATTATATAGATAATTACGTATATTAAAATCTATACAGTGAAATATGTCAAGAGTCAAATCTGTTGATTGAAGAAGTTAATGAATTGTAAGAAGGTGATTTAGTGACGTAAGCTAACGTACGCCGGTTGAGCAGCGTGAGCCGATGAACCCCGGAGCGGCAATCAAGGACAGCCAGATGTAGAGCATAGGGTTAGATTCTAAGATGACAAGGGACACAATTCACAATATGATTGGATCGTATCATCAATCGGTTTGTGTTCTGTGCTGCTCATGTAGACCCGCCAGCAGGTTGTTTCATCCTAAATAGGAGTACTTCCTCTGTGTAAATTTATTTCTCCAAATTTGAAAATATACGTTTATTAAGAAAAAAAATTATATCTAAATTACTTATTTTAACTACTTTGTTATTATTTTTTAATTAATCTCTTAACTCTTTATTAAAATAATAAAATTAAGGAGAGATGAGAAAAAAACGAGTATAATTGTACCTCCAATATCAAAGTTAATAATGTTACTTTTTTTTAATATATATCATGTAATTTTCACAAGTTAATTTGATATCATGTAATTAAGATAAATTATTATAATAAATTATGACATTTATAAAAAGTGAATTAATATTTTCACAAGTTAATTTGATATTTTCACAAGATCAAATGAGACTCACTTGTGAAAATAATAATTTTCATATAAAATTGATATTTCTACAGATTAATTTAATATTTCTGTAAGATCAAATGTAACTTACTTATAAAAATACCAATTAACTTACAAAAATATTAAATCCCCTAAAAAAAATGAACTAATCAATAATGTATACAAAGCCAAAATGAATGTATCCTACTGCCAATGTGCATTATATTGTAGGCATACGGCTTAATTACAGTATCAAAGCATGTAACTATCACCATTCTATATGTAAAAAAAAAGGTCTCATTTTTATTTTTTTTGTTTTAAATTTATTTTTATATAATAATATTTGTTATATTGTCTTTAACTTTAAAATCATGTCATCATATTTAGATTTAGACTAACATCCATTCTTCTTTCTATTACACACCAAAGATGATGATAATAATAATTGAAATAATTATAGAGTGAAGGAAATTAAGAAGCGTTTAATTTTTACACTAAATTTGTTTAAAATGTATATGAATTTTATTCCCTTTTCATCTAACCTAAACTTAAATTAAATTTTGAATCTTCAAAATAAGCATAAACTTGTGGCGTTTTCATCTCAAGAACAGATCATCAATTATCTATAATTTTGTTTTTGGGTATTACTATCTATGACAATAAATTTGTATCCATATTAAATACTGATATATGAAATATAATAAAATAAATAAGTAACCCACTTATTTTTATTTAATATTTTACGTTAATCATATTCAAATTGTTCATGAAATTAATTGACATTTACATTTTTTTCGTTAATTTGACACATAATTCAAGATTTAAAATCTTACCTTCTTGGTATATAAGAGGCAGTGGTAATCAATGCTTAAAAAATTGGATCGGATCGACAGTCGGACTGCGATTAGATCGGAACTGGTCGGCTTTTCGGTCTGATCCGGCCAAAAAATCGGAAGTCAACGATCCGGTCAAAAATCGGTTGACCACCAGTAAAACAGGTAGTTGAACCGGTGACCCAATTTTCAAGTTTTTTTTTTTTTTTTACAAAAATATTTTTAATAATATTATAACATTATTTTACTATATCTTAGCTTATAAAAAATTAGATATTTTAAAATTTTATTAATTATTAATGATATATTTTATTTATGTATTTATGACGTTACTGGTTCAATAACGGTTCGACTATTGGTTGAACTAGTGACTCATCCACTCGATAACTTTTTCGGTTCGATCACTGGTCCGATTTTTTAAACATTGATGGTAACATTGGGCCGAAACTTTTTTTTTTTTTTGTTAATTTGAAAAAAATTGAGCATTTTTAACCTTAGCAGAAATAGATCTTAAAGATCTCATGGTTAGAGTAATAAGGTTGCAAAGAAATAGATTATTATTATGAATCAAGTGGAATTTGTACATGTTCTTATAAGAGTATTCTTATAATGAAATTACATACATACAGTGTTTAATCATTACCATTGAATTTCGTGCAAAAGACTAAACTGAAATTTCATTCGACCACGGCCAACAAAAATGATGAACAAAGAATTGCAAAATTAAAGAACAAGTTTTACCCTTTAACAAAAAATTTACTTCAATTCCCCCATCTAACAACAATTAACTAAATTCTAAATTCTCTTTCTCCCCCCCCCCCCCAACACACACACACTCGCCCCATGCCATAACCATCAGCTCCATCACCATACCAAAGAATGAATGAAAGAATCTGCTCTGCTGAATTCTAATACGAACAACAATCAATAAGCTCAGCCATTTCAAACAATCAGCCCCTGCTTTCCTGCAAATTCCTCAACTTTCCATCCAATGGACCAGATTCAATCCTCTTCTGAAGCATCAAACCACACAGCAATCCTAGACCGTCGGATTTCAAATCTTTGCTTCCCGCCATCTCTCTGTTCCAATCCTTCAACACTGTTGATGCGTTGGACGAAGACGACGTCGTCGACTCGGCACCGTCCGAGAAATCCACCGACTCCAAGTCACAAGACTCGCCGCCAGATGATTGCTCGCTCCTCTTCGATCCTACGCGCCTGAGCCGCCGCGCGCGGCGCCAATTGTTCTCTCCCTCTCCGATAAGATCACGGAAACTGATCGCATTCAAACCGCTTAACATTTCGAATTCCGAGCCATCATACACTGTCGCGGCGACATTGAGAACACCGTGGCATCGGCCTGAGGGACGGCGGATATGGACTGCACTGAACGCCGGAGTCCCGATTCCATTATTCTTGGAGAGGCAACTGCTGAGGAGGAATCGGACGGTGCCGACGAGGAAATCTTTGATGCAACCGACGGCATAGATCTCAACGGATATGCCGGAGGTATCACCGGAGATGAATTCCGGAGATACGCGAAAGAGGAACTTTTCGTTCCAGGTAGGGTTTTCGCCGCCGACGCGATCGAGACGGGTTCGGAGCTTGGTTGATGAGTCAATCCAGGCGAGTGCGAAGGTTTGCATCCGGCGCAGGTTAGCGGAGGGCGTCTTGAGATTTTGGGCGGAGATCAAGTTGATCTCAAGAATACGAGTACCCATCTCCATGTGAGTATCTCTCTCTAGTCTCTTTCTATGTATATATATAATCTAATTTTCTAGTTCCATTGCTGAATCTTTTCTTTTCTACTCGTAATTTGGATTAATAAGAACTGTTTTGAAGATTCAAGAACGAAAACCCTCGTCAAGAAATGAAGAGCAAGACATTGCGTGAGAGTAGAGAGAGACAGAAATTAGGGGAGAGATGAAATGGATTCTCTCTCCTCTAGTCTGCAGAGGGCTAGAACCTGAGTGAAATGACGGAAACAACCGTTAAGTCCTAGTTCTTAAATAGCTACGCTTGGGCCCACCAACGGACAGGCCGGCAGTTTCCAGAAGTGGGAAAATAACTCTTTTTCGTTTTTGAAAAACCTTGGGAGTTACATTCCCACAACACATAAATTTGAGACCTGTGCAAAAATAAATATATAAATAAATTCAATAAAATTAAGCATTATAAAATTTTATTTTGTTGGTATGGTATTCAACTTAAAATTGAATAGATGCATAATTATTTTAGTGTGGTATTAGTTAATGGATTTTCTTAGTATGTGTCCTTAGACACATGCTAAGTGCGAAATTCAATGCATAATATTATTTGTTTATGTATTTGTACTGAATTCAATACATAAAAAAATAATATACCAGTGGACCCTATATATTGAATCCCTCCCCCCCAAAATGGGATTGGTATTCTAAAATATTTATTTAAGCATGAGGGATAGTGTTCTATTATATCAATAACTAGTAATTACCCGTGTCTGAAGGGACGGCATAACGAAAAATTAAATTAAAATACAAAAAATAAAATTATTATTATTAAGAAAATTACAAAATATAAATATTATAAATATTATTATTATCGGTATTATTATTATAGTATAGGGGTGAATTTGATTTGGGCGGAAAAAAAATTGTGATATGAAATGTGAGCCATTAGATTAAGTTGAAAAAATCTTAACCGTCTTTGTGCTTTTAGATTCAAAATGAATTCTGTTTTATTATATAGATTTCATAGTAACAGTCGGGAACAACTTATTAGTATACAATACAGTAAGTGTATTTCTTTTATACTTAGTGGTATATTTATACATATAATTGTTTACTTAATATTGAATTTTAAGACTAAATTTATTAGGAGTATCAAAAAATATTTATAAAAATTATGTTAAAATCTTAATCAATACTAACATATAAAATCACAAGAGACGATCCGTACCAACAGAGTTGACTCATACTAATTAATCGAGATAACTCAGTCTAACTCAGTAATAATTGACTTCTAATAAATTTTCGCAATTGACTTTTAGATACGAAAAGTTGTTCTCCAATTTATATTGTAAAATCGAAGGGTGGTGTAACTCAATAGGAATTGACTTCTAATAAATTTTCGCAATTAGCATTTAGATACGAAGAGTTACTCCTCAAAATTCTTCTCCAAAAAAACTCTTCTTTTCCCAATTAACCTGTATATAAATATATACATACACGCATGGTGAATAGGAATAGCAAAAAATGGTGTGGATGTAGATGTGGATGTGGATGTGGATGTGGATGTGGATATAAATGTTAATGTGAATTGTATTATTAAGGACTATTTTGACAACTGAATTTGTTACTCTTATATTATCAAGATTGTGTCACCGCATTACTATCATAAACCATCATCGAATAATTACGCTTTTATTCTATGCAAAACACTCATGTTCTTTAATGTCCAACGGTATAAATAATTTACATTTTATTATTTCAAATTTTTTACACACACATTAAGCCAACCAGAAGACAACTCTTTGTTTTATTTATACTCTCAATAATCCAAATTATTAGTATATAAATTAGTATTGATTAAATAAATATATTGTTGGGATCAGATTATTTGGGTCTGGGTTTGGGTTAGTTTATGCTATTTTGTTGGGTTGGACCTTTAATTTGGTACATGGGTTCTTATTTGAATAGGATAAGGAAGCCTAGTGGGAGTTGGATTTTTTAATTGTTGGGCTGTACGCGGACAGGGACTCCTAGTTCTAAACACTTTCTGATGACTGTACATTTGTATAAATAGGGGGCTGCATGAAAGCGTTGGAGACTTACTTTTTACCTTACTACTCTTTAAATTCAGAACCATTATATCCCAACGTATTGGCTCTCTATTGTTCTTAAAAAAGATTATAAACATAATTATCGTACTAATGAAATCGTCATTTTTTCCGTGAATTTTTTCCAATTGAGTTTTCACGTAAATTCTTGTATTTTTATATTACTTTCTCTCGTTTTATTTGTGTTTGACGTTTAATTTCTCTCGTTTCGTAATTTTAAACGAGTGATATAAAATTTAGCGTTAAAATATACATATATTCATATCCAGTTTTTAACAAATAAATTTACTATGTAAAAGATTATATAGAGGTCGATCTGGACTCCCATTATCTTCCTATGTTTACTCGAAGAAATTCAAAATTAACTCTTGCACTCCTGTTTCAAATTTTGACATTTCTACAAATTTACTTGAAGAAACAGACGAAGGAAACTCAAGAACACCAGCCGAACATCATCATCAAACCATGCTGAAAATTTTCTTTAAATTAACAAAGTTTATTTAATATTTTCATAGTGGACAAACAGCACAATTCAAAAACATATTGATACAGACCCACAACGCCAGTTTATAAACCACAGATTCCCGTTTCACAGGTTACAGCCATTACAAAACACCTCAGTTTCTCAACCATCAATGGAAGATTTTACATTTAAGATACAGATTTGCTATATCTTCTCATCTTCAGTTTTTTCTTCCTTGACAGTTTCTTCTCCAAATCCTTGACTCTCCCTGAGAGATTAGAAATAGCAGTCAAGTGCTCTTTCCCTGCTTCAATCAGCTTCTCCATCATTTCTTTCAATTTTTCGTTCTCTTCTACGAGCTTCCGATCATGATCATATCCCATCTCTGTATCATGGGAAACAGGGCCAGAAGTTACCGGTAATGCTGAAAGCTTTTTGCCCGCCTGCTCAGCACAAGGTGGAACAAGCTCTTCTGCTAACAACACTCTCTCTTCAGCATTTTCACAAGGCAGGTCTTCAATAGTAGTACTGCTGGTCATTGGTTGGAACTCCTTTGATTTTGGCTTCTCCTCTAGCATGTTTTGTTCCTCTGCAGCTTCTATATTCTGGTCCACACAATGCTGGATAGATTCTTCTATTGGAAATTCTCTCTCTTCACAAACAATATTGATATTTTTAAACTCTGTTGAGTTATCATCAGCATTGTTAGTTCCATGACTTTCTTTGCTTTTGTCTTCGCATATAGCATCTTCAAGAACTGAAAGCTCTGGTTCTTTCTTCTCAATTTCTGGTGCTACTGCTGCAATTTCCTTCATTTCAATCCCAGCATTATCAATGACCTGCTGCATGTCTTCAACTGATACAACCTTCCCTTCAACCTCATAAACTTCTGGTGATTCATTTGTATCATTAACATCTTCCACTTTTGCTATTTCCGGGAGGTCAGATCCAAGTATAGCTTCCCCAAAATGTTCCTCTTCTTTTTCTCCAGCTCCTTCTGGCACAATGCTGTTATGTTTTGATGCATTTGGACATTCATTCAGCAGTTCTTCTAGCTGTTGCTTCGCTTGGTTCATTTCCTCAATTTCACCGTTACTGATTTTCTGAGCATCAGGTTCTTGGTCTCCTTGTGGCAATTCTTGAAAATCATTCATCTCTCTATCCTTTCCCGTAACTGAATCAAGTGGAGAAGATAGATCTGTCAACTCAACGGAGGATTTCAATTCATCTTCTGCTACATTTGGAAGAGGAATTTTATCCGCCTCAACCTTCAAAACATCATAATCCTCAGGTGGCTGTAATATTGGCACTTGAACAATGTCAGCCACGCCACTGGTCTGTGTTTCTTTTGGTTCATTAAGCAGAGCTGAGTATGAAGAGTCCACAGAACTTGGCACATTTGGTTTAGAAAACATCTCTTCCAAATCTCCACATGCTTCTTTGTTGCTAAACATAGGCTCTGATTTTTCCACAGCAACAGAGCTTAAATTCACATCTGTCACAGGGAGAGATTGCCCTCGGCATAGCTCTGCTAGATCAGACTCCACCTCATGACTACCAACAGATATCTTATGATCATGTTCGTCTTTTTCCACTTGTTGTCTGCCCTGTGTGCAGGAATCATCACTGGTGCTGCTTGAAATGCCTACTACTTGTTCAGCTTCAGAAGCTTTCTCCACTGATGCTTCAGACTTCTTAGTAGCTAGGGAATCGAGCTTCTCCTGCAGACTAACAAGCTCCTTTGCCACAGATTTTCTTATATCCCTTACACTCGGATTGAAGCCCTGATACATAGATGAGATACAAATTATTTTAGTGTTCTGGGATAAATAGTAGAATACCAACTTCTGAGTATTGACTATTTCACTACCTATCAACACAGTAAAGATGATAATCAAGAACGAGAAGACAAAGAAATAGCCCAGGATATATGCACCCATGAAGGTCTCACTCCAACTGTTTGAAGGATAAGTCTGAACAAATTATAGTTTATCATTCACAACTAAATTTAATGAAGAACATGATATCAAGCAAATGACATTGAGGAAAAGGATATCAATCATATAAACAGTGAAACATAAACAAATTTATATCCATGAAAGTGCATATAAGTGCTTGTTCCACGTGTTCAACAAGTGCAGAGTGTGAACAGCCTAGACCTAGCAAAGCATCATATTCCATTCTAAAGAACAGGATCCAAAATGAGTAAATTATATTACAAGAAGAATTGCAATCATATTATATTTACCTGAATGGTGTCCAGCTTTAGCAAAAGGCTCATTATAGTTTCTCCAATAACCACTCGTTGCTTGTCATTACTCAAAAACTCATAGGAAGAAACAAGATCTTGAACACGACCCTTCACCTCTGTCACCTGCTCCTTGATTTTAGCTATTTCCTTCAATTTCTTCAATGGCTCCCATCTCCTAACTTCAAAACTACGATATGCTGACTGAATAACTACAGCTGCTTCAGCCTCTGACAACTTCTTCCTCTGTATTTCTTTATTTAAACCATTAACTTCCAATTCTTTTGCATTGTTTGCTCCTCCATCAACTCCAGTTTCACACTTTGCAGTAGCTGACGAGTCTTCTACACTTTGCTTTTCATCTTCAGTTAGTTCCCCAGATCTTTTATCATCAGCATCACTCTCAATCTTCTCTCCTTCAAAAGGACATTCCCTGTCACCCTTTCCAGCTTGACAATCAGTTTCAATCATTGGAACCTTCTCTTGACAATCAACTGGCAGGCTAACAGAAATCTGAGTTCGAGCCTCTTTCATATCTTCTATTTCATCTTTCCTGATTGCACCATCAACCACTTGGATAGTTTTTGTCTTGATTTTTCTCTGCTCTTCCTCTTTGCTCTTGTCTAGATGGATTGAAGATTGCTTCTCCTCTTTGTTATTTTCTTGCATAAATGACGGCAGAGAAGACTTTGAACTTCCATTCAACAGATCTTGTGATTTTCCTTTGTTAGCAGGAGGACTTGGAGACCTTGAACTGCCATTGCTGTTCTTTCGTCTTGGCAATGGATCAACTCTCAGACTAACAGGAGGCAACTTTGATTTCTTTGGAGGGGAAGATTGTGTTTTAGCACTGCTGTCTGCAGGTCTCCTCTCTGCTTTGTCATCTTTGAGCTCAACAGGGATGATAGTGTCTTTTTTGTCGACATCTTTTAATATTGTTGTTTTATCACTTGGCTCCTTTCGCTTCACTGGAATCATCTGCGGTACATCATTTTTACCCACCAGATTTAAACCAGCCTCAGTGTCAGAATTTTCTTCAAGTGCTTTGGGCTGGCTCTTCCTATCATCATTCTCAATAAGCTTCATTGGAGGAATCCTGAGAAACAAAGGTTCCTCAGATGATATTTGATCACCATTCATCTCCTTACATTCCACTTGCTCAGGTTTGTGAGGCATCCAAAATATAGGAAATGAATTTCTGCTCAGATCCTCATTTTGCTTGTGTTGAGTTCTCTTCCCATCTCCACCTTGATTCAAGGATCCAAGGTTGTTCAAATCAATTGGTAACCATCGATTCCAGACACTTGGCTCCTGTTCAAAAGATTTTAAACTCCCATTGGCTTTCTCATCACAACCATATTTGTCCCCTTCTCTTGATTTCGGCCCATCTGTTATTTTGCCCTCTTTATTCATCACGTAACCCGGTGGAATCCATACAATTGGATATGGTAAGTTTTTCAGCTGAGAAGGAACCAAAGAGTCACTTAATTTCTTTTCATCATCTGGATCTTGTTCCTCAATCTTCACATTTCTGTCTTCTTTCTGCTGACATAAGTGGTTTGGACAACCACAGCAATGCCGATCTCTTGGACCATGTTTATCATATTCATACCGTGGGTTATCCACTGAATAGTATGGAGAGGGAATACTGTGAACAGGATAAGTTGCTGGGAATGCAGGATAACTTCCATGACTGTAAACCGATGGTGGTGGTGCAAAATGAGAATATGGAGGTCTGTAACCATGATAACCAGGATATTGGTTGTAGTGACAGCAGGCATGACAGTCCACTGGAAGTGGATAACCATGGCTTCCACCATTAGGCCAAGACTCACAATGTATAGGGTATCCGGCAGGATCCACCTTCATTTGAGGTGGAACAGCTTCAAAGCTAGGCCCATACTGAGGTGCACAGGGCATTTGACTACTGTGTTGAGGGTAGTAGTCCATGAATCTGTAGCCAGGATACATCCTCAAAATTGGATTGAGACACAGCAACCTGACAAGTTTTTATCACCTGTGAAGAGACAAAGACCTATCATATACACACACACACACATCATTTATTACCAAAATAACTGCTTAAAGTGTGGTTACAAACACAACTACAAGAGAAAAGAGTAAGAGAAATGAGATAATATTGCACAGTCCATTCCCAAAGAAAATGTGTGGTGGATACATCAGAATTCATACTAAAACTCTCATTAAAATTTTCAGTTCCTACCCATTAGTACATCAGTCTAGAAGAAAATGTCTGTTTCAATTCTCAAAATTGTCACAGGTCACAGCGAGTAGACAGAGATGATATTATAATGGTTCTTCTTTTATAATGTAACAAAACCTTTTTTTTCTTCTTTTTTAAGGGAACTAATATCTGAACTGTTTTCGTTTCATGACTAAAAGAAAGACTAGATAAATTAATCCACAAGATATAATCAGAGGAAACAACATTAGAATCTGAACAGTTCTATATGAAGCATACAAGTAAACATTTAAGTCAAATCTAGACAATATTCAAACATCTGTTAAATGAAGGTGTGTCTATCCTAAATAAAGGGAAGCAGATGAACCCTCACAATCAATTATCCTACTGAATCGTGAGAAAAAAAACTAGAGAGTATGGAACATTTGTAAACAAAATTCTAGCCATAAGCTTATTAAACAACCTAGCAAAATACTACTACTTCCAACCAGATTAGCTTTTTGGATCTAAGCAGCTAGCTAGGTTACCGATTTTGAATAATGAAGACAGACTTCTAGCAATCCGATCAAAGAATATATAATTTTTTGGTTCAATCTTTCCATAGGAAAATTCTGAATTCTCTCAATCCTTATTGTAGTTATTTGCTATTTACTTTCCAATTCTTAAGTTAGAAAAGTACCGCATATACAAGTAATTCCAATTCTTAATGACTTGATCTAAGAACAAATATTTAGAAATTTCCCTCTGTCCTGACTAACGTCAACAAAGAACAAAAAGCCAACACAGATGATAAAGTATAGTCTTCTCTACAGAAGTTCATACAAAAAATCGTCATTTTAAAAATGTATCTCTAACTCGGAGCATATCAAAATACCTTTTGTAGGACTTGGTTTCTGCCACAAACTTAATCCAACTGAAAGAAGAAATAAAATATTTTTCTCCGGATTTCTCAATAAACAGCCTATCAGCTTCATTTTTATTTTGCTTAATCATAAATCACTCTCTAATTTGACAAAACTATATCAAACACCTCTTCAACACAGTGGAAGTTACTTGATAATCTTCACAAATAACATCCAAGAAATTCGCTAGCTATGCATCATAGTTCACAAATAAGTAAAACAAAAAGCTACCAACTTTACCAATTAAAAGACATAGCCCAAAATATACCAAACCCCAAAACATACTAAATTGGAGCTAAAATTCATTATTACAAGGGGGAAAACGAAGAAAATCCAACGGCATTTATCAATAAGTCAACATACCCCTAAATGCAACAAACCCAGAATAATCATTAACACGCAACAAAATCGGATTACTAAAAGGCAAAATCAAGACATTTGAATTAAATTCTTGAAAGGGAATTAGGAAACAACTTACAAATGAAAATAAAAAGCTCCTTCCAAACGGTTCCCCGGAATCCAAATGACTCAGTTATCGAAACAAATCAAATCCACCAACCCAAAATTGAAATGATGCTAAACTAGTGTTTGTATCTCTCTTTTTCGCCTTTTTTCTTTAAAGGTATTTTTCTGAGGTTTAATTATCACAGATTTCGGACCCTTTTATAGGGGTATGAGAGAGCAACTTCTACTGATTTCGAGATGTTTCGCGCGCTCCTTACTGGTCAAATTTCTGCATATGTTGCCACGTGTGTGTTCTGGCTTCTTCCAAACCTAAGGCTATGTTTGGATTCAGCACAAGTTGCGTCCGCAAGTATTTTCTAGAATTTTTTGTGTAATCAAGTTCAAGTTTTTTCCCAATCATAAAAAGGTTGTTATAAAATGTTGTGTTAAATTTTTATTAATTAATATTTTATTATATATAGAAAAATTTAATAGTTATAATTAATCATTATAATACACGTTATTTTATATTTAATTTTTTTATTACTAAAATATTATTGAAAATCTGTAATGTCCTCATTTGTAATTTTCCAAGCATAAATTGGTGCTCTTTGTCGTAACTTATTTTAAATAATTTATACTTATTATTACCCAAAAGCCCAAGGAGCCTGAGAAGCCTAAAGTCATTGAGAAACCCAAGGATGTGGAGAATAATCATTATAATACACGTTATTTTATATTTAATTTTTTTATTACTAAAATATTATTGAAAATCTGTAATGTCCTCATTTGTAATTTTCCAAGCATAAATTGGTGCTCTTTGTCGTAACTTATTTTAAATAATTTATACTTATTATTACCCAAAAGCCCAAGGAGCCTGAGAAGCCTAAAGTCATTGAGAAACCCAAGGATGTGGAGAAACCGAAAGTGCCGGAAAAGCCCAAAGCTGAACCTGAAAAACCATAAGTGCCGGAAAAGCCCAAAGTTGAACCTGAAAAACCGAAACCCAAGCCTCCCACTAAAGAGGTTCCGAAAGTTGACAAACCAAATCCTATCCCGGCCCCGGCCCCGACCCCTGCCCCAACCCTGGCTCCAGCTCCACCTATGCCGGCTTACCCAGGTGGGGTATGTTGTGGGCCATGCTATGAAGGTTTTGGCGGGGGTCCATGTTACCATGGATATGGAAGACCTGTGCCACCACCACCAGACCCATGTTATGATAGATATGGGTACGGGTATTGGTACAGGTATTCGCACGGTTATGTTGGAAATAAAAGTTGTTGTTTTAGTAGTGATTATTTCTGTGAAAAAAATTCGCAAGGATGCACAATCATGTAAGGGGTGGTGCAAAGTCATTATCACGACCTTTCATTTTACGTGTTTGAAAATCTGTAATGTCCTCATTTGTAATATTCCAAGCATAAATTGGTGCTCTTTGTCGTAACTTATTTTAAATAATTTATACACTCAACGAGCAGGAAATGAACGTGGGACAATCCATATAAACAGGGGTGTTCGTTTTATTCGCTGTAACTAGTATTTTGGATATATTGGATCGTATCAAATCGATCCGATAGAGGATAAAAAAGATCAGTATGGTATAATAGTTCAGAGTTTTGGGAGTTTAGTATTTATCTAATCGTACTAATTATACCAATTTTTCTATTTTTTTTTATTAATAATAATAATTTTTGGTATATATTCAGAAAAAATCGATACTGAACCGACTTACAGATTCGATATACCAGTCCAACTGATATCAATACGAAGTTATGGATAGTTTTAATTACCACTCCGGTTCAATACCAGTACGATTTTGTACCGATGCACAACCCTTACTTACCTATATTCAACATTTCTACCCAATATCTAAACCCAATCCAATTCGTATAGTCCAATTTTTCTGTGTCACTTATATTATTCAGGAATCAGTATTAAGTAAATTAAATTGGGTTTAGATTACATTCGTTTACGTACAAATACAATATGAGTTAATTTATTTTGTATGAGTCATTTTTTAATTTGGATTCTAATGTCGAAGAGTCGTTCATTCTCAAACTTTTTTTTTTTTAAAAAAAACTCTTATTTCGAAGAGTCATTCGTTCTCAAAACTTGGACATTTTAAACCAAAATTGATCTAAACAATTAAGAATTCGATCACTAATAATTGCATATTTATCTGTGCATTACACGGATGTCGTGCTTGTGTATATACAAAATTTCTTGAATAACTATCATTAATACTAACAAATTGTTTAGGGAAAAAATATACACGTCAACAAAATGGTTAATGGTACAACTCTTTGGATAAATCACATAACGAGATCCGGACTCCATGAAGTAGCAAATTGATCAAGTTTGCATTTATATTATTATTATTATTATTATTACTACATGGATTAAACTTTTTGCTATACGAATGCAGTTTTTTTTCTTGTGTCTTGACAAAAACTTTGATCAATTTGTAACTTGGTGGAGTCGTGGTCCATCAATCTAATTACATTACATCCGTTCAACAATAAACCCTACATATTCACACCATATATATGTGGTCCGTCAATCTAATTACCAAGTGGTAAGACTTTCATACTAAAAGCAGAAGGTTGCCTTCAAGTCGAGCAACCCAACCCAACCCAACCCAACCATGCTCACAATCTTTAAGACAACACTGTCAATTCCAACCTATAAATAATAGCTTCAAATTCAATCCCATTGCATAACTAAAAACAAGCTCAAACAGAAGGTTGCATTTTAGAGTAGTGAGATTTCTTGTAATTTTACTTGAACAGAAGTTTAAATCTTTTATCAACAAATCCTAAACAGAAGATCAATTCATAAACACACACGAAAAAAACCGGGGGAAAAAAAAAACTTAGTTTTATACTATACCCAAACCAAGTGTCAACAGTTATTTCCACCCCTTGTATAACATGAAGCTAAAAGTTCAAATTTTTACAATGACAAAATAAGTGTGTATGTGAGTTTAATTTCTATCTTAAGTTGAAAAGGAAAAAAATAAGACTTAATAACCAAAAAAATCAACCGACTTTACAAGTGTTATCAATTTAACCAACATGTTTTTTTTAACAAATTAAATATTGTATTCTTTGAAAATCTTTTCAAAATACTAAAAAATTAAACCATGATTAACGTTTATTGATGTGGTTACTGATGTGACTATCGATGTGTAATTTTTTAAAAAAAATATATGATGTGTTTGCTGATGTGTATTTTAACCAACATATTTTTTTTAACAAATTAAACATTGTACTCTTGAAAATATTTTCAAAATACCAAAAAATAAACCATGATTAACTTTTATTGAGGTAGTTGCTAATGTATAATTTTTAAAAAATATATATGATGTAATTGCTGATGTGGTTGCCGATGTGTAATTTTAAAAAGATTTTTTTTGTTGCTATTATAAAAATTAAAGTTAATTACAAATTGTATTTTATAATCTTTTAATCTAACCTTATTTAATAATATTTCAAAAATTAATTTTAAAATAATTAATTTGATTAAAAATAATAATACACATCTCAGTTTCTACCGCCTAGAAATAGAAAAAATTATTGTATGTTCCTGGGGCAACGCTACAGTATGTTCCACCCTCTCACATGAGGGTGATGGAGTGTAGCGTTTTCCCGGGAGCGTACAATAATTTCTCCTAGGGATAGAAGGCAGGGCACTGGACAAGGGAATTAAGAGTAGGATGTCAAAATTTTAGCAACTATAGGGAAGAAAGAAACACTAAAAAATTAAAATATAAAAATTAATTTGATTTAAAAAGTTAAAATAAATAAATATTAGACTGTAACATTTTTTTGATTAATCTAAACTTTTTCGATCATTTTCTATTGAATATTTTAATTAATAAATATTAGACTGTAACATTTGTCTATTTTTTTTTGTTATTGAATATTTTAATAAATAAAATTTTGTTATTTAATTATAAATAAATTAGCTAAAAGCAATCGATTAGTAAAATTTAAAAGGGTTGGACCGTGCTCATGGACCGGTTGGAATTTGTGGCTTTCACGGAAAAGATGAAAGATTATAACTATTAAAATTCCTACATTTCATAAAATGATTTTTATTTATTTTTTATTAAATTTATAAAAATTTAAAATTAATATAAATTTAATTAATTTTAATTTAATAGTCAATATTATAAATTTCTTAAAAAGTATTATCTAGGAGTCCATCTCTTTCATAACTACAAATATATTTTAACTTTGTATAGTCAGTTTTTAATAATTTTAACTTTTTTAAATCAAATTAAGTATTTTAAATTAATTTTTGTATTATTACTAAATAAGTTTAGATTAAAAAATTATAAAATATAATTTGTTATTAACTTTAATTTTTATAATAGCAAAAAAAAGTATACATCAATAGTCACTTCAATAAAAATTAATCATGATTTGATTTTTTGATATTTAAAAAAAAAATTCAAGAGTATACTGTTTAATTTATTAAAAAAATAATATTTTAATTAAATTAATAATAATTACAAAGTTAGTTGGTTGTTTTGGTCATTAAATTAAAAAAAATAAAAAATTGCCAGCAGTGGGCAGCCCTTGTTAGTAGTAGGAATTACTTGTCAAAAGAAGATCATTTAAGGGTAAAGTAGTCTTCGGGTAAAGCCGTCGATTACATGACTGAACAGTCATCCTCTCCCTAGGGTTTTTAGCATTCCAGGTCTCTTTAACCAGCGGAAAATCTTACTTTGGTAATCAATTAACGGCGAGAAAGATGGGTAGAGCTAAAAAAGCACCCAAATTTGCAGTCATGAAAAAGATTGTCACTTCGAAAGCGATTAAACAGTAATTACTCTTTCTCTATATAGATAGATATTCTCTATATAGATAGATATATATGGCCTACTCTCTGTATTGGATTCTCAAATTTAGATATATATGGCCTACTCTCTGTATTGGATTATCAAATTGTTAGTTTTATGATTAGTTGCAGTTGATTAATTTATCTTGCAAACATCCCTAATTTACTGCTCTGTTCTTTTTTTAGCTCATTTTCCAATACGTATAGTTTACACTACCTTGTTATGGGGTTGATTTTTTATTTTTTTATTTTTTTCTGTGCAATTGTATTGAGTAATAATTCTAGAAGAATACCCTAGGGCTAGCGTAGCTCTGGATTGCTCAATGTTGGCTTGTTATTCATACATGCCCTTCTGGAAAGGGGGTAAGGGCAGGCCAAAAAAGTTTCCCTTCACTCTACAAAGGTCTCTCATCCATTTACCTATGGAGAGGGGCAAAGGGAAGTCCAAAAAGGCATGTGTAGTCCATCACTGTATATGCCTATAGAAAGGCATTTGCAAATCATTCTAACTTGTGATGTTAAATGTGGCAAGTTCCATAATAGGACTACTTCTTCCTGCTAGAAGAAAGAGTAATTTTTATTTAAGAATATTAAGATTTATATATAAGTCACACCTAAACATAAATTTTTGGATATAACTATCATTAGTAATAAATTTAAATAATTAATTATTTAGAAAAACAATATACCTAAGATTATAGGGAACCTAAATATTCGTAAATACAAGTCAACTAAATGGTACGACTGTTTGGTCTGGACAGGAGTAATAGTACATTGAATCGGTCACATAATGAGATCCGGACTCCATGAATTTGCAAATTGATAAAGTTTTTATCAACACGGAAAAAGTTGTATTTGAAACGTTGCATTTTATATTACCATTATACGATTGCAACTCCTTTCTATATGGATTCAATTTTTTTTCTTATGTGCCTAGACAAACAACTTGACCAATTCATAACTTCATGGAGTCATGGTCCTCGCTTTAACATTACATCTATTTAATAAACCATATATATTCACACCATAGGCAGTCCATATATTTAATTTCTAAGTGGTAAGACTTTCACACTAAAAAACAAAAGGTTGCCTTCAAGTCTGGCAACCCAACTTTGGTCATAAACTTTAAGATAACACTATCAATTCCAATCTATAAATAGCTTTGGTCAAACACCAAGCTTATTAAACTTTCAAATTCAATCCCATTACATAACTAAAACAAGCTCAAACCATGGGTACCGAACTTTGTTCGCCTCTTACACTTCTCACCTTACTGTTGTTTCCTGCACTGCTCTCAAATTCCAAGGTAAAACTAGACCAAAACATAGTCAAAAAATCTTGTCTGAATCGCATCATTGAGCTAGCGGTTAGGATAGAGATATTGCGGTGTTGCAGACAAGTATACTTTTTTACCAAAATTATTACCATATTCAGACAATTTTTTAGCAAGTGCCTTATAATTAGGCTCTCCTGCCTCAATATAAAAGTCTATACTATCCAAAACCGCATCGCCTAATGGTCTACTACAGCTCTTGCATTGTCAACTGATGATAAGGTATAACTGCCTTGACCACCGCCAATCGAGAGCAAGAGGGATTACACTTGATCATTAGCTGACGATACTAGAGCTGTAACAGATACCTATGGAACAACTTCCTTGGTGGTCAATTAAAATTTAGGTCATTAGGCGATGCGGTTTTGGATGTTATAAACTTTGATATTGAGGCGGGGAGCCTCATTACAAAGCACTTGCTAGAAAATTGTCCGAATATGGTAATAATTCTAGTAAAAAGTGTACTTGTCTGCAGCACCTCAATGTCCCTATCCTGACCGCTAGTTGAATGACGCGATTTAGACAGGACTTTTTGACTATATTTTGGTCCAATTCTATAACAATCCTCAGTGTGAGTATAACATGAATAATTTTGGGAATTATAAGGATTCGTGGAATCAATGGACATTTGTACTTGCTAGAAAGGTTTTCATTGGGCTTCCGACTTCTAAATCAAAACATGCTCTGCCGGAATTGGTTATGTTCCTAAGCAAGAACTCATCTCACAAGTTCTACCCTTCATTAAGGGGTCTTCAAAGTATGGTGGTGTGATGTTGTGGAATAAACAATTTGATGATGTCAGTGGGTATAGTGATGCCATCAAGGGCAATGTTTGAGCTCTCATCTCTGTAATGTCAAAATATTTTCTTTGCCACAAGGCCAAATTGCATTCTATATGCCTGCTTGGTCTTAATAAAAAAAGCTGAACTTACTATTACAATTTTTTTTTCATCTATCATTTATTCAAGACAATCAAGTTTTTTTATTTTTTGTACTGTTGCAATCAAAAGAAATTAGCTTATATCATACAGAAAAGTCAAACAAGATTAAAAATTTGTTACATATCTTAGGGTAACCCTCCCATTCAAGTCTTGGTACATAATAGATATAGAGAGAGATTAAATATCCACAAACTGATTAGCTTAGCTATATAATGATAGGGTCTCCAAACTATCCTT
Organism: Hedera helix; assembly: GCA_947179155.2. Lineage (NCBI taxonomy): Eukaryota > Viridiplantae > Streptophyta > Magnoliopsida > Apiales > Araliaceae > Hedera > Hedera helix. The sequence goes on from OX359272.1 coordinate 1,495,750, forward strand.
CCTTGGTGGAATCTACAAGAACTTCACTGCATTTTAAACAAGTCAATAATCAAGCAGAAAAAGGCAGAGATGAAAGCATGACAGTAGATTTTGCTAAAATACAAAACAAATACTATAGAAGCTGATACAAAAACAGGTCAAGTTCTAGGCTGAACCCAAATGCCAGCAGCCCATAAATATCAGGGTTTACTTGTCAAAAGATGATCACTTGAGGGTATTATAGTCTCAGGATAAAAAGGTCAGTTCTCAACGCTTCCATGACTGAGGTTACTGAACAGCTGTTCTCCCTATGGTTTAGGATTTTTAGCATTCCAAGCCCTAATTGCACTGTACTTGTGGAAAAATTCTCTTTGGTGTTCATTTAGAGGGAGAAAGATGAGCAGAGCTAAAAAAGGACCTAAATTTGCAGTCATTGAGAAGATTGTCAATTCAAAAGCAATTAAACAGTAATTTTCTTCCTCTAGAGATATTTATGGCATACTTTCTGGATTCCCAAATTTTTTTTATTATGCATAGTTGTAGTTCTTTGTTCGGCTAGAATTCGTAAATTACTTATCTGCTCTTGATTGTAGCACCATTTGCCAATAAGCATATATCCTAACACCACCTTGTTATGATAAATCATTAAAAAAATAATAATATCAAACTTAGTAAGGACTAATGATTTCACAAGAAGTGTGAAGATGTCCATTCATGGAATTGATTTTTTTTTCCTTTTCGCAATTTTATTGAGACAATAATTCTAGAAGATGACCTTCGGGCAAGCCAAGCTCTGGGTTGCTCAAGCTCGGCTTGATTATCATACATGCCCATCTGGAAGGATCATTTATTTGACCTGAGTTCGACTAGAGTATTAAAGCTGAGCTTGTTATGTTTAACAAGCTTAACATCTCATTTGAACCTGAATGAACTTTAAACAAGCTGAATACTTATCATAAAGAATAGAGAAATATTTAAAATGAGCCGAACATGAGCCGAGCTCGGGTGACTTGGTTCATCTTATTTCTCAGCTAAAAAAAAACGTTTCAGTTAACTAGGTCTTTCCACATAGCTACATCTACTTGCTTCTTTTGAATTCTGTATTTTATGTTTAGGCATAAAGAAGAGGTCTTGAACCCTAACAAGAAAGATTTGCAGAAAGAAAAGCTTCCAAGAAATGTGTAAGTACCTAGCTCTTAATGTATATATTGTAATTTATGTTTGTAATTAAAAATTACTTTCTATAAAATATCTACGTAATGCAGACCAAATACTTCCTCTGCTCTTTTCTTCAAGTACAATACTGCATTGGGACCTCCCTATCGAGTTTTGGTTGATACCAACTTCATAAATTTCTCAATCCAGAATAAGGTAAGTGTTTAATTGTTCTTCTCTTAATCCCTCTGATATTGGGGGTGAAATAAATAGCAAGACTTTTTTTAAAAAAAAAAAGAAAAAGAAAATTAATTTTCACTTTAATGAAACTATATATTTTTCCTTTTTCTATCCTAAGTACCTCCATTTCCTGTAGCTGATTCTCTAAGTATGTATAAAATTTTCCAGCTATGTATTAGAAAAGAAAAACACAATTTAGCAACAAAAAAAGGGAATAATGTAGTTTTTCTATGTTGATACTTTCACTTTTTATTGATATTGGTGTTGTCGACAGAAGTGAGGTCAAGTTCTGGTAAGAGACTTGTGCACTTTAATTCTTCTTTGTTGCTGAAAAATGTAATGGGGAAAATATACAGGATTTTGAATTCTAAATGTTTTAAGTTTTTAATCAATTGAGAAAGCAAGTTGGTATCTTTTAGCATCATTTGAACTTAAAGTTAATATAAGGGTGATCAAATTTGTTTAATCTAGAAAACCGGTGCCTTATTATGTGGCCTGTCCTCCCTTTCTCCTCTCATATGCTATGTTGCTTTTCTTGGTTGGTAGTTGTATGTCGCAAAGAGGTAAAGCAGTACTATGAAGTTTAGAGGCTCAAATTTTCTATATGGATGAAGGCATTGCTTATTCTATAAGCACCTTGGACGCATGTAACTCAACTTGGATTCTACTTAGTTTAATAGAATTTGTATATTTGTTTTGGACGTTGAAGCAGGAACACCTAGAATATCTTAGCATATCTTCTATTTATACTCCTAAATATTTGCTGTGTCCTATTGAGGAGTATTGACTTCCCTTCCAAGCAACTATTTGGCTTATTGGTATAATTAGCTATGCTTTCTGGTTCATATTTGGTTTTATATTGTGTGCTTCATGAATTTTCACTTACATTTTTCTTATAAGCATTTTCACTTACATTTGTTATTTTGGTAATTCATATAAACTCTTAAACTTTGGTGTAGTTGGATTTGGAGAAAGGAATGATGGACTGCTTGTATGCAAAATGTAAGTTTTGAAATCCTTGCAAGTGCTTTATTGATTAGTGTCCACCACTGAATGATGTTCCTCTTATAGTGGTATGAGAAGTGGAGAACGGAAACTTGAGAATAGTACTCCCTCTGTTCCGTAAAAAGAGTCACATTTACTTTTCTTTCCTAGTAATTTGCGAAATCCTAAAATTCAAAATTGATTTTAATTTATTTGATTTTGATTATTGCAATAGTCAATATTAGAAACTACTTAAAAAGTATTATCAAATACAAAAATGTCATTTTGAAAATTTAAATAAATTCACATCACAATTTAAATTTTATAATTTCACAGATTAATGAGTATCAAACTCAAATGGACTCCTTTTGTAGAACGGAAGGATTATATGATTTCTGACATCCATGTGTGAAATTGAACACTTCTACCTATGTAAAATTTGATTGCTACTACTGTGGTTGATCAATTATTAATTGCACGTGGAATCATCTCATAGAGTAGACCGGGAGATTTTCATATTTATATTTGTTTTTAGGTAATTTGTTATCATTCATCCAATGGTATTAATTGGTCAGATGTTTTTGTTTAAAGGCACACCATGCATCACTGATTGTGTGATGGCAGAGCTTGAGAAGTTAGGTCAGAAATATCGTGTTGCTTTGAGGTATATTTCAATGTTCTTTATTTTTCTACTTAAGAAGTTCTTTCTCTATTTTTGTTTAATTATAGGTGTTTCCCATTTACCTTTCAACGACTTTCTTGTTGCTTGTTCTTATTATATGTGTTTCTAAGTAATTAGGTTATAATATCAATTCCTATATCTAAAAACACATCATCTAATTTAATTTTAATTTGAAAACTTGGCGAGTTGACTCAGTTGATATATGGATTTGTCCATTTACAAATTTTAAAACTTGGTGAGTTGACTCGGTTGGTATATGGGTTTATTCATTAATTTATTCTCCCATGAGATATAAAATACTAAAATCCATTTAATAATTTAATTTGTCCATCTATTACTTCTCCAGCGGAGACTATTGAACTTAATAGTATGGGGCTTCATGCAATATATCTAAGAATATAACTCAACTCTTCAGGTGGATAGGTAACTTTTAAAATTAATTCACCTTCATTAATTTTCAAAATTGACAAAGCCTAAAAAAGTTATAAAAACCATCATACTACATTTTTAAAACAAAAATTTTACAGTCTAATATAAAACAAAAGCAAGCGGGTACGACAAATAATTGTTTTTTTCATTTATATTACGCATATTTAAAATTTTAGAATTATAATGTTTAGAAAATTTATATACCTATATTAAAACAAGCCCGTGCCTCGCTTGGGTTCACTTACTAGCGTGTAATAAAGGATAGAAGATGTACACATGCTGTAAGAAATTGAATAAGTGATGTTATTTCACCTAAAGTTGAAATGCTTTTGAGTTCTGTTGCAGAATGTTGTCTAAAGTTGAAATGCATGTGAGTTCCTTTACAGCATGTGGTGCTTCACTCTTTAAATTATTCATATTTTTGTTGTGTAGCATCTAGTTTCTATATTTATGTGGAATTTTTATAGTCGTTTGTAGTGATCAGCATTATCTTAGTTTTTTCTTCTTACATCTTAAATTGTTGGACTAAAATCACAAAATTCGAGTATACTGCAAACATGATTATTTGGAGAAATATTTTAGTCTTGAGAATAATAGTCTTCTTTCCTTACTATTGTTTTCGTTTCTCGAACAGAATTGCAAAGGATCCTCGATTTGAAAGACTACCTTGCACTCACAAAGGCACATACGCGGATGACTGTCTCGTTGAGAGGGTTACTCAGGTATTCTATAGTCCAACTATGTTCTATCTCATGTCCTCAGCGCTAAGCCACAATTTGCGTTGGTTTCGACTTCGAGATTGCATTTGCTTATTACTCTGAAGAACTTATTATGAAATTAACTACTTTAAGACATTTTCTACATTTCTAACATCAGATTTTAAGTGATGCTCCCTCTTGCCCAAAATGAGAGTCTTCCCGTTAAAAATTTTTGAATTTCAAAGTTGTATTTCTTCCATGAAGAACTCCTATTTGCTATTTCCATTTGTCATGCTTATTCTAAATTTAGCCTGCCTTTGGTAAACTTTGAGCTCAAGTTGAGCATGATAAATCAATTTGTGCCGACCTATTACTGGGATAGTTTAACAAATGTCTCTCTTTTATCGTTTATGTACCGCTTCCCCACAATCAATTTATGTGAAGTATTTTGTTGAAAACAGCACAAGTGCTATATGGTAGCAACATGTGATCGAGATCTGAAGAGAAGAATTCGCAAGGTATAATAAATTGTGAATAGCTTAGCAATGATTGTTGTGATTATTGGTACTGATTTTTCTCAATCAGATACCTGGTGTGCCGATCATGTACATTACCCAACACAAGTATTCGATTGAACGGTTGCCTGAAGCAACAATGGGTGGTGGTAGGATAAAATTCCTTTGCAGAAATTGAAATTTACTTTTATGTGTTTTTTTTTTGTTGGTTTAATGTCTTATTTCTCGCCTAAATATTTTATCTAACAGTTGGCTGGTGGTATTGTTTGGTACAGCTCCAAGATATTAAAGAAATGGAAGTGAGTGATCATTCGACAGTGAAAAGCCGATGGTCACCCGTTGGTCGAGTTCTTATGCAATGGCATGTCTTCTAGAAATCTTTTATGGGGCCGCCATACTCTTTTTATACAAGGAGAGTTCTGAGGCATATCTAACTCATCTAGTCTCTCGAAAGCCTTTCTTTATTTTATTTTTTTACTGTATTTTTTTTAACGATGTACTCTCCTAAAGCTCTTTTGCTGTAGGAGAGAGTTCATGCAGATTTAGTAGTCCTAAAAATCCGTGTTAGATCTTTTAAAAGGTTAACTTTCCTGGAAATAATACCCTGTCACAGGCTCTTTCCATGCATGAACAAATTATTGACACAATTATGGCCTTATATGTTGCTCATGCTAAGAGTACGTACCAAAAAAATGGCCAAAAAAACAGAGATTAACAATTAATATTTCCTTTAAATTGAACTTGCTATCAAATCAACAAAACATGTGGATAATTAATTAAGAAAATTATCTTAACTAATTAAATCATGGCTCGGCTAGCTGCTATGACCCTTTTGATTGGCTGCTGCTACATTTTTCTCCTTTCCATGCCAGCTGGCTCAAGGGCTGCTAGTAAAATGGCAACCTATTGGGGTCAAAATGACGTAGAAGGTAGCTTGCTAGATGTTTGCAATACACATTTCTATGACATAATCAACATTGCTTTCCTTTCTCAATTTGGTGGTGGCAAGCCAATGAAGTTGAGCCTTGGAGCTCATTGTCCCAATAATGTATGCCCGTTTCTGAGCTCCGACATAACGGCTTGCAAGGCCATGAACATCAAGATCCTTCTCTCCATTGGAGGCCCTGGAGATTCCTACACCCTCACCGACCAAGACAATGCGAAGTAAGCGTTTTCACTAATTTTAAATGTATTTTTGATATTTTCCGTTTTCACTAATTTTAAATGTATTTTTGATATTTTTCTCTTGCATGAGAGTAGATTTAGTCTCACCTTCATGCAAGTAGAAAAATGTGAAAATAATAAAAATACAAGTGGAAATATCATTTACCAAATTACTAACTTGGCATCGCTTATATTATGGGAATATTGAATACTATCAAACCGGGTCATCACTACTATATTTTTAGTGAATGGATGATGAGGTTTATGATCGGAAAAATAAAGTTTTCTTAAAGAAATCGTTATTTTAGAAAAGTATCACTAATTTGAAGAATGGCATGTGATGATCTTGTTTACAATACCATTCTGTAAACGTTATAAATTCCCTTTATAAATTATGTACACACTCTATTGGTACATAACTACTCATACACATAATTTATACTATACAATAAAATTGTAGGGAAATCGCAAATGATATATGGAATTTATTCCTTGGAGGTACATCAGAAAACCCCCCACGTCCATTTGGAGATGCAAAATTAGACGGAGTAGATTTTCATATCAATCAGGGCACTAACAAAAACTGGGAAATCCTAGCAACTCAGTTGAAGACATTAGCTGGGACAACCACCCCATTATACTTGAGCGTCACGCCACAATGCATAATTCCTGAGCCATTTTTAGAAACTGCAGTCACAAAATTCGTGTTCGATTCAGTTTCAATCCGGTTTTACAACAATCCCAGCTGTGAGTATTCCGAAAATGCTGACAATCTCAAAAGGGGATGGTCACAATGGACACAAAGAATTCTGGCCAAAAATGTATTTTTGGGAATCCCAGCTTCGTTTGATGCGGCTGAGGAAGGGTTTATTCTTCCGAATGATCTAATTCCAGTCTTGCAGTCCGTTAAGAGTGATGGAAAATATGCAGGGGTGATGTTGTGGTCTAGCTATTATGACATTAACAATGGCTATAGCATTGCCATAAAGAACTATATTTGAATAAAATTTTCAGTGTTTTGTATAGGAAACTGATATTTTCTCATGTAACAATGATATTTCCACATGAATACGAGGCCAACCACTATTCATGTGAGAAGGGATCATGCATAAAAATATCACTTCTAGAGAATGATATGTAATTTACCCAATGATTGAATAAAGACTAAATAAAAAATGGGTTACTGATCTGGTTATTTTATCATCAGTTGTGGATTTCTTGTTCTTGGAAAGGAAGCAGTGCCTACATTCCAATTTTATGGGTAGTAGCTTGAAGTGCAGGTGAACAAGAAGCCATTGAAAGGTTGCGGGAAAACTTATTGTTATTGTGCAACACCCTTTCACATAAACTAAGACGTTAAAGTCACATGATACATACCCGTGCTGATTTTGATAAGAGAAACTCAAACCTGCAGGCTGCAACCATAAACAAAGATCCTAAACCATTTATTATATGTATTCCAAAATATAAGAACTAATAAAACTATATATAGATTTCTAAAACAGCGTGAACCAATTAATGTAGGATGCTAGGCATCCTTGTTACTTTCATTCACAATGTTAGTGTTCAAGAAAATCAGTGGGAGTACATTGTTTTCTGCCTTAATCATCCAACGATTAGCTCAAAGGAGTGGCAGCTGAAGTGAAAAAAAAAATTGAGTAAAAGAAAGACCCTAGCATTATACATTACAGGCATCCATCAGCATCAATTTTCGGAAAGATGCATATACGTACAAAAGCCTCACATACATGAACCCTAAGTATCCTTTCTGATAAATGTGCAAAAAATGGAAGGGATACATTAGAAAAGAATTGAATTATCAAATCAGTCTACTTACAAATATGCTCAATTTTCCTATAAAAACAATGCTATCTCAAACGCCTGACGGCTACTACTGTAGAGTTTGATTCATTTACCAGCTCCGGCAAAGGCTTCACATACTTCCCTATTGTTTTTTGGTGAGTCCGTCTTTTCATCCTATCGATTTTATCCTTACTTTGTTGCCGTCTCTTCATTTTCTCACGGTTCCTTTGATTCTTCTCTTTCTCGTACAATCCTTGCCAGAATACCTCACCTGTTGAGGGCCACAACCATCGTCTCTTTGGGCGATCAGAATCTGCCTCCTCGGCCAGGTCCTCATCCATGCTCTTTAGGGTGGTGTGCTGAAACCATTTGATCCACATTTGACCTCTCCGGCTCTTTAACCTGTGGTGTTCATGCATCACCCCAGTTTTTGGGTTCACATACACCATTCTTCTAGCACTGTGGTATGCCCAAACATTAACGAGTAGCTCAAGCACCCGAGAGTAGCAATGCTTGTCCTGCTAATTAGATTTCCAATATCCGAAGTTCCATTAATAACATAACTGATAATCCATTTCAATTGTACAAGAATTGCAATATGAAAAAGGAAAAAAAGAATAATGTAACTGCATATCCAAGTTTGCTTATGAAACGCAGAAAACCAAGTCTAAAATGTTTGTTTTCAAAGTGTATTAAGAATTCTTTTATGATGAAACATTTCTTGTAGTAAAGGAAATCAGATATGAAGACTTTAACTTGATTGTCCCAGTGGCAAAATTTGTATATCATTTAATGATAGATGTTATAAGTCCATTATGATCGACTAATTATATTATCAAATTTTTAATAGGTTGATCCAATATTTTATTGGTTCTGAAAGACTTGCAAATGTTTCTTCCTACAGAAAACTAAGCATGTGTTAACTGAGGTCTATTCATCAGAGTACGAAACATCTTCTATGGCTATTGAATTGCATGATATTCAGCCAAGAACAATTTTTTTTCTAACTAGAACTCTGGAAGCTTGAAATATAAACCAAAAGAAGAAAAAAAATTCTGCAAAAGCATGAATTAAGTTCTTCAATGCTGAAGATGTTACCTTTGATAAACTTAGGTAACAGTACCCACTTTGATGATGTTCATCGTAGAATTCTGCATCCAGGGCATCCACAAACATTCTGCAGCGAAGTGATATACATATTAAGAAGATCAACGTACATTCATAATGACACAACAACGTAAATTATCAAACCTTGAAAACATTACGAACTCCAGGAAGGAACGGGTAGGCAAAGCCCAGCTGTGCATGACAGACCATGTGTCACCATCTATTGGCATTGGAGGAAGAGAACTTAAATCATGCTTTATACCATACATCTTTTTAAGAGCCTCAGAGAAAGCAAACCTTTGAGCATAAAGCGGATATCAGGTCAAACATCACAACTAAAACTAATAAATAAGCAACTTTAAATTTATAAAGAATATGATATGCAAAAAATAAAAAATGGCCATGAGCTGCCTTACTTGCAATTTCCAGAATTTATAGCATCACAGAAGGACCAGAAGTCCAGTTGCAATGGATTTCTTGGATCCTTGTCCATACGAACCCAAAAATAGATAGCATCACCGTGTCTTCGTGCTTGAATATCATCTAACAGTGCATTTTCAGCATTCTTAGACAAATACTCCTGTTTAAGCCTCCATGTTAGAAATGAAGCAATACTATGTTATAATCATAAAATGAAAATCTCTATAATATTTGAATTATATTCATTTCAGACCGAACAGTTTTGCACTCGAGATCTTGTACATCTGGATATACTAATTACAAGCTATTTGTAGATTTCAAAATGTTCCTATAGATTTTTCATTATTGTGTCTACAGCTTAAATTATTCAAACTTTTTCAACAGATATTTCAGGTTTGACGACTGCAGTTGAAATCGCAGTCATCTACTGTGAACTAAACTCCAGCAAAATGTCCTGAGTTTAAAATAGTAAACCTCAATACGTCTACTGTGGTTCTGCACTTCCCAGTGCCAATACTTGGAAATTTTTTGCAAATGTACTTTTATAGTTTTCCACCTTCTTATTCCTTTAAGTAATGAAACTTTTGATATGCAAAGTATCTTGTTCAAATGTTCAGGCAAAGTATCAAAGGCAATTATATTTCCAATTTTATCTTAAATTAAAAATATTAAAAAGTAATGACAAATATTCGGTTTATCACATTGTGTATAAATATGATTATTAGGTCATACCCAGATTCACAATTTATTAAATATTTAAAATAAAATAAAAACCTAAACTTTTAACAAACAGCAAATGATCCATCTTAGCAGGCTCTCAGCCACCAATTGTTTCATTTGGTGGACATAAGGTCAGCCAACCAAAGGTCCTAGTATGGCATGCTATAAAATGTCCCATAAAAAAACAAGAGTCAGGAAACCTCTGTCTCCCGCCTAATCAAAATGTAGCAGGTACAATCCAAAGAAAGTGAAAGAATGCATGTATGATGTTCAATGGCAAGATAGATGCGATAACATGAGAGAAATTCCCTAAATAATAGAATTACAAGTAAATACAAACCTCCCTTGCTGTAGCTCTCCAAGACTGGAATCCTATCCAAGCATTTTTATGAATACGGTCAATCCTGTTAGCGATTGAGAAGAAGGCTCCATATTCACGAAGGACATCTCGGTAATAAGCATTGTTCAGAAGCAGAAGACGAGAAGGTGCATCAACATCATCTACTCCAGGTCTTCTGCCCTTACTGAACTGTAATCATCCAGTCCATGTGTACACATTATGAGTGATATATTATAAGGTGAATCCAATATATTAAAAAAAAAAACACCTTCCATACAAGTATAAGATGTAATAGCCTACCATTTTATTTGAAAACTGGATAAAAACATTTAATATAATGGCAATAAATTGCGGAAAAAAAAAAATTAAACTGCAACTCACCAGTCCAAGCCCACGATAGAGTGAAGTACGGTGCAAAAAAGGCCAGGCCCCTTCACCAAGGTAAGGTTCATAAATGGTTAATGGCTGTCCTGTCCTTTCAAGCTCCCCATCATCCCTTTCATGCAAATCATTTCTCGACCTGTCAGCCTTTTTCGCATTTCGATATACGTCCTCCCATGTTCCCCTAGGTTGATCAGTTCTGTCCTTCAACTGCATCAAATTCCGTAGAACAAGTTTGTCAGGATTGTTTATCCAACCATTAGAATATAGATAGTGATTATTCATTTTGTAACTTACCTCTTGATCTTCTCTTCTCTTCCTGGTGCTAACCATTTGAATAAATTTTTCTTCTTCCCAGATACTGTATAAAAATGTATCATCTGTTGCAGCAGTACCAGATCTCTCTCCTTGAGACTTGTTCTGTTGCTTTTCAAGCTCGTCTAAAAATAAGAAGCCTCTCAAAGTTCTATTGTGATATGTTTGACCAGCAAAATTTTCAAAACGATGCCACTGCCACTCTGCCTTCAGATTTTGAGGGATGTCTAAAATAGCCCTGGGTAATGCAACTTCAGATGGAAACTTGAGAACATTCTCCAATAGCAAAGAATAGCCTTCAATAGTTTCCGAAACCATAAGGTCTTTAGCAGTATGTTTTCCAACAGATGCAACATTGTGAGCTAGGGGTGATAGTTTTCCATTTGAGATAACGTTCAACATGACCTGTGTTAGAACCTTAATATTCTCCTTGGGAAAAAGATAGCCGTTCACCCTGTCATCAACCTAAGAGAACCCCAATAGAGTGAGTTAGTTAGCTTCGGTCATATAAACAGATACTTACAAGTCCAAAATAAAAATAACAATGAAATTCACAGTAATAATCACTGGTTTATATATAGGAGATCATTAACTAGTTTCTGCACATTAGATTACTTGGCCCACATTTCAAACTGGACAGTCCTAAGTAACGGACTTTTTGGACTCATCTTGAACACTAAAATTGGTATTCTGGTAGAATCTATATAGATGTTTTGAGAAGAGGACCAAGTCTGGTTGATCAGAAAAAGTTCATCAATGCTAGGGCACAAATTTTTATCTAAAATAAAAAGCAATATGTAAATGGCCAAACCTGATATCACAGAAGCTTTTACAAGTCTAGTCATACTGCCATAGAATGTTAGAAATCAAAAAATGGTATGCACTTGTAGCAAAAGGAAAGGATGATGGTCAATAAATATGTAGAAGATTAAGAGACAAATAAAGAAAAAATAACTACGAAAGATCAAGATAGAAATGAATTGAAAAATATATCAGTAGACAATTAAAGCAATAGAAGTGGGAGGAAACTTATGTAAAACAGAAGATCCTAGGTAGTTGGACAAATGTTTTACTGGGATGAGTTTCTCTGTATTGTTCTTAGTTATATGCAAATATACACCGATGAGTTATTGGAATATATGCATGACTAAAGAGAATGCAGTACCTATAAGCTTACATATTTTTTTATTATGGAGAGATCTGGGGCTATGATTGGTTTCTCAAAACACATGCCTCTCTTCAAAATGTCTGGAAAAGATTGGACTTCAAGAAAGGATCCATATATAACAAGCTCAACCATGCTTAAAACACTGTCTGCATCTTCATCAATAGCAATATGATTCACAATTCCAACTGGGTATCCCAATTTCATAGCAATGGCCTATGGAAAAGAATGTTACATTATAGCTAACCATTTAAGAATGTGAAAAGATCTATTCAAAGAACTAACATCAGGATCTACAATTATTAAACTGAGATTTACCTCCACAGCCGCACTGTAATTACCAGTAGAATCCCCACTTAAGACAATTATTTTTAGACGAGAATCGGAACTGTTATCGAGTGGGAAGTCCGCCAAAAGTGGAAACAGCGCTTGAAGAACAATGGCCTGCTCTAGCCACAAACCTCCATATAAAAGTTGACTTCCCGCAATGGCAATAACAAAGTCATCAGGCCCAAAATTCATCTTGACACGCAGATTATCTTCGTGTAAACCTACGAAATTTTCAACTTCCCATGCTTCAGCAGGAGACCCCGGAATTACAAAGTAGTTTCCAGCATCACATGGAGAGTAAAGCATCTGATAAAGGATAAACTGAACATTAGAATTTTAGGAACAACTTTTGCATCTTTGAGCATGTATAGTTATGAAAATGATTTGAAAAGCTAAATTGATTCATGCTACTCAAACATATGAAGCTCTTAAAAAGCACATGATCACAAGTCTAATTTTATTGTGCTTAAATATTTCTTAAATTACAAATCATTCTCCTGTTTGGGAAGAAATTGATGATAAAAAAAAATTAAATAGTCCTCGTATACACACACATATATATAATATCAAATTATCATCTAATCATGTGACTTTCACCAAGCAGATATTACCCAGAAGTATTTTATGGCATGATAAAAATAAACTCGAAGAGAAACTTGTCCACTAAACATTACCGGTAAGACATGATTTGGGAAGACAACAACACTAGCACGATTAAAGACTACTTTCCAGTCATCTACAAACTCAATCTGGTTATTTGACATGTATTGTCTCAAACGAGTCCCAAGTGCTTTTTCATGAATTGTCCATATTAGAGACACAGACTTGAAAGGTTCCTGCATAAGACTGTAACAAGTAAAATCATCATTTTAATTGATGCATGTCTGGTAACTGTGATAACTCAAAATTAGTAAACAAAGAAGGGAAACAATTGTCACATACTTAGATTTGCAAGTACAATATGTTCAAAATTGTATAAAGAAGTCTATAAATGATTGAACCAAATAATTATGGGAAACATCATTTGAGTGGCTATATGGATAAGCAAAAGGATCTACAAAATTATCATTATGTGCATATTCTATTTCTGAACATTAAATAAATTTTCGATTTTCTATGCATTCACGATCACCACTAGAACTCCTACTATGAAGCACAAAATATCCGTATTGAACATGTATTCAATATAAATATGGTTCAAAACTTCAGAGATATGGTCATGTATATAATCCAAGACTTCAAGTAAAAAAATAAATTGCATAAAGTTTGCCCGGATGAATAAATATATTTCATTTTATGTAATTAAATCATGATTTCATAACTTAACAGGAATGATAGAAAATCAAAACAACTAGGCCTAAATAATTAGATCAAATCGTCAAAGTAGGGTTGACATACATTCTCTTCAATCTTTTATGCATCTCTTGCCCTCCTTATCTTTCTTTTTGAAGCTTGGGACTTCTTTGGTTTAAGATTATGCTTTTTGTTGTTGTTGTCATCATTAAATAATTGTATTATAAATGTTATTCGACATGGTATGGCTTATTTTCTGTATAATTAATTTGTAAATGTACTCCCTTATACCGTATATCAAATGTAACTTTTATATCCCTGGACCAATATCTATTGTACCCATATACACAACAGCAGTTCCAAGCACCTGTATGATAGTTTAAGCCACAAATTCTTCATAAGGTAGAGGACTACTGAGAGCCCACAAATGCAGAAACCACACATTCATGCCAATAAACCAAGCACAATCTCCCTAAAATATTATTGATATACTTGAAAGCTAAAGTGAAAGGAATCGTTCAGATCTTGACGATACCAAAAGGAAGGTATATTGGTTCCTGTGCACCTTCAGATATAGTTAGGTCATTAAATGCTGTGAAACGTCAAGGAAGGTCACTGAGATGCTTCCCTCAATAATCCATTGATTAATATGTCCATCATAGATACGCACAAACTTGTACATCATCAACAACTTAAATATAGAAATTATTCTAGAGGGTTGAGCTTCAAGAAAATAAGATGTTGAAGAGTATATAGATGAAGTTCTATTTAAGTGCCAAAGAAACTATTAGCAGAATGAATTTGACCCTACAGATTAAATATTAAAGGTTTACATCTGGCAATTAAATTATGTAGCTATACAGATTAAAATGAGAAGTGAGAAAGTACCAACAAACTGGAGTAACAGTTCATATTAAAAGTGCATCTGGTTACAGAATCAAAATGTTAACGCTTACCAAGAAATAATTTCCCTGCTTTCAAGACTGTTCACAAGTATGCCGTCGTAGCTGCAAATGGACACATAAATTTACAAAAACCCTGATTTACTGTTTCCTACTGGTTAACCATTTTAAAAATTTTAGCAAGAAACTGCCAGCCTCCTGTAACAGATGTCATGTAAATGAGAATGGCTCGCCTCATAAAACATATTATATAATTTTCACAAAGATTGAATATGAAACATTTGAAAACTATGTTTCAGTTTGAGGCACAGATTTTAAGACATTCAAAAAAGGTATTTAGAAGCAATATTTTTTCTTTATTAAGTTAACAGAAGACAAGGTAATTTAGTTTTTTAACATCTAAAGCAACTTTAAATCAAAAAATTTATGAAAAAAACATTTTATCTGAATATGTCAACAGCAAGTCTTAAACTCCATGCAACTCTGTGCTGCAAACACGGTGTCCAAGTTAACCGTGACATTCAAACTGGAACGGAGGGGCTTCATGTTATTAAGGGTCTTAGAACAGTTGGTCCAGGTACTGTGCCTTTTTCATTTTTCAAACAGTTTCACAATTTAATATTAGTTAAATATTCAAGAAACTGAACATGAAAGTCATACTTTAGCCAGTCTACGATGATCTTCCTCTTCTCAGTAGATTGCATGATGTTTACTCGAACTCCTATAGTTCTCCAAACAGAGTGTGCAGGACCATCTTCAAGTGAGTGAACCTGGAGACAGGAAAAATAATGATGGGAAGATTGCTCTGGCCTCTCAAGGAATGAAGAATTCAGAAAATCATATCTAATAACTTAAATGTGTAAATAAGAAAAAATAAACAGAACTTTTATAATTAGACACCAAACAAGAACTGCAAGTGTTTTAGACTTGGTCATTGGCACGGATATTTTCCAATGTAACAACTTAAGCATGTAACAAAGTATTCTTCCGTCAGTGTTAAAAGTGCTCATCCACACCTTCTAGATATCTGCGACCAATATATCTTATATGCTTGTGAGGTCTCTCTACTCATTGTTAATTAACTTATTGAAAACAAAGAGAGAGAGAGAAGAAAAGGGGGGAGAGGGTGAGAGAGAGAGAGAGAGGATGCATGTAATACCCGGTTAGTTTTTAAAAGAAAAGTCCCACATCACCTAAATATTAAACCATCTCCCTTGCCTTTACCTATATGTATGGCCATACCCCTTCCCATTTTAACAACAAAAACATTAAGGTTTTTCCCAATGTGAGGAAACCTTTTTGTGTGAGGACCTCCTTAGTTAAAATATTTTTCGGTGTCGAGGACGTGGGCGGACTGCGAACCTCATAATTTCGGGTATGTCTCTTTTTCTTTCTTTGTGTAATTATTTAATTTTCTGTATTAGTTTTAATTTCGTAGTTTTAATTTTTGTATACTATTTAGTTTGTTAGTTAATATATTTTGGTATATCTTTGTTAGTAATTAGCATTTTAGAATATTAAATTAGTATTTTTGTAACTTTAAAGTTTTGTCAGATAATAATAATAATAATAATAATAATAATAATAATAATAATAATAATAAAATATTTGTTTGTAATAGAATTAAAAATGGAAAGAATATTTTTGAAAATATACTTATATGTATTTCGGAAGGAACAAGAAAACTATTATTTATTAATACGTTACCATGATTAGAATATTTATGTATGTATAACTTTAGGTATAATTTTGTTTAGAATGGAAGGATTTCAGATTTGCCTAAGAGAGAGAAACTGTATAAAACTTAACCAATTGATTAACTATTTATTTATCAATTCATTTATTTTGTTTAATTAGTTCCGATGGAGGGAATTTAACGAGTCAGTTTTGCAATATAATTTCGGATATTTCATTGCGTATTCCAGGTACGGATTCCGTACTCTTTCAGCGATATTCCTTTGATTTTAATTTGTTTGTTTTGTTCCTCATTAGAATTTGGATATTATTTCGATATATTGTTCATAGTCAAATGCATATGATAGTTTTGTTTGATTTTAGATATTCTCAACTTATCTTGTACTCTTTAGACTTATTAAGCATGCCTAGTATTTATTTTGATTCTCTAGAAAGGTACATGCAAGTATATTTGGGAGACTTTGTGTCGATTTGTTTCGGTTTAGCATGTGCGTATTAGAACCCTTTTTGTGATATTGTGTCGCATTCGTTGTGACATGATATTTTTGTTAGAAAGTACCGTAGGGTATACCTGAGCTATAACCATCTGTGGGGGTACCACAGGCATGTCCTCTTGGCACCGAGGCATGACACTTCCGTGGCAGTGTGATTAGTCCACGGCGTCTCCATTTTGTGTGCTCCGATGGGAGTTGGCCAATTGGTGTTTTGTTGTGGGAGGCGTATGGGTCGACCCTAGCTATTTGTTCTGTTCTGTTCTGCGGTTTAGTGTTGTTTGTGCCGAACATACCTTCCGATTTTGCATGCATTTGGATCTGCAGTCCAATGTGTGCCTGCCTGTGTGGCAGTATTTTGACTTGTCTTTGTGACAAGTTATATTTCTGTTTTGTTCTGAGCTCGATATGAAATAAACACAACCATTCAATTCAGCCTTTTATGTTGTTCAGTGGATCAGTTCAGTTCAGTAGATCAGTTCAGTTTAGTAGATTTTGTTATTCAGTTCAGTTGATTTTGTTAATCTCAGTTTGATTCATTTGATTTTGTTATTCAATTTCAGTTCTTATTTCTGCACTCTTTATCCGTACTGGGCGTTTGGCTCATGCTGTGTTTTTCTTCCGGCAGGTTTGCAAGGGGATTCAAGGGCAAATGTGAGGAGAGTTTCCTTTTTGTTTTGACATTCTGTTTAGAATTCGTTCGTGCGTAGCCTCCCTTTCCACTGGTCGGGAAGGGGGTGTTACAATGCAAGTGTAGGATAGGACTTCTTTCCAAAATGTGGCTTTTCCCATAAAGGAATGATCTTGAGATCCATTCAGTATAAGGTCCCACATTATTTCAGGTCCTCCGAAAATTTTCTGGAAACCATAATGCATCATGTACTTGCTCAAGATCTATAACTTTGATAAGGTCTATAGTAACTTCTATTACATAATATGGGGAATAATAGCTAAATGTAACTAAAGTCACTGTATGGAGACAACAATGAGAAGTGCAAGGCTTCAAGGTAAAGCATTTCATTGTTAATAAGCCTAATCCAAGCTCAGGACTTCTATTTAGCAATCTAGACTCACATGTCTCTAGGATCAAATTGTAAGTTTAATACTAAAAATACTTCTTTAAGCCTATGTACTTCTGAATTGCATTACAGGTTTTTGTTAGAAGGGAAGCAAAATAATGTATTATTAGTTTATTACTGATGATAACTTCGCCACAAAATGGTTGGCATGTTCACATTGGGAATTTACATTTTACTAACAACAAGTAACCATTGAGTAAAGAATAGGAAAGTTCAAGTAAGCTACCCTACATTCGACTTGGAAATGCTATTGACTGAATGAAAACTCTCTGCAAACAGCTGCTTATGTAAGTAAAAGATATTGCAGAAAGCAGAGTAATCGAGTATAACATGTTTAGAATGAGAGCAAGACTACTCGATACAAGAATGGACACCGATAACTATAGTTTAATGCAAACCAATATGCTCCACTCAACAATCAGATTGACCTTGTAAGCACTAAGCACTACATTCATCAACTAAAATAAGATTACCTCAATTTCGTATCCAATTTCGCGCAAAGCAGCAGCAACAGTAACCATCAGTATCTGTTGCGGATCAACCAATAGATCTGCAAAAACCTACATATAAAAATCAAATTGAGCAGCATTCGATAAAACCCACTAACAATTATGCCCAACAAGCTACCTAATTAGTATAAAGAGAGTGTTTTATAAAAAAGAAAAAAGTAATTAAATAATGCCAGCATACATGAATCTCCATTGAAAATCAATGTAAAATACCCAAAGCAACAGGAAAATCAATACTCACCATAGCAAGCTGGGGTTTTCTATATCCCAGTCTCACTCCCCTCCTCGACCCATTAGCCTGTCTTGATTCTTTTTGAAACTTAGCCAAAAGCTTTGAAGGCACGAACTTTATATCTTCCCCAAAATCTAATCCAGCTATCTCTTTCAAAAATGTCAAATCCCCCAAAACCACCTCTCTTTCTCTCAACATATTCCCAGATTTTTCCACCACCGAGCCCGGCAAAAACATTTGAAAAAGAACAACAAAGAAAAAAAACACAGCAATTGAACAAATCCATTGTAGATAATCTATCTTCTTGAATAACAAAAATCTTGCAAATCTCGATCTGGGTCTTTGACTAAACGAGCTCCTCTCACTCCTGCTCACTGAACGAAGCAAATTATGATCTCTCTTCAGTGAAAGACCAATTTCAAGAGACCCCATTTAGAACCCCATCAAATGTGCAAAACAGCAAAACTTAATACAGAGTATTTAATAAAGGTCGAAAAGAAAGATAACTTTCTTATGTTAACAAAAGGGTGTTAATATTTACAAAGTATAGTGACGATGCAAGTTAAGAATTATGCTAATTTGTTTTTATGCCATTAAAGAATACAATATGACGCTTGTGATTTACTTTTCAAAGTTAAAAATGAAAAAGGAAACATATAGATATATTATATATAGTGAGAAAAAGAAGAGAGAGAGAGAAAGGGAGAGGAATGGGGGGAGCTATGGAGAAGGTTAAAGTAAAGGTAAATATAGATTTCTATGCGGCTGGATGGTTGACGTGGCCTTTGGTCGTCTGTGATTGTCAACGAGAGGGAATTAATCAGCATAATGACGATGATGAGCTGTGTTTTACGAGTACTACAGATAGATTTTCCTTGTTTTGGTTGAAATTCTTGGGGATTTAATTGCGCATGATATATGGAAACGAATTAGCAAGTAAAAATCGATTAGGAGTTTATTATGTATTGATTTTTCGTTGAATTATAATTATGACATATATTAATATGTAAAATTTAATATAATTATAAGTTTAATTCTTCATATTACATATTTTATTAATATAATTATTATTAATAGTTAAATAATTGTTATTTTATAAAAAAATTATTTTATTCCATACATACAGAAAATTGGTATCTCATATCAAGTACATAATTTATAATTATATTTTATTTAATAATTGTAAGTTTATATTATTACGTGTACCCTTAAATTTTGCTAAATAAGAATAGTATGATGTTATAAATAATAATGAAAAAAAATGACAAATTGAGATCGTTTTGTCACTCTAATATTGTAAACTATAATTACATCTCTAATTTTGTATCAAACTTAAAAGAAAAATGTACTCTTAATTTTAAAACAGATAAAGTGACTTTGAAATATTATTTTAATTATTATTTGCTAAAATAGTTAGACATGTAATATTATCCAACAATTATATTCATATTTGTTTTTATTGTGTAATATAAAATAAATTTATAATATATTTCACGTTTTCTACAAAAAGAGGTTTAGATACAATTAAATACCTATAAAAAGAGAAAACTATTTGTTTAGATATACATTGAATTGCCTACAAATTCTATTATATATCTTGTGAATAAGTTGTCTACAAAGATAAGAATCTATCAATTATCATATATGTCATTAGATAGTACAAATATAATAAAAGCAAAAATATCAATGACTTAAACTCAAGTATAATTGTATATGTCAATCCAATTTAGAATTAATCAAAATAATTTAATTACCTTGTACAATAAAATATTATATATGCTTTTATAATAAGTATAGATAGATATGCATTATATGCTACAAAGTTATATTAAATTAATACTACTATCATTCAACAATTATTCAGGTAAATAATAACAAAAAAATATTTCATCCACCTCTTAAAAGCTTATTTGTTTTGATTTTTTTAGTCAAATCGATCAATTTTAGAATTAGGAATTATGCATATTTATTTATATTTTCAAACCAATGAAAATTAGAGACGGTAATAAATTTAACATAATTTTTTATGGTTATAATTTCTCCACCTATATTTACAAAAAAATAATATAAACTTTAATTACAAAAATATTGAATTTAACTAAAAAATTCAGACTAAACTAATTTTTATAAAATAATAAAAAATAATACATAATAATGGTAAGATATATCATTTTTCGTTCCCATCTAACATCAGTGGTACTTGTTTCTAGTTTTGTACGACGGGTTTGGCCGACCAAAATGACATCTAATAGTATAGTATATAAAGTGTAAATAGCTCGTTCTATAAATATTAACTTGCTGAAGCTATAAATTTAATGTATTAATTTATTTATTTTTATTAATTATGTAAATAAATATTAATAATAATTTTTATAAGGAACTATATAATATGATAGATCATCTTTATAATTTTATCTAATTCTACATATGAATGTAATTTACAATTAAAATTGGACAAAAAATTTTAAATAATGCTATGACGATAAAATATAGTTTCAAAGAAAATATAAAAAATAATATGTTAAATTATAATTAATTAATATTTCATGATACATAGATGGGTCCATTAATCATAAACAATCATAATTAAAAATATTATTTTATATTCCAATTTTATAATTAATTTTTAAATCACCAAACTATTATTGGATTTATTTTTTTTGAGTCGTGATAAGAAATAAAAAAAGAAGTTAAATGCATATATGACTCCCGAAGTATGACCCCTCTTACACATCGTATATCTACGTTTAAACGCTCTCATCTCGCTATCTAAAGTACACTTAAATAACGACGATGGACCATTTCAAAAATTTCGATCATGTTTTTCATCGAAAAATTGCCACATGTCAAAATTTAATATATAAATATAGTTAATCGTATAATATTTTAATTAACTTAATTAAGTTGTACAAATATGCATTAAATACTAGTTAACACAAAATAAAGTGTATAAATACATACAAAACCAAACTAATTAATTTAAATAAAATCAAGTAACCTAAATAAACTAATGAATCCAATTAATTAAAAATAAAATAATCTAAATAAAATAATGAATTAAAATAACTTACCCCTATAATTAAATAAAAATAATAACAAAATAAACAAAGGTAATAATAAATTAAGTAAAATTTATCTAACTCAATTAGAGCAAATAATTTTATTTTCTTTCTCCAATATGTTCTTCCCCTAAATTTCATTCATCTACGTCAAAATCACTATTCTCATTCATCTTCATCAAATTCATATTCTCATTCATATTCATCAAATTACATAGTACATACAGATCCAAACACAAATCATCAAAATCTCCAACAGAATACAATTCAAATTTCTAGCTCGGATATCCAACAAGTGCTCGCACTTCGCATTGGTGAACTCGGATTTCTAGCTCTTGTTGGACTCTTTATATTCCGATCAAAACTTGGTTGTTCCCGACCTGGACTCATCGACGAAATACTTTCATTTCGATGAACTCCAGATTTAGACCTTATATTGGATGGCAATGATTCATTATCGACTTGTTGAGTTAAAGGCTTTATCAATACACTTGGATGATTGATTTGACTCAAAGGCTTCTTATAATGTAGAAACCCTTTGAGTTGCATAGCTTCGAAGATTTGCTTCAATGTTTATAAATCTTTAGAAGGTTCATCAATTCTTCTCAATTTCAATCTCTTTGTAGATTGAAACCGTTTGCTTTGGTTCTGGAAAAGAAAATCGAATTTGTAATGTATAATATGTGATGTAGAAGTTAGAATTGAAGATGAAGGTAGTGATATGGAAGATGGATTTTTTTATAGTAACTGGGTTTTGTGTTCTTCAATTTATTGTTGAATTTGGTTTTGTTTTACCTTTATTTTTCTATTATTTTGTTTTGATTTTGTATTAGACCAATATTTAAATTCTTTTAAATATTTGATACAGTCAAATGTAAAAAAATATAATCAAATCGCATATATTTGATACGGAATTTTGGGTATTTAGGCTACTTTTCTCATCGGAATTAACACAATGGCCATTAATGTTTATTTAAGTGTACTTTAAGTAGTGGGATGAAAATATTCAAAGAGACTGTTTCGGAATCATATATGCATTTAACCCAATAAAAAAGTATAACATGCAAGTATTAGAGTTCCATAGGAGTCCACGCGTTTTGCTAATCATTTTGATGTTTTCGATTCATAATGGTCATTCTATATTGCCAGGAGAATTTGTTCAGCAAGCGTTTGTAGTCCAACGGTTAGGATAATTGCCTTCCAAACCATATCAACATCATTTCCTGCTAACCAAACCATATCAACATCATTGTACATAACATTATATCCAATCTCCAAGATTTTCTGTAGATGTCGTGGCCTCCGAGATGTAAAATCGAAGAATCCCTTGTAAAATGAAACTAGTCAGGTTAATTCCAGATGACCAGCATGTCATTCATATAATATATACATTCTTGACATGAAGTATGCATACTAAAGTTGTAAACTGAAAATGCATAAAGAAGAATAAAAAAGCCAACCCCTCCCCAACCCAAAAACATCAACTAACAAAAAGGAAAATACAGAGCAGGTAGAGAGAAAGGGAGACTAACTAGCTAAAAGAGTGATGAGCATATTATATATATATATATATATAGATAGATAGATAGATAGATAGATAGATTTCCTCTTAAAATAGATTTATTAGTCCAATTTAATATTGATTTTATTTTAATTGGATTCATTTTGGTGAACAGGTGCAATTAGTATTTGGAAATAAAAATGGATTTGTCTAAGAATTAAAAGCCCAAATGGTGGATCCAATTATAGGCCCAAGTGAAGAAAAAAAAGAAAAGGAGATCAGATTTTTGATGAAGAAAAGATAAGGCAGAAAAGTGAAGGAAAGAATAAGCTGCGGAAAAGAGTTTCAGATTTTGGGGAAAAGGCAAAAAGATAAAGAGAAGGAGAGAAAAACCAGCTGAAGCAGCAGCTTTATAAAAGGGAACCTGCAGAGCAGCAACACATGAGATGAAGTTTAGCAGATTTGCAGCAGCCTCATAGTGAAGTATAGCAGCAGCTGCAACACAGGAGCACAACAAACAGATCAGCATATAGCAGCAGAGGAACGCAACAGAGCAGTACAACGACGAAGCTGCAAAGGACATAGCTGTAGCAGCAAGAAACAAAAGTACAACAGATCAGTGGTATAGAAGCAGCAGTGCACGGCATAAAATAGAGAAAATAGAGCATAAAAGCAGCAGCTAAATTCATTGCAATTCCTAAATTGGTTTCAATGTTAATAATTTTTATTTATTTGATTGATTTAAATTAAATTGTTTCTTAATATCAAGTATTTTGAATAGTTACAAATAATTTAATTTAATCTGGGTTTTGATTTATATTTTTAAATTAAGAACTTTGATTATTTGTTTTTCAAATAATGGATACATATAATGTTTAGGTCTTATATATTAAGCCTTGAAAATAACAATTTACAAAAGAAATATTTTTATGCATTTAATCGAAAGATCTTGAGAAAACATTGAATTGATTTTCAAATATCTACTCGTGATACAGAGAATTGTTAATTGAATCGTAAGACAGCATAGTTAATATTGGTGGATTCCGAACCTTAAAACTTTTCTTTTATTGATTAAGAGTTAGTTATTTAATTAGTCTTGATTTTCATTACATGTTAATTTGGTTTTAGTATAATTAATTTAACATTCACTTTTCGTTAGCTAAATTATAATTAGATTTAATTTATATTCAATTAATTTTTCAATAATCCTCGTGGGATCACCCTCGTACTTTGCATAAGCTATTTTACAATAGATTCGCGCTTGTGAGTATGTTTACAAAATTTAATCACAACAAAGAGGAGAGCTCCGAACTTAGCACTTAGCAGGCTTAAATATGTTACTTAAGAGTTTCCATCGCTAATATCCATCTATGAGCCAATCATGAAATTCTAGGTTGAGTAGCTTGTTCATTTTACAAAATTATTCTGCACCTCGGAATTAGAAGCAGAGAAAAGTCAGATTCAAAATTGATGTGCCCGCAATCCTAAATTAAGGAATGAATTCCTTGCAGACAAACACATCAACTGCTTGTGAATAACCGCTACCACTTGCAAGCTGACTCAAGCTAAACTTGCTGAGGGCCAATCTGACTCAACTTGTAAGCTAAACGAACCGAGTTTGAACATAATTTTGAGCTCAATTATTAAACGAGAAAAACTCAAATCGACTTGTCTAAGCTGGATTGATTGAATGTTCCCACCATATGGAAATGGACAGTACTTTTTTAGAAAAATGTTTATTTTTATTTTTATTTTTATTTTCATTTTCAAGATGACAACTTTTTATTTATTTTCAAGATGATTATTTTGAAACTTAAACAAAATAAAGCAAATTCACCAGCCATAATCCACACAATTATAGCTGCAACATACTTGAGAGCAGTTCAAGACAAGATAATACATTAGAAACTTATAGCCAGAATCCACAATTAAAGTGTGTCAAATGCACAAAATAAAGCAAACCCAATAGCCAGAATCCACAAAAATACCTGAGACCCAAACTTATGAGCTGTTTGAGCATTCGAGGCAGGCGGCACTAGCACAGCATGTCCAGGCCATCTCTTATTAACCTTATAAAGCGCGGCATAATCCTCAGAAATCACAAGCACTTTGTCATGATGCCTTTGTCTCGCAATACTAACCAACCAGTTATTCAGAAATGGCAAGTAAGGCTGACTCACAGCACAAACAATAACTGTCCCAATTTTCGCCACATTAAATACCGCTTCCTATAACGTGTAGTCCTACCATTTGCATACTAAGACCTTAGAATTGGCGAAAAAGATAGCTGAGGGAATGTTAATATATGGAAAGAGAATTCCCAATATTACAAGCAGAGAGAGGAGAACTAAGACTTTGTTCGATTGAAAACGTAGCTGTGTTTTTGGAAATTTGTGGGAGACTGAGGGGATAATGTGTATGAATCTGTGAGATTGTTTTGAAGTGGCCTTTGATAGAGAACCGTAGACATTTGAATCAATATAAGCAAAATTCAAATACATAAATATAATTATATATATACAGATTTGTGAAATTTGGGAATGAAGTTGATTTTGGAGGAGATGAATATTCTAGGGTTTTAGATCAGATGTCAGTAGGATAGTGAATTTTTCTGTTATACCGGTTATGAATATTCAGCGAAGTGAAGAGGCTGGCGCCACGCCGCCACCGCGGGTAATTCTCAATTTTTGTTGGTGGGCCAAAAAAACGGCGTTTGAGTTGAGGGTAAGCTGAACATGTGTATACAGGCCGGGGGAACTGGTTTAATGGGCTTAAACTGAAAATTTATTTTTGGGAGCTAGCAAGCTTTGTTTGGTTGGATTCTAAAAAATAACAATATTATGTGCGTAAATTATATATATAAAATTATGTATTAAAAATAGAATCAATGTATTACATATCAATCAAAATGTGTAAAACATTCAATAGTATATCTCGATTTCTATATTCTCTATTTTTTATAGTGTTTGTGAATAATTTCTAATGTATAGTTTATGTCCATAATATAAAACGTTAAAAAATATTATTTTTAAAGTATTTTATAGTCAAATTTGAATAAAACATATCTTAAATTTTATTACATATATATACGGAGACTGATACATAACAAATATTTAATATGAATCATATGTAGCAAATAGTTATCTGGTCGTTAGAACGACCCAGATTAAAAATCAACCCCTCATCGGTTAGTATTTGTAATAGATAGCGCAATGACAATGATATCCCAAATTTTAATAAAATATATTCTTTTTGCTCTAAATTATAAGATTATTATTATTATCTCTTGAAAGTTAAAATTAAATATTTTTAAACTTAAAATTGAAATGATTCATTAAAATGTATGAAACAATAAGTAATAATTTATAATATTAATCGTTGTATCAAATAAAATAAAAAGAAATCATATCAATTTCAAGTTTAAAAATATCTCAAGTGACTTTAAAAAATTAATAATAATCTTATATTTTGAAAGTAGTATAAATTTTAAACCATTTCCCAATATTACTAAGGAATAGTGAGCATATATATACACACACATATTTATAAATTAAGAATTATATTTTCTGTTACACCACCAAATACTGAAATATAAATGTACATGAATATTAATAAACTTCAAGACAGAATTTAAAAGAGAACTTGAATAGTCTGAGTCAGACAAAGAAGTTTATACATGGCCATGCTCATTTTAGTCAGATAAGCAATAAAAACCTCAAAATCTTCACTAGCAGACTACTACTATACGTCTATACACTTCCTTATTGTCACTTTGCCGCCCAACAAAAGGATTTAAGTTAAAGTATTAGGAGGAGACAATTATGGGAATTCCCTAGCACATGATAGTGGAAACATCTTTATCTTGTTGGCATGTGAATCCATGAGACTGCTCTAGGCTTCAGTTTCGATGTCTTCTGTTTAACAATGAAAACTGATAGCATGCTCTTGCTTCGAACAGGGGCGCGGGCAATCTCGCGTTGAGTTGGGCTCTCGAAGGATCCGAATGCTGTCATAGGTTTAGAGCTGTTCGGAGGATCCTGCAAAAGAATTTTTTTTCATAAAAATTATGATATTCTATCCATTAAAACAGCAGTGAGGTATTTAAGGATAGAAAATAATTTCTAAATGCCAAACATATATATATATATACCAGCAATACCTAAAGGGTCCGGACAATACAATTTGTAGACCAGAAAATGTACAAGAAGCCTTAACACATCAAACCATTTATATAAAAGTTCAAGTTATAAATATTGGAACACCAACTGGGACTGGACAGTTTATCTAGACTATTTGATTATATCAACTTAAAAAACCGTATCAAAAGATATCACACACCAAGTTGTAATGAGGTTGACTGGGATTTGATCCTCCTACAAGTGTATTACAGTTCTTTATGACGTATATCATGAAGAATGTCAGAGCTAGTTAACATACGAGGAAAAATAGTGGAAGCTATAAAATCTGATTCATATGCCGAATCCATTTTTCTCTGCACTAGCAGGAAAATATGTAGCAGCTAACTCACATGAAAATGAAGACTGCAAGACCAAAACTATGGCACTGGGGTTAAATCCACTTTTCCCATAGAACTCAACCTCAATTTACATTTGCAGCACTAAACTCAAATTTTTTACAGTCAAGTCATTGAACTACAATTTGTTAACAAAAAATGAAGGAACTGTCATTTTCCGTTAAAAAGTTAACAGAAAATCTCTGTGGCAAAACGTGGCATTCTTACTTGGACTCATTATTAAATTAAATACCAAAAAATGAATCCAAAAAAGATAGCATATTAAACTCTTAAAATCAAAATAAAAATCTTTAGATTATTGACATTGATACCCAAAATCTTAAAATTGAATCAATAAAACTATGAATAAATCGATCCATGATTCTTTCAAGATCTGAACAAGGGGTGGTTATCAGCACTACTTAACCCCAACACAGTACCTCACATATGAAGCAGGTTGGGCACCACTACCATGGTTGTCGAAAATAATGGTGAAACTAGTGATGGTTGTCGAAAATAATGGTGAAACTAGATTTGCAAGATGGTTTTCAAATATATTCTAAAACCCAATTTAATTGATAGAGATAATCAACTGAAAAGTACGCCGATGTTAAAACCGGAAAAGCAACCCGAATAAAAAATTTCATCATTGATATGCTACTTCACAAAATGTAAGTCCACAATTTTTTTACCTCTTTGAGACCCACGAGAGATAGAGGAAAGAAGAAGGCAAACTCACTAGCTTTGTAACATGGATAGAGGCGGGATCTCAAAATGCCAAGCGCGAAGGTATATGTTACTTGAATTGAAGCAAAGCATGATTATTTGTAAATATCTTGATTTTTTTTATAGGAAGAAGATGAAGGCGAGTTGACGCACTCAAGCGAGTCAACTCATACTAATCTACTCAATTTTCTCTCTCCTTGTCATATGCCAAATTAACTTTCTCTTTCTTTCCATGCCAACCACCTCAACTTTCTCTCTCCTTAGTGGCATACATGTGTTTTTCTGTTAAAAGCCAAACTTTGTTAACAGTTTTTGTAACATTTTGCTTTTTTTTTTTTTGAGTTCAATGAGTCGATTGAAAAAAAAATGAGTTCAATGTTATAAATGTAAATTGAGGTTGAGTTCAATGCGTAAAACTGGATTTAACCGTATGGCACTATATTCTCTCTCTCACTTTCTCCCTCTCTCTCTCTTTCTCTCTCTCTCTCTCTAACATTAGCACAACGAAAATAATATGAAGGAGAAATCAAAAGAAAAAAATCACACAAATTCAAAAATTTACATGGTTCACCCAAATGTCAAAAGTTCACTGTTGGCGACAAATCAATCTCACTATCTCAAGAAAGTGCACATAATAGATTGCATGATCCCCTCCTTATATATTGTGGTACAAGAAAGCCTAATTCACCCCAAAGTACAAAACTATCCAAACATTTGGGCTACCAGCCCTCCGCTCCATGCAAAGGCCCAAATACCACTTAAAATGGGAATACACACAATTAACATAGAAATATTTTACTTGTTTTATTATGCGGTCTTTGGAAGATAAAGAATACCAAACCAAAAGGTATAAAAGGCAACATATAAGAAGGAAAGCACATGCAAAAAAAGTTCTTCTCATAGAGTGGATATATTTCCCATTTTTTTTTTTTAATTCTACCAAGTTATGGGGAGACTATACAAAACAAGAATTGTAGTGCACATAAATATGGGTTAGCATTATGATTATCACCACCTTCCCCATCCCAACATATGCATGAGCACACCCACCCCCCAGGGAAAAAAATTATAGTAAAAAGGAAGGAAGAATGGCTATAGGACAAGCAAATTGAGCATAAACTTTTTATGACCGCTGCTATATACCAACACTACAGCATGTAAAATATGCAAGGAAAAAGAATACCACGAATAACTTGCCCAAACAAACAGTGAAAATGCTTAACAGTTAATATGTCAAAAACTGCACTCTCAATCAGATATTGCTCTTAGAAGAACAAAGGCCATCTCCAAGGTTGGTTGTTTTTGAACATTACCCTACGTGTTACACCCAATGTATGCATAGTTGCAGGCCCTACATTGGGTAACTGAAGATGAGCTGCTGAAGATTTTGTCCTGCTTCCCTCTTCAGCATCTACATTTATAAAATTTAGAAGCAGAAATTGTTAACATCAATGGAACATGCAACATCTGCCAACACTCAACAGCACAATCCTAGTAAATATTATGCATACCTAACAAATGGAATGGCCCTGAAGTTCTCCTAGAAGTTTCCAAATCTTCAGTACTACAGATAAGTAAAAATAAATACCCTTTTAGCAATCTTGAAAATATTGTTGGAAGTTCATTTGATATAGAGAAGAAAATGAGATTTATTTTCTCAAATTAAAATCATAGGCTAAAACTCAGAGACTAACTTCAATGAGGATCTTGGATTCCCTTTCAAGGTAGACTTAGTTTCTGATGCTAAATGCCAAGACAGAGTGTTTGCTGCCAGAGTACCTAAATTCAGTTAAGTAAATAAGTGAGGCTTATACATTGATAATGTCCCACAAGAAGAATTTTAGACCAACACAAAGAAAAAAAGGATATGAGCATCCATTGCCAGGGAAAACAGCCACCTGAAGGAAACCGAGGTCTTGCTTGAAGATGACTTTGCCTAGCATCAGTCTGTATTTGTGGGCTAAAATGCACCTTTTTGTTGACAGAATCTAGCATGGGAGTAAGCCGGAAAAGAAAAAGTAAAAAAAGGCAAAAATGAACAAAAAGGTAATGGATCATATCACACAGATAGACATTTCCAGATTAACTTAGTTATAGGTATTCTTACTTGGCAAAATGTAATGCTTGTGATGCCTTGGAATGATAGCTAGTAACTGCTGCTGCCTGAAACCTTCTTTGTCCGTATATGTTTGGCATGTTAGAAGTTGCTTGCATCAGAAAGATAATAATTTCAGCTTTTACGTATATGAAATTCTTCCGAATAGTAGATATTAATGACCAATTGACCATTCCAACAACTATACCTGATTTAAACACGAAATTCTTAGGTCCATTGTTGAAACATCTAACTTTTGTTGGTCAAGGAGGTCAGTCAATTTGTAAGCGACAGTACCGAGGTGGTCAACTGCATTAACTAGTGCTTGTACAACATAATCTTTTAGGTTGTCCAGTACCCTAATACATTCTCAAGATTATATTTCCAGAAAAATACAAACAGGATTGCTGAGATCCAGGCATAATTTAATCCATATGTAGGCAAGTTGCTAAATAATTACAAAAACAAACTCCTGAAATAAAAAATCATCTCATGTTTTCAAACAAACCAATGGTGAAGAGACATCGAGTGTCCTCGGGAGATATTGCTATCCATTTGTTAATGCACTCAAATATTAGTTTATGATTTGAAAGTAGATGGTATATGTACAATAATAATATTATGCACTGCACATTTGGAGCTCTTTAGTCATTTAGGAAACCATTTGAGAGCCTTTAGCAAAGTATTTGCCACCATCATGTTTATAAGTAAAGATTCAGCTAAGAGAGCCTAGAAGCAGAATATGTGCACTGCAAAAAGAATATGGAATACAAGACACAATTCACAATCTTGGACTCGCACTCAGACCACCTGAATTGTAAATTATCTTCTTTTCCAAATACTACTCTGAAGTCATATTCCTTTAAAAACACAGAACCCAGATGGTAAATATGACCATCCTAACTGTATCGAATCAATTTTTTAAATATGCCTTTAGTGTCATAAAACCACAGAAAACGATATCAATCTTTAAATATAACTTATGTGCCATAAAATCCATAGAAAATTTTCATTAGAAATGCAAATTAAATACTGTCATATAAAAGTCTAACTTCTTTATTTTCTGCTTTTTGTTTATACATAGCTACACTTGAATTGAACTGCAAGGATACTAAGTCCTTAATAGCTTAGCACTTAATTTCAAAACAAGATCTTTAGGCTCGGAAAAGCCTGAGTTTGGAAGATGTCAAGTTATGAACAAGTACTTTGAAAGAAATTGGAGTTAGTGGGAGTCTCTTACATCTGTTTCTGTTCACTGTGAAGATAAGACTTCTCGCAATATTCTGCAGCAGAATAAAGTTGAGGCCTTAAGTTCTTGAGTTCCTGATGAAGAAATCACATAAACGTCAATATGGCTATTGGTGTAACAATTTCTATCAAACAACATTAAGTGTAAGAATGTATTGCAATGGAACAGATATAGTATAACTAATAAAATTAAAGGGCTTTCAGCTATGTGGCATTGATACCAAGCACGATTATTTCTAACTCATGACTGATATAATAAAATGGATAACAATTTTATGTGTGTACACCTTTAAGCTTTTGTACAAAATTCCTTATAAGACAAATTATACTCCCTCCGTTCTATACAAAGAGAGTCTCATTGGCAAAACAAAATTGTTCCACAAAAGAGTCCCCTTTTTATTGATTGTATAAAATGACTCATTGGCGTCAGGTTTGTTAAAACAATTTCATTATCATGTCATTACTACTTAACCAACAACTTATTATTTTTAGGAGTAAACATGGAACAAACATACATTCTTAATATTTGCAAATTTTGTAAATGAGACTTTTTTTGTGGGATGGAGTTATAAGATTGTAAAGGACATCAACATTAGAAAATAAAACTGACCACCTTATGGTCCTTACCCATACGAGTAGCCTAGTCAACAATCGAAGGGTCCTCCAAACTTATGGTATTGTGTGAATTAAAAAACTTAACAAATACCCTACAACATCACTTACCAAAATCTTCAATAGCTGTAGCATTCAGAAGATCTTAAGATAATAGCTACCTAATGAAAAAGACTAGGATTTTATTTTCCAAGCTCTAATATCTACCCAATCAATCAGAACGCTGAACCCATATTAAAAAAATGCCAAACATAAATCAAAATGAACACAAAAACCTTTGTATTAACAACAATCAGATCTGAGACTAAAATTATCAATAGAGAAAAAAAAAATTCCTAACCTGCAATGCTTTAACGAAGCTCTTACTTCGCTCCATGGACACCTCGTCATACGTCATTGTCGGATTTCCCTGCCGTGATTGCTCCATTTCCGTACCAGCTGGTATCAGTCTCACTGAAATCGTTTTAGAAACTTAGAGCCTGTTCGGCTGTGACTTATAAGTCGGTCAACGGACTTATAAGTCATTAAGTCAATATTCATGTTCGTTTGCTGCTTATTTTTTGACTTATAAGTCGGAAAAAAAGTCAAAAAAAAAAAAGCAAGTTTTTAGAACTTAAAAAAAATGACTTATAAGTTCCGGTCAAACCTTATGAAATGACAAAACTGCCCCTCCTTGTTTTTTTTCCCTTCTTCTTACTAAAGGACATTTTAGTAATCTTTATATTTTACTTAACTTATAAGTCATTATTAGCCGAACACATCCACAACTATTACTTATAATTCCCGACTTATAAGTAAAAATACTCCCGAACACTTTTACTTATAAATCTACTAAAATTTTAACTTATAAATCTACTTAAATTTTAACTTTAAGTCAAAAAAAAAAGTCATTCCCGAACATGCACTTACTATCATTATTAATTTATTTCTAATTACAAGTTCAAATGTCATAATTAGCATATAATATGTATACATACATACATATATATATATAAATACATATATATATATATATGTGTGTGTGTGTGTGTTGGAAATTTATAATGGGTTTCAGGTGGATTAGGAGTTAAGGCTTTTGGTAAGAAAGTAATGGATGAATCACAAATTTGAAGAGAGAGAAAGAGCGTAGAGATTGTAAACTTGAAGGAAATACGGTAATAGAGTAAGTGAAGAATGCCGTCGTATTTAATAGGGGACTGAAACCGTAGTTGAAATGAACAGAGAAGGGGGGTAGACGAGGAGACGGCGGTGGACCTGACAATTGACATTACATACTATACCGGATATGTCGCTTTCAGACCACCTCCCAAAGATGATAACCCTATTTTGCCCCGATTTAAATCTAAGAATCTCTTTGTATGGTCACCATTTTTATTATTTTTGGTTTGTCCAAAAAATAAAACTAGAAAACAAGGAGAAAAATATGTTCAATATTTTTATATGAAATATTTCTTTTTTTCCAATTTTGATATACATAGCCAAGTTAGCTTATAGTTACAATATTTGTCCGTCTAGTAGTTCATAAGAGAGTTTAGTGTGTAAGGTTTTAAACTATTAAAAAATCTTATTTATTTATAATTAGTTTATTTTAAATATAATTTATTTAATTTATATATACAACATTTAAAAATTAAATATATCACATTATTTTTAATGCGGTTACATGCTAAACACACAAAATTCTACCGTTACAAATACTATAAATACAGGTAGGTGAGATACATGTTTATTTATTAAGTATTGCAAACACAAAATTTTCTTTTAACTAGAATCTTCTCTATTATTTCTGGGGACTTAAATGCCACGTCTATCCCAAATAATAATATTAAATTTTTAAGCATGATAATTGATAAGCATAATACCGATGGAATCATCTAATCCTTATGGTTAATTAATCAACTCATTAACCTATAGATAATTAACACGTGGTTGGTGAAGTAGGTTACTTATCAATAATAATACATGGTCACAATTTACTGAGTTTGGCTTAATCTAAATTACATTCTAAAGATAAAGGTTGTTCTTTTCTAAACTTTTTTTTTTATTTATAAAACTCTTTTTTCAAAAAGTCTTTCATTTCTAAACTCTTATCTTTCAAGAAATCATTAAGCTGCATAAATACTACTCATTCGTCTTAAGATAAAAATCAAATGTCAATTATTATCCCACTAATAAAATGTTTAACATACCCTTCTGTCTCAGGATAAAAGTCAAATGTCAATTATTATCCCACTTATAAAATGTTTAACAAGCCAACGACCATCGAAATGTCAATTGACTTTTAGTTTCTACCAACAGAGGAAGATAAAGACTGAGAAATAATTGATCAGTATTTTATAGGCCCCTCTCAACTCAAGCTATTCAAGACATTGATACTACAGAGTATGTAATTACCATATAATTAATATTGAAGTAAATATTACACACACACACACACACACACACACACACACACACACACATATATATATATATATATATATATATATATATATATATATATATATATATATATTGTATAGATGTATGTATTTATAGTATGACTTTGTTAAATGATATTAGATTACCTATATTCTATATTCCATCTTTTAAATATTATATTAAAATTATTACTTGATTAAATAATGCGAGAGATGATTCACAATTCAATTTTCTAAGTCATTACTCATTAGTCAATTGTAATAAAAAATGCTAAATTAAATTATTAAATATTTATAAAAAAAAATTATACAAACAAACCTTGCACGGATTATCAAATTTGTTCCCAGTAAAGTGTTTAGTGTCGATTACATTGACAAATTATAAGAGATTTCACACTTTTTTAAACATTTAAAATAATTATATAATTTAATTTTCTGAGTTAATTTTTTGAGTCATTACTCATTAGTCAATTGTAACAGAATATGTTAAACTAAATTATTAAATATTTATAAAAAAAAATTATACAAACAAACCTCGGGTTATCAAATTTCTTCCCAGTAAAGTGTTAGTGTCGATTACATTGACAAATATAAGAGATTTCACTCTCTTGTAAACATTCAAAATAATTATGATTAATGAATTTATTACTCTACTTGAGACTAGCCATATAATGGTTGACTTTATGTTGCCTTGTCACCATAGTCTCTCACTAACTAGTCTTTATCATCTTACCATAATAATGAAAGTAATTTTAGCCCTTCTACCAATGGTTGAGAAATCCCCTTTTTTTTTTGGAATATTGGAATTAAACTATAAAGAGGAAAAGGGAAATTATTATAATAAAGTTGCTACCTTGTCTCAATAATACAACTCCTGCTACAAGTAGTAATGACCATGTGCATCCATCCACATTGTTGTCCTACAAAAACAGCAGGTGCTACTGGGACAATGTTCTACTGTTTAAGCACAAAGGGATAAATTCAAATGTGTAATGTAACAAGGACATGATACAATTTTTTTTTTTTTTTTCTGAATAACTTGTTCTAAATCAAATAATTTTACTATATATAAGAGCATTAAAGGGAATCCAAAGGAGGAAGACAATAAGCATACTGAAAAATATACCTATTTAATGAAAGGGGAACAAAAGCTCTTCCTTTTTCATCACAATTCTGCCGACTAATGGAGTAAAGAGATATATACATAAAATAACAATAATAAAATTTATATATAAATTCAGCATAGATGTTTATGTTGTCCCATAAATATTCCTGGTGAGCATAACGAAGGAGATCCAGGTTAGTCAGTACTGACAGGATATCAAATTGCAACCGAAAAGCCGCTGAAGAAATATAGTCCTCTTGTTATTGCTCAAACCAATAAAAACAAATTGAATTGCTTACTAATTGGTGTGAGCCTCGTGAAAAATCCTCAGCCATGAGTGTTGACGGCTTCCCAGAGCAAACCCCGGGCCTGCATGGCTGCAGTCCTGAGTGTCTTGAGCGTTGTTACATTAGCCTCGTAGAAGGACAGGCTCCTGTAAGGCAAATTGTGCTTCTTGCAAAGGTCCTTCACAAGGGGCGAAACTCCCCTCAACTGGCACCGAGGCAACCTGGGGAACAAATGGTGCTCAATCTGGAATTGTAACCCACCAAAAAACCAATCCATCCATGGATGGCATGTAATGTCGATTGTCCCTTCAGCTTGTTTCTCGAACCAATTGGTACCCTTAGGAGGTCCCACATAAACATCTGCCGCGAAATGGTTCAAGGTGAATTGAACATGCTGAATTGCGCAGACGCAGAAGCTTACCAGCACAAAGAGCACCCTCTCGGTCCAATTGGGTAAGCATGAAACTAGCAGAGGAAACCAGGTCCAGAAGACAAGGGTTCCAAATATGTTTAAACCTCTATTTGCTATCTTCCTGTCTGAACACAACAATAACAACGTCTGCAAATACAGATTGACCCTTGCAACACACATTACTGGATAGTATGACAAATGTTGATAACTCACAAAGAATTTAGACACTGGATCAAACGTCAATTTTCTTCCATAAAATTTTGATGTCAACGATTGGAAGAGACTGTCTGAGACAGCGAGCATGGGCAAGTGCTGAAGGTCTGGATCATAGTCAAGGCTATTGCAAGCAATGTGGTGAGCATTATGAGTCCATTTCCACCAAGCAATGCTAATACCGGTTATACAATTTCCCATAAGGATCCCAGCAGATTTGTTCAATCCACGAGTCGACATTGCTTGATAATGCCCAGTATCATGACCTAGATAAGCCACTTGAATCCATGCCAATCCCAAAGAAGCAGCTGATAACATATGAACCCCAAAACTGTCGGTATTCAATACACCATAAAAACAAGCAGAAAGCAAAAAAGTAGCGAAACAAAGCAAGTAGGCGAAGACATGCCCTTTCTTTTCAAACATCCCAGCTTTCACCAACTCAGAAGCAAGTCTTCTGTAATCCTTAGACACCTCTGAAACCTTGTAATCTTTGATGTGATACCCAGTAAAGAATTTGTCAAGATATTTCCAAGCAGTACTAGGATGGAGAGCAGTGAATGCATCAGTCACGTCCTGGCCAGCCAGATTCAGGAGTGGGATATCCCCACCTGGGTGTTCCTTAGACCAGTGGGTGACATTGTAAACCTTGCCCAGGATAGAAATCCAAAGGTCGTCAGGCTTGTTATGCTTCTCCAACTCTTCAGTTGTAATGTATTTCTTTTCAGTAACCACACGGGTCAAAGCTGGAAAGAAACAAATCACAAATATGTTAATATACAAAACAATTTGAATTCAAACAAGCTATATAATACAAATAAACAAACCACTTAAACATATGAACAAGATACAAAGCGAGATGTAAAGGATTGTTTTTATAAATCAAAACAATAACAATCAGGGATATTATTTAGTCTTCTGTTCCATGCTATAAGATCATTGTTAATTTTTTGAAGTCAATGTAAGTTATTTTTAAACTCAAAATTGACATAAATTTCTTTAATTTTAATCAATAAAATGATGAATATTGTAAACTATCTAAAATATATTACTCATTATAAGCTCTTGCTTCTTAATTTTTAATGAGTCATCTCAATTTTTAGTATGTAAACGCCTCAAATTGACTTTCAAAAGTCAATAACTTAAAAAGGAAGGAATATATAACACTGAACTAACATATATCTCCCTTTCTTTCTGGCTCTACCTATGCATAGAGAGATTATAATCTCGTACTTCTGAGGTAAGTAAACATTCCATACTTCTGAGACAAGGGAGTAGTATACTCTTTCTCTCACATATATGTGAGACGTGAGACTTGCCTGTAATGAGATTTACAGGTACGTAAAAGGGAAGGGCCCACAAATATATGAGTAAGAGTATATTATTCATTTATTCTATAAACATAAAAAATAAATTTTCCTATACATATGTTTCTCCCGTGCTGAGGTACGATCAATTCAAATACGTAGTTATGCGCTTATGGGCTGGTCTAATAAGGTGGCAGGTTTATTATAATACTAAGGACTCTTGGCACGCTGAGGAGTACTAGGTCACATGAGATTGAATTTTTTATGTTACACCCAAAGACAATGCTGTCAAGGAAAACTCAGTCATCACTCATGACTTCTTTGACATGTGGGTCCCCATGGTTGCTGGAGAAAGGGTCAGGTAATGTGTGGTATCTACAGCTACTACATCATCATCTGCTCAAAATATATTTGTTCACAACAAAATATACGGAGTATATACTTTTCAAACCAGTAAAAGAAAGTAAGAAACTAATTTTCTTTTCAGAAAATAAACATACATCTAAATGTTATCTTTTTCTCGAGATAACTTTTATTTCTTCTGCCTTTGGGACAAAGTATCATAATCCTATATTATTTAAAAAAGTGATATTTTCACATAATTTTTTAATATTTCATATATAGACTATAATAACGGTCAAATTTGTCGTTTTTATATAAAAATATCAAAAAAATCTATACAGATATCAATTTTTACTTTTCATGTAAAAGTATTATAAAACTATTTTATTTATTTCTTCTCCCTAATAAGAAGAAGTATAAAACACCTTTACAATCTTTTTTTTTTTTTTTTTTGAGGATTTATAAGTAAAAGAAATTCAATAGCACAGAGGAATTGAATATCATAAAAATGGGATAAATAAAGGGAAAAAAATATTTATTATACCTAATAATTTAGTAACTTTTGTTCTAAATCACAAGTAGGGAAGATAAAAAGATAATGTCTTTTTTCTTTCAATCTTTCATTGTCCCCAAAATCATGAAGAACAATTAATTAAACTTTCTTCTGGGTTAACTATTTGACTAGCAACTATCAACAACTTCGTTGACATCCAATCACACTAATTATCATGATCCGACGGGTCTCTCAACATCCAAATCTAAATCTATGATCCGGAATATATTCAGGGAAAAGAAAAGAAAATATTAAACTCCAGTTAAAACATAAAACAAAATATTTTATTTATTATATTTACAAGCAACATAAAACCAATGATCGGAATCATAATTTAGTGAAATGAGCAAAAGAGAAAAAGAGAGACTAAGCCAAATATTGCTGAAAATAATTAAATTAATTTTGAAGAAAAACAGAGACTGACATCCCCAGCTTATTCCTTTTAGATCTCAAATCAAATCTATGAAACATACAATGGATATGAATTTCAAACAATAATCACAATTAATCTCTTATACCTCCAAAAAAATCCACAATGCCTCTACTTTAAACATAAATAACCAAAAAAACACCAAATTGCGCTCTACCCACCAATACAAAAAAGTCATAAAAATTCAATTTTTCTTCACCAAACTGACAAGAAAAACTCGCAAAACAAAATTAATATATGTTTTAGTCATTATACTATACGTCCATTTTTATTATGATTATTAATTTATTTTTTTGTTACAAAAGTATTTTTATAGTCATAAAAAATTATAAAATAATTATTTGTTAAAATTTCATCAAAAAAAATATACAAAATTATTAAGTAAACCGACGGTTGACGGGTATTACTCATGTAACATGTGGGACCCAACTCTAGTGAATTCTTTAATCTTAATAAAATCAATGAGGGGGTACTATAGCTTCATTGAATCAACCAATATGCAACCAGATCGTTCACTCTCTGTCAAGAAAAAGAATTTTAATTTATTTCTTGTCTTCTCCCTCTTAACAATCGCTCAAATTAATAGCATTAAAACATTTTTCTACGATTTCTAAATATTTTTCAAACAAATGATTTTTTTTCCAGATCCTGTGATTGTCAAGTCTGATCGTATTCTTTTAACGGAAAAACTTGATCTGCACATGTTTCTTAAAAATTATGTGTAAGATCTGGGTTTGATCTAGATCTACTATATGATTTGTGTTGTTGTCTATAAAGATCTATGCTTGGTTCAATTTTTTTTTTTGTTTATCTTTAAGATCTGGTATAGTAGCACTTGAAGATTGATTTTGGAGAATTATTTCGGAGAGAGAACATAATTTCGGAAAAGGAAAATTTTAGCCGGAAGAACAAAGAGAATGATACCTTGCTGATTTGAAATTTTTTGAGAGAGGTGGTGGTGGGCCACACATATCAAATGTCATCGTACATGTGACAAAGTTAGTCGACTAAACAGATTCTTAAATTAATCCTAATCCGAGGTTTATTAAAATATTTTTTTTGGTATAATAATACGTTTATAATAAATAAAAAAAATAATTATAATAACGATCGACCTCAAATACCAAAATATATACTGAAATTAAGCATGAACAAATGGAATGGCAGTTACCTTCAGCCAGAGGCAGAGGAGGAGAAATAGTCATTTAATTAAAATCTATCCCTTCAGCCGCATCCACACAATCGTTATAATGCTTCAAAAGAACAAAGAATCAAAACTGGCATATACCAATGCTACAGATCTGAAGGTTTATTGAAAAATTATAAAACGGCCACTGAGAGAGAAAAATGGAGAGGGAGGTGGATAAAGATTTATGAAACCCTAGTGTGTGGATGATGTTTATATAGGCTATTTTGAAGTGGGAATTTGAGAACCATTCCGTGGGAAATGATCCACTTGTGCCCAAATTAAGTAATGCCACCTTTCTATAAATATCTTCGATTATGGTACCGTACGTACAAACATGTGTATCTCTGGTTTTTGTAAGCGCGTTGTCAGGTCAGGCCGAAAACGATTCGCGGATTTAGAGGGCTAAGAAGTTTAAATTATTAAATTAGTGAATTAAATAAATTATATTTAAAAATAATTATTATAAAATTAATTAAAAAAAATTAATTGTGTTTAAAATTTTCAAATGTTTGCGTATTAAGTAGTATATGTTTATGATATATTGTAAATATTGTTTTAATTTTTTATATTTATTATATGCATATATAGAGAAAATAACATAAAATGTGTGTTGGAATATAATTTTAATCTTAAAATTAGGAAATTATAAATTAATTAATATTCTTTTCCCCTCAAATTCCATATTTTTTGAACGAGACCGCCATTCTTCTATCAAGGGAGTGTTGTTGCATCACATGAATAATATTTTGGTTTCTTTTTAACAATTTATATTATTATAATTTAATTTTAGATAGATCGAGTTCAAAATGAGCCGAGCTCATAAGTTGAGTTTTGATAATTTGTTGAGCTCCGCTTTAACTTGAAGAACTCGCTTGAGCTCGTTTAAAAATTAAATGAATCGAATTGAGATGAGTTTTTTATTCGTTTTGTAACAATAAATTAATATTTGTCTTTAATTTTAATAAGACTTGTTCTGGAAATAAAAAATAATAATAATAGTTGATAAGAACATTCTTTTGCGGAGGATTATATGCATGATTTGGGAAATAAGCCTCCACTATAAAATGATAAATTGAAGTGGAGTAGTTTTCTTTCGGGGTAGTACAAACTCAACTAATTAATTATAAGAATCAAACAAAAAGAAAAACTCTGACCCATGACATTATTTTTTGAAGAAAGAAGATATTTT
Source organism: Hedera helix (assembly GCA_947179155.2). Taxonomy (NCBI): domain Eukaryota; kingdom Viridiplantae; phylum Streptophyta; class Magnoliopsida; order Apiales; family Araliaceae; genus Hedera; species Hedera helix. Next base: position 1,537,579 of record OX359272.1, read on the forward strand.
TATTTTCCATCGACTTAGTTTCAAGATTAGGTTTTTACACACCTATATATATACCAATCAACAACGTATATATATTATAACGGAGGAATAAGATTAAGTTGGTAAAAAATATCTCTCATCTTTTTTTGGCTATGAATCATTCTCTCTCTCTCTTTCTCTCTCTCTCTCTATATATATATATATATTACATTTCATTGTGAAACAATATATAAATATTTATAGGGAAGTGATATTTTTATATAATTTTTTAATATTTTCACATGTAAATTCGCTATAGATCTATAGCGACGATTAAAACCGTTATAAATCTATAGCGATACTTTTCATAAAAAAATATTAAAAAAATATGTGAAAATATAAATTTCCTATTTATAATACTTATTTAAGAAATAAAGAAAATAGTTGACAGGAGCATTATTATTACAGGGAGGATTAATATGATTTGGGAAATAAGCCCGCACTAAACAATGATAATTTGTAGCGGAGTAGTTTTCTTTTAGGGCAGGATAAACTCTGAATAATCAATTAGAAAAGAATTAAAAAAGAAAAACTCTGACTAATGGTATCCTATTAATTGGACCAAAGAACGACTATGATATTATTTTCCGTCCACTTGGATTCAAGAACGGGTCTTTACACGCTATAGGAAAGGTACTGGTAAGGTACTACACCATGACTTGTTTCTGGAAGGAAATTAAGAAGTAGGGTTGCCTGGGTGGGTGTTATTTGCCGACACACACTACTGGTTGGGTGGAATATGCCATTAATATACTAAGAGACTACAAACTCCTTTCTCACGATATAGTTCGTTTAAGAATTTTTATTTTTTAAAAAATATAAGACATTTTATATATATTTAAAAAAAAAATTAATTATTTTTTACTTTACCTTTAAAGATAGAGTAATTGAGAGAAAGAGAAAGAAGAGTTATTAATTAGTGTATGAATAATAATAAAATTTTAAACTAACATTAATTACTTAATAATAATATTAATAAATTATTTTAAATATATATTGTTGTATCTTAATCAATTTATATAATAAATAAGAGAGAGCAGTAATTTTCAACCATAATAATACTCAACCATGTATTTTAACACCTAGTGGACGATCACTAATGCTAGGGTCCATGGGTTTTATTACTTAATAAAGACTCACCCGATCCCATTATTTAGATCTAAATTAGGATGACAACGAGTCGGACTTATGGTTGGTTGTTTAAATTTCTTTTTAAAAATAAAAGTTTTGTTTGGATCCGCTTCAAATGGTATTGGAGAAACTTCGTTAAAGTTGGCTCCACTTGAATTTTTTTTACAAATATCTAATTTGATTCCATCGATGCAAACAAGTTTGAGGTTACCTTTCTGAAACGTCTATATTGACAAAGTTTAATATTGTTTATAGAATTTTTCCCGGTCCCACGTCCAAATATTTCTAGTTATTTTGATAATTCAAGTATTTGAAATTTACTTTTAATTTCAAAAGGAAGTAATCAATTTCTTTTTACAGAAGACCAATTTAATTATGGTCATTTTACAATTATCTCAAGATTTATTTAAAACTTTCAGGAATGTATTCATTTAAAATCATTAAAGTTATCTTTATGTGATTGCGATTAACTCAAGTCCATCACACGAGACATAAAGAATATATAATTATTTTTTTAGGGTAAGTGAATATTATATTTTTTTATTCACATATTTATTAAGTTCGCTTATGATAAAGTCTATAAATATATATAAAAAAAGAAAATATTATTATTATTTTTTTTTGTAATTTGAGCAGAAAATATTATTTATTTGTACGAAAAATATGGAATAATTTTTTCCAAGTAAAGTATCGTTGTTTATGAAACAATATATGACTACTAGGACTGCCAACACTCCACGCCTTGTTTGGCCCGCCATTATTGTCTCATTCGGAACGCCTTGTTGGCCCACCATTATTGTCTCGAATCGGATTTTTGTGGCGGAGAATTCATACAATCTCAAACTCTACCCTACCAAAGAGGAAAAGTCTAGGGGAATAGAAAAATTGGGACCGGTCCGGTGATTGGTTAATTTTTATTTTTATTTTTAAAATGACTCTAAAAAAACATAACTGATTTTTTGGAATAATTTTTTTTTTTTTATAGAATACAGTAATTTAGGTGTAATTTGAATATATATATATATATATATATATATATATATATATATATATATATATATATCAAATTACACTTAAATCACTGTATTCTATAAAAAATTTAATTTAAAAAAATTAAACTTATTTTCTGACAATTATTTAAAAAAAAAAATTAAAAATATCGCTAGACCTGTCCCCATCCCTTAGAAGCACCCTACCAAATAATAACCAGCACAAATTCTCTCAATTGTCCTTTTCCTTCTTAATACTTTGATATTAAAATCACATATTTTTAAAGATAATAATTATGTTTGCAAGTAAAAATTAATATTTTTATAAGTCTTCTCACATATAAATGTGAGACTAATTTATTATTTATATAATTTTTTTTTGTGAAACTATCATTTTTATGTATGAAAATGTCAATTTTCTTTCAAAAACATACTTGAAATGTTTCAACATATAACGTTTCCCTTCTACAGGACATTTTAATTATTTTCTAAAATATTTTTTGGGCTCTTTGTTAAGTTTTATTACAGTGTATAAGTATGCATTATGCAAATTTTAATATTAAAGAAAAGATTAATAAACGAAATAATAATTTCAAGACAGATGGAGTTATATTTTTATTTATTTAACAATTGATTGTTATGGTTGATGATCTAAGCCAATATATTTGCTCTACCAACTAATCGCATAAATGAAGTGAATTGAGTCGAATATTGAGTTGCTTAAATTTGATTCATAAAATTTATCGAGTATGAAATAAGGTTTGATTGAGTCTCGTTTTTAGCTATCAAGTCGAGTACGATCTCGAATCAAGCTCAAAGAATTTAAATTTTGTAAACGAATATCATCCAAATATCAATAAAAAATTATAATTTAAAGAGTTTCGAATAATTTATCAAATTTTAAACTTTATTCATATTTAAATCATTTATATTTTGAATTAAACTCAAATAAAATTGTTAATCAAACGGACACAAATCGAGTTGGAACCTTTCGGTTCATTTTACAACCTGAGCAATCCGTTAACAATTGGTTCTGATCAAATACGATACAACTTAATAAAATAAATGAACAACACAAAGAAGTACTTTGTATTCATGAGCAAAGAAAAAAGGGAATCCATTATATTATATTTTAAAAAAAAAAAGTAAATACGAATTAATGCTATAATTCTTCCCATTTCATATTTATATTTATATTTACTTTGCTTTTTCTTTCTATTATTTATTGTTTTCTAAATTTCAAACATATTCTTATCTGTATGGTCAATGTTGCCACGAAATTTAGATAAACATTTTTTAAAAAGCGGCCGTTATAATATCTCAAATATATTTATAATAATAGTAAAAAATTGATAACGTTAGCATGATGTTAAAAATGATAATAATAATAAAAATTAACAATAAAATGAGAAATAATATATAATTCTCTAATCTTAAAATAAAAATTTATCTATAATTTTAAAACGAAATAAAAAGAAAAATGGAAGGAATATAATTATATTAAGAGTATTTTGGAACTTAGAAAAGAGAGTTGATATTTTTACAAGTTAATTTGATATTTTTACAAGATCAAATGTGACTCACTTGTGAAAATATCAAATTAGCTTATAAAAATATCAATTCCCTTAAAAAATACAGAGGAAAAGAAAGTAAAAAAAAACCCAAGTGTATATTAACTGAGAAGGAAAAAATTCATATTATAAACATAAGTCTAATTACTTATACTTTTAAGAAATTTAATGTCAAGAATGATGTTAAAATCTAGCATAAGAAATAATTATATATATATATATATATATATATATATATATATATATATATATATATATATATATATATATATATATTTATTCATTTATTTATTTATTTTCATCGAGTTTTTCAAATTAAAGAAACATACCCTCTATTTTATTTGGCAAGTGCATCATACATTCATACCTGCCACTATAAAATGAATTTATTTGTTAATAACATGACATGTGAAGTTGTGAATTCTATATGTCCCCTGGACTTTTATTCACTTATTGTGCTATTATTTTAATCCAAGTAATGTCCACGTTGTCTGCACAAAATTGTAAGAAAATTATATCTTATAGAAGAGTGACTTACCACATTCTAATCATAATATGCTTTTGTGTTCATGCTCAAGAATCAAGACTACCAGTGCTAGTTTTGAATTAATTTTTTCAGTATAAATTTTTAGAGTTTAAAGTTGATACCCTGATAATATCCAGACGGAAAATGTTAGAATCATAAAACGTTATTAAAATAAAGATAATTTTATTTAACATAAATACTTTATTTTGATGATGTTTATAATGCTGATGGAGTTTTTGTTATACCATTAGTGTATAATGGTGAATAATTTTGTAATGGATTTGTACAAAAAGAAATAAAACAAAGACCATATATATATATATTTATTTATTTTTCATCGAGTTTTTCAAATTAAAGAAACATACCCTCTATTTTATCTGGCAAATGCATCATACATTCATACCTGCCACTATAAAATGAATTTATTTGTTAATAACATGACATGTGAAGTTGTGAATTCTATATGTCCCTTGGACTTTTATTCACTTATTGTGCTATTATTTTAATCCAAGTAATGTCCATGTTGTCTGCTCAAAATTGTAAGAAAATTATATCTTATAGAAGAGTGACTTACCACATTCTAATCATAATATGCTTTTGTGTTCATGCTCAAGAATCAAGACTACCTGGGCTAGTTTTGAATGAATTTTTTCAGTATAAATTTTTAGAGTTTAAAGTTGATACATTGATAGTGTATAGAGTATAGACGGGAAATGTTAGAATCATGAAACGTTACTAAAATAAAGATAATTTTATTCAACATAAGTATTTTATTTTGATGGTGTTCATAATGCTAATGGTGTTTTTGTTATACCGTTAGTGTATAATGGTGAATAATTTTGTAATGGATTTGTACGAAAAGAAATAAAACAAAGACCATTAAAAAGATTGAGCTAAAGGTTACATATTGGATTCTGGGTAATTGATTAGGGAATAAAACAACACAAAACTAGAAGTCTCATTTTCAAATTTGATATTGTTGCATATATTCTCTACTTGATTCCTAAAAACCATAGATATGCTACAAAGAACATTCTAATCTGGGTATCATTTTTTTTTTTTTCCATTTATAAGATGCTTCCAAGAACATTCTAATCTGTGGACTTTAAGTTTCATATTGTAAACAGATATCAAAAGCATACCTAGAAAATTGCTTACCACAAGCCCTTTTTTTTTAATAATATTTTTTTAAAGCATAATTACAAACAAATTACATAGATAGCATATATCCATGTAAGTTAACAAGTAAAAAAGTCCATACAAATTATGCACAAGAAAATCTTCAACACTTAAGATCTCTAAACATGGCTCTTGATGGAAGAACTATAATTAGTTTGATCATCATAATACTTGGACCACAGCATTACACCTCCATACTTGGCAGACCCCTTAATTGCAGGCAGAACTTTAGCAGTAAGATCAGCCGCAGGAATGAAGCCACTTCCTGCTGCCTCAGAAGATGCAGGTAGCCCGAGAAAAATCTTAGTGGCCGGAATATCAGAAGTCCATTGATTCCATGCATCCTCAAGGTTACTTATTGCACTAGAAGAGTATTGGCATGGAGGGTTGTTATAGAATTGTATCCAAACATAGTCGAAAAGTCCTGTTTTAAGGGCATTTCCAATCCAAGCATCAGGAAAAGGGCACTGAGGAGCTGCAGTTAAGTAAACTTTTTTTCCAATTTTGCTATATGCTGAAAGATAACTTGCAAGTTCATCCCAATGTAGGTTTGTTCCTCCTTCAATATCAAAGTCAATTCCATCTAAAACAGCATCACCAAGAGGACGAGAAGGCGATTTCCCCCCTAAGAAGTTGTTCCAAAGGTAGGTTGCTACTTGTTTAGCGTCCGCAGCTGAGGTAAGGTAGTAGCTACCAACTCCTCCTCCTATTGTAAGCATAACTTTAACTCCTTTAGCTTGACAAGATTTTATGTCAGAGCTTAAACTGGTGCAGCCATTGGTATACGGATTGCAATGGCCTGATAGGTTTATCATGGGAGTTTGACCATTGCCAAATGTTGGAAGAAAAGCTATGTTCACAAATTTATAGTTTCCTGTGGCACAAGTCTCTTGTAAGGTTCCCTCTCCCCCATTTTGACCCCAGTATATAGCAATCCCACCAGCATTTGAAGATCCCACCAATAATAAAATCAGCAAAGATGAAAAAGTTAGTGAAAAGGCTAAATGGAATGCCATTTTTAGTTTCTTTAGACTATTTGGCTTAAAGATTGAATTTTGTTATGCCTAATATGCTTAAGCTGCTGATCTTATATAGGAAGGGGAAATGTCCTATAATGATAGGCATGATTTTGTGCTCTTTTTAAGAAGATGCACAGCTTAAAAGTCACTCCATTGTAGCCTTTTTCAGCGTATGAGGGGTTGATGAGAATTCAAAACCAGCTCTAAACTATTGTCCTCATGTATAATAGGTTCTCCCAAAAAGAATTACACGTCCTTAGCCTTAGTAGTTTATAATTTTTAAGCAATTATCGTCACGCCACTTCTATTAACTTTGACATATTTTCTTGTGGTACAAACTTAGGTATAGTTAACAAGATATGTTCACACCCTAAGTAGAAAGTTAAAGCATACATTCTCTGTCCATACTTAAGGTATAGTTTACCATTCTGCTGTCTGCTGCTGTTGTCTTCTTTACTAAACTGTTTGTGCATGTTTAACTTCTCATATTTGTCAACGGAGTGCTGAAACATTAAGCATATACTAAATAGTTTTTCCTTTGTCCTTTCTCTTATTATGAACCTAGGAATTGATTTTCTCTGTTTCTTTTTAATTCCCAAATTCTTTTTTTATTTTCCGAGAGAGGCAGGTAGTGGAACATTCATCTATTTCATGACTTGTTCTTAAGAAACAGCAAGTATTGATGAATAAATTTTAGGACTTTGTAACAGAAGCATATTCCCACTATTCTGGTGATATGGCTAGAACTTAGTTAATTTTTTGGGGGTTTATCAATACCAAGACCATATAAAGCACTCAAACCCACATGTCTGAGGTAATTATATTGATTCTGGAAAAGGTAGAAAAAGGCATCATAGTTCATAGTACACCTTAAAATTTTGTTATGGGAGCTAATAGTTGCTTTCGAAACTACACCAAGCCAAAGTAAGAAAAAAAGGCTAATACTGAACAATCAATTACATAAATGGTTTTACGATACAAGTTTTAGTGACAATTGTATGTGTACTGATTTTTAAAAACTTGTTAGTTGTTTCAATCGAAAACATCAAATTATTATTTTTTTCTTTAGATGGAATCTGGTGATGTCATTGTAAATGAATTTGTATTGAGTTCCTTGAGCATTAGAATATCTTTTGTTATGGAAATGACCCAGAAGAAACTGCAAGTTATACTTGCAAACTTGCATATGGACTGACAGATTCACTTATTAGACTTGCATTTTGCAGATAGCATAGGGATTTAGGCTAAGGAAGAATAATTTGTAAATCACAAAATCATGGATCACATTCAGATAAATAGTCTTCATATATGCACATACAATAACACAAAGATGATACTCAAGTGTTCTTAGACAATATTTTGACTACTGTAATACACAGTGCAATATAAGTATTTTTAGACTTCACACGTCGCTCTTGATGGAAGAGCTATATCCAGATTGATCGTCGTAGTACTTAGACCACAACATCACCCCACCATACTTGGAATAACCCTTAATTGCTGGAAGCACTTGTGAAGTGAGATCCCCTGCAGGAATGAAGCCACTTCCAGCTGCATCAGGAGCTGCAGGTAGGCCTAAGAAGATTTTTTTGGCCGGAATATCTGAAGTCCACTGCTTCCATGCATCCTCAAGGTTACTTATAGCACCAGAAGAATATTGGCATGGAGGGTTGTTATAGAATTGGACCCAAACATAATCAAAAAGCCCGGTCTGAAGGGCACCTCCAACCCATGCATCAGGGTAAGGGCACTGCGGGGCTGCAGTTAAGTAAACTTTCTTACCGCGCTTGCTATATGCAGAAAGATACCTTGCAAGATCATCCCAATGTGCACTTGTCCCTCCTTCAATATCAAAATCAACCCCGTCCAAAACAGCATTCCCAAGAGGGCGGGTAGCAGAATTTCCCCCTAGAAAGTTGTTCCAAATATAGGTTGCAACTTCTCTGGCATCTGCAGCCGATACAAGGGAGTAACTACCAGAGGCTCCTCCTATAGAAAGTATCACCTTAATTCCTTGTGCTTGACAAGACTTGATGTCCGAGCTTAAGCCAGTGCAGCCATTGTTGGTAGGATCACAATGACCAGCTAGGTTCATCATGGGTGTTTGGCCATTGCCGAACGTCGTAAGAAATGCTAAGTTTACATATTCATAATTCCCCGTGGCACAAGTCTCTGCCAAGGTTCCCTCTCCCCCATTCTGACCCCAGTAGATGGAAATTCCACCAGCATCAGAATTTGCCACTAGTAATAGTACTAATGCTAGTGAAATTGCTAAATTAGATGCCATTGTCAGTAGATGAATACTTGACTGATCAAAAGCTATATGATATTTGAGTGCCAAGCTACATTACAGCATATGCTTTATATAGAAAAAAAATTGTACTACTAGTTTGGAAGGCACTGTTGTATTTTTCTTGCTAATTAGGTGCGTAGCGTGACATTTACTCAGTTTTACTATCATAATTTTAGCGTAAACGGGGTTCTAAATTTAAACAAGTATCTGCATATTTCCTTAGATTTGGCTCTTTATGTCAATAAATCTTTACCAATTTCCTACTGAGATATAGACTACTGAGATGTTTATATATGCATTCTGATAACCGTGTCAGGAACTAAGTCTAACGCAAACCAAACAATACTGAGTAAAGAGAGATAAAGCAACATAATATTTAACGTGAAAAACTCTTAATTACGGGTCAAACTTTGAATCTCAATTATGTCAAAATAATGGACTTAAAATAATTTTTCTAGGTTTTACGCCATAAAACTTGAAGTTCCACAATATCGCAACACAACTTTTTGTACAAATTAAATGTTGCAAAACCCTTCCTCTCATGATAGTATAACTTTTTTGCGTGAAATATAAAGGTCGTAAAAATCCTCTCCTTAATACAAACACAAAACCCACTCACACTCTCTCTCAATTCTTAGGATGTTCCATGATTTTTGATTGTACTATACTTGATAAACTAAATATAAAGACTATATTTATAGAACACCCACAATTTTCCTCTTTCTATTCAAAATAGGACTCTAAAATATAATAAATATCCTAGTGAAAATAAGACACATTCATTTATATAATAACAATTCTTTTCTAAATAGGATTTGAACAGACGGTATATATTTTTGTCTTTATCTTATTTTCTCATTAAGCATGGTTCCAAGCACACCAGCAATAAAAAAATTTACTTACTAATTTCTTTTTATATATATAATCAAATCCAAACATGTCTGGACAATCATTAGGCTCGATGAATATAATTATAAAGCACCATCCTCAGCTTGAATAAGATGTAAAACTGTGATTTTGTCTAATAAAAGAAAGAGAGCTAAAAACAGAGAAGAAACAAAAGAAGATTAAAATTTTAACAAAACATGTCCTTTTCCAGCCATTTTTAAACTACATTTCCTTTAGGCTTAACATCAAGAACTCGAAATCTTCTGTTGATTGTATACATTATCCTGTGTATACATATATTGTTCCCCAGAATGTCTCAATCTCTTAATCAACTGCATACAAATTGCATCTTTTAGCACAAATCTAATTGTCACAACTTTCTCTATTTGTCTCAAGATCAACACCAGTACATTTTCATAGCAGAAAGGAGGGGACCTAAATTTATGTCAACTTCTTCAGGTTTTGATGATATATAAACATTTAAGGGACCCTTGTCTCTTCATTTAGCTATTTTTTCGTACAAAGCTTTTGTAAATTTGTTAAGAAAAAATTGAGTGAAAGCATCAAGACCTCTCCTCATTTTTTGAAAACTAGTGATGATTCAAATTTATAACCACCAGTTGTTCTACAGGTTATGAATGCTTGCTGCTTCTCTATCTGATTAGGAATCTGCATGTTCCTTCTCCGTCCACTTGTGTGATGCTAGAACAAACTATAGCAGACACACAATTAAAGATAAGAACAATAGATTTACGTGAAAATTTCAAATCGAAAATTAACCGGAGGCGAGACAGATGATATTAATATATATAATAATACAAGCTGTAAATTTCTCTTTGAAAACGGCTAAAAGCGAGAAATAAAAGATTATCGAAATCCTAAATATAATAATATAATAACATATATAGCCGGATTAAGGGCCTGTTCGGGAATGACTTTTTTTTTTGACTTAAAGTTAAAATTTTAGTAGATTTATAAGTTAAAATTTTAGTAGATTTATAAGTAAAAGTGTTCGGGAGTATTTTTACTTATAAGTCGGGAATTATAAGTAATAGTTGTGGATGTGTTCGGGTAATAATGACTTATAAGTTAAGTAAAATGTAAAGATTACTAAAATGTCGTTTAGTAAGAAGAAGAGAAAAAAAAACAAGGAGGGGTAATTTTGTCATTTCATAACAGTTGACCAACTTAAAAAAAATGACTTATAAGTCATTTTTTTTAAGTCACAAATACTTGCTTTTTTTTTTGACTTTTTTTTCGACTTATAAGTCAAAAAAAAAGCTGCAAACGAACAGGATTATTGACTTAACTTATAAGTTCGTTGGCCGACTTATAAGTCGCTAACGAACAGGCCCTAAAAACATAATAATGAGCCCAAATAACATAATAAGTGCTATAAGCCTCACTCGAGCAATACCATCACTAAATCTCATCTTTCTTTTATTTTTAATCGCCGCACAAATAACTTGAGTAAGGTCAAAAAATCGGATCTCGAATAAGAATTTTAGACATGTACACAAAACATGTGAATATTATGATTTAGCGTTTATTTCAAAAAAAAATCTCCCGAATTGGCTTACAAATTTATCATTTTTCTAAAAAATAAATTTAAAGGTGCATTAACCCGTTTCAAAAGATTTTCGAAGATATTTCTCAAATATCATAAAAAATAGTAATTTTGAAAACGTTTTCCAAAAAATATTTTCATTTAAACTGAGATTCATTTCTTGGATTTAAATTGGTTGAAGCATGCGGCAAAAGAACAAGGATTAATTGAACAAAAACTCTGCTCAACTTGATCTATTTAAATGTTTCTTTGCATGCAACTTGGCATCTAATTCATAACTGGCTACGACATAGATCAAGCCTGCCGGTTAATTAATCAATTTTAATTGATGGTAACATAAATATATTTTTGTTTTACGTTTTTATTTTTTGCGCTACGAATATTTCAGATAAGAACCAGCTGAATATATTTTTAAAGAATTAATTGTAGCATAATAATTTATAAAGACCATGCCATGGCTGCAAGAATATAATACTAGAGGCATGCACACGCATATACAGTCAATGTAACACCCCATTCCCGATTAGTGGAAATAGAGGGTAGTGAAAAAGGAGGTTACGTACAAAAAAACTCTAAGCAGAATGTCAAAACAAAAAGGAACTCTCTTCACACTTGCCCTTGAATCCCCTCGCAAACCCTGTCGAAAGAAAAAACACAGCATGAGCCAAATGCCCAATTCGAATAAAGAGTGCAGAAATAAGTACTGAAATTGAATAACAAAATCAATTGAACCAAACTGAGATTAACAAAATCAATTGAATTGAATAACATAATCTTACTAAACTGACCTGATCTACTGAACTGATTTACTGAACAAAAAAAAAACTGAATTGAATGGTTGTGTTTATTTCATACCGACCTCAGAACAAAACAGAAATACACTTTGTCACAAAGACAAGTCAAAATACTGTCACACAGGCAGACACGCATTGGACTGCAGATCCAAATGCATACAAAATCGAAAAGGTGTGTTCGGCACTACGAACAACACCAGATCGCAGAACAGAACAGAACAAAATGCTAGGGTCGACCCATACGTCTCCCACAACAAAACACCAAATGTCCACCGAAACACAAAATGGAGATGCCTTGGACTGAACACACCACCACGGAAGGTTTCATGCCTTAGTGCCCAGAGACATGCATGTGGTACCCTCACATGTGGTTCTAGCTCAGGTATACCCTACGATACTTTCTAACAAAAATACTATGTCACAATGAATGCGACACAATATCACAAAAGGGGTTCTAATACGCACATGCTAAATCGAAATAAATCGACACAAAGTCTTCCAAATATACTAGCATGTACGTTTTTACAGAATTAAAATAAATACTAGACATGCTTAATAAGTCTAAAGAGTACAAGATAAGTTGCGAATATCTAAAATCAAACAAAACTATCATATGCATTCGACTATAAACAATATATCGAGATAATATCCAAATTCTAATGAGGAACAAAACAAACAAATTAAAATCAAATGAGTATCGCTGAATGAGTATGGAATCCGTATTTGGAATAAGCAATGTAATACTCGAAATTATATTACAAAATTGACTCGTTAAATTCCTTCCGTCAGAATTAATTAACAAAATAAAAGAATTGATAAATAAATAATTAATCAATTGATTAAGTTTTACACATTTTCTTTCTCTTAGGCGAATCTGAAATCCTTCCGTTCTAAACAAAATTCTACCTAAAGTTATGCATACATAAATATTTTAATCATGGTAACGTATATATTAATAAATAATAGTATTCGTGTTTCTTTCGAAATACATATAAGTATACTCATAAAAATATTCTTTGCATTTTTAATTATTTACAAACAAATATTAAAGTTACAAAAATACTAATTTAATATTCCAAAATGTTAATTATTAACAAAGATATACTAAAATATATAAATTAACAAACTAAATAGCATACAAAAATTAAAACTACAAAATTAAAATTAATATAGAAAATTAAATAATTAAACAAAGAAAGAAAAAGAGACATACCCGAAATTATGAGGTTCGCAGTTCGCCCACGTCCTCAACACCAAAAATGTTTACTAGGGAGGTCCTTACTAAAAAGGTCCTCACACAAAAAGGTTTCCTCAAATTGGGTAAAACCTTAATATTTTTATAAAATAAAACAAAAGGGTGGTCTTTCATATATAGGCTAAGTGAAAAGGGGAGTTAGAAGAGGTGAGCTATGTGGGACTTTTAAAAAAAAAAAGGCTAGGTATCACAGTCAACGACTTACTTTGTTAATATTTAAACTATTTTACCATTTTGAAATTTAATAAGACACCTTATTAATCTAAAGGACAAATTTACAAATATAATTTTGGGACACAAACTCTATCTACACTATTAAAAAATGAGATCTGACACGAATTTTCGCATCAGACTCTATTTTTTAATGATAAAGATGGAGTTTGTGTTTGAATTTGTATCCCAAAACTTGTGCCCTTAAACTTATTCTGATCTAAACGGGTATATCAAGAGTTCGTTTGGTTGTAATGGAATCATTTATATATTTTATATATTGTTCTGATAAAAAAAAATCATAAATATTAAAATACATATTTTGGTTGTAATGGAATTATATGATTCATTGTTTTACATCTCATTTTCTAACATTGAAACTTACATATTAAAATACTTTATAAAATTTAAATAATTAATTCCATTCAAATTTGGAGAGAAATCAAAGGGGAGGGAAGTAGTGCTAGACCACAAGCTAATAAAATATTCAGAATGCCTGCATATTATACGTTTCTAATTTTCTATACCAAATAAGTTTGTACTATACAATACCTATATATATATATATGATTATTGACCAAGACCTTAATATATATTCTAATATTTCATGACTTGTTAAATTGTTTCAACAAATTATAGAAAATAGTAAAGTTGGAAATTTCTATTTTAATCTCCTAACTCAGTTTAAACATCAATCATCAAATATTAGGAAAAATTAAGCTAGGTACACCTCCATGAAGGAAAAAATAGAATTATTATTATTATTATGTAGAAAACTTTCGTTTTAAGACGCACAGAAATAATGGGATTCTCTTATAGTAAAGGCACAGAAAGTTCTAAAGGTGACATTGACAATTTGCTTACTTAATTACTTGGTTGAAAAGATGTCATTTGTGAACTTTGATTAAATATAAAAGTCTTGTGAATTTATTATATTGTTTCAATTCTAAAATAATATTACTCATATAAGTCCCATCCCTCTACTATTGAGTATATATATATATATATATATATATATAAGCAATTTTCTTTTATACATTTGCTTCCAAAACCAACCTATATGGAAACTTGTGATCAATCTCTTGCTACTGAAAGCTTTTCATACAGCTGGTTTGTAAGCAAAACACCTTCATTTGATGAATACCTCAGATCATCATCCCCTAGAGACACAAATTTCAATTTTGATATTTCAATTTCAAAATCTTCCTCTTTTAATCTTGCCCATGCTGATGAAATTTTCTCAAATGGTCACATTATGCCGAGATTTGAGGAAAGATCAAAGAGGGAGGAGACCTTAAGCAGCTCAGTTTCAGTTCCTTCCATTCCCATTTCTCCATTTTCTTCAACAGCTATGTATCAAGAAGATAGTAGCACTTACTGTCACTTCTTCAAAAAATGGAGAAAATCATCTAAACAAATACTGCACAAGTTTTTCGGAGTTTTTTTCAGGCCTTCTTGCCAGATGGTTGGGCTTGGATGCACAAGAAAAAGCATTAGAGTTGACGATATGAATAGGAAAGTGTGCGGAGTACAGAGCCAGGGGAGTTCAGTACAAGCGTCACCGCGAAAAATAAACGAGAGGATTGATTATAGGATATTGAGGAAGGTTGAGAGTTGGAGCAATTTGCCTAGAGGATACGTGCCGCAAAGTCCGTCTAATTTTACCAATGGCTTCTGTGATATTGAGAGCTCAATTTCTGAGGCAGTCCTTTACTGCAAAAGATCTATAGGTATGTTCTAATCATTAAATATTGTGTGATTAATATATCATGAAATAATTTATAAATATTATGGTTTTTTGCAATATGTTCTTCATTTTTTTCAGAAAATTGAGGGGATTCTTTCGGACAAAAAAAGAGGGTTAAAGGATAAAGGAATAAAGAGCTAGCTGGCTTCTAGAAAAGCATGGCAAGAGGTCATAATGATGAATACAAAAATTTGTTCTTTGTCCCCATTTCCTTTCCTTTTGATATGGAATGTATATATGTAATTTAAATATTTTTGCCTTTTAAACTCCAAGAGAAGTTTCCATAGATTCCCCAGCTTTGTGAATTTTGATATATGAGAACATAAAAGTAACATGTTACCTGTCTTCTTTGTTCTGAAAACACAAGTCCCTCTCCCTGCTTTGTGTTGTTTGTGCATGATAAATATTGGAAGGCATATTGTTCTCTCGAATCTTGTTACCATGATTTCAACAAAGAAAAAAAAAGTCTTGATAGCTTATATATATGATCATCCATTAAGAAAATTCAAGAAATTAAACAGCATAGTACTATGGCATTTTTGAGTGTTTGGTATAACACTGAAAAATATACGGAAGAGTGTTACAGTGCCCGAATATATATGCCTGAAACTCTCGGACCACTCACCACTGTCTAGCGAGGTCTATTGTTGTGACTTGTGAGTGGCTTGGGTGTTCAGGACATAAATATCCTACGGGCACCATAGCTTTTTCGTTCGACAAAAGCATATATAGCACGACTCAAGGCACATTTAAGCTTAGTTTTTTGAAAAATGACTTGCCGTTTTAGAATTAATATTTTTTGGTAGAATAACACAAGTCATTTTCCTTAAAAAATGATTTTTACCAAAACGATTTTGTTCAAGCAAACGGGTTAAGGCTTTGAACTGATATAATCATACACATTATAATGAGAAGAGGAATGAATGTCTATGACTCCATTTTCTGCTTTTCAACTTTATGAATTATTATTAACTAGGTGAAATGATGGATAAGTTTGTTGCAAATAATAATCTTGGTACTATTATTTGGTCAGCTAGCTCTTGCATGCAAAAGTCTCTTTCTTATTCTCTAGTTTTTTGGCTCAAGCAGAATTCCAATCCAATAAATCCAATAATTTAGCAGGAAAAACTGAATATTATTGAGTTTGTGTGAGAGAGAGAAATAGAGTCGCAAGAGAAGAAGCAAGCACAATATAGGGGGGTGGGTCGGGGACATGGACAACTACACTTATTAGCAGAAAAGCCAATGAAAACGGCATCATTCTTTTGTTAATATTATCCTTTATTATATACTAGCTAGCTGCTGCTTCTTCTCATCATCATCAAGAAGCAATATATACCACAAATCACTAGTACATATATCCATCCACCAACTAACTTTTTCTTCTGTAACTTGGCCAAAAAAAAAAGAACAACTTGTTCGTTGAATGAAATGTACTTTGGGGTCTATATTGGAAGGATTTATATATACTTGAGGGACTCATTTATATATATATATATATATATAGACACACACACACACACACACACACACACACACACACACACACACAATGTTCTTCTGTCCCCCTCTCCCTAACAACGACATTTTAGCTAGCTAAATTTTATTTTATTTTTTAAGTAAATATATATATAGTTTGGCTCACTTGCTAATTAATGCATGCTTCTTGAAATGCATGTAGTGATGAGTCACCATGGAGAATCATTTTATGAAAAGCGTATGTTTTTGGCCGGTGCTTCTTGTAACACTGTACGTCAATGAAAAGCCGGAATGCACATACAGTATCTAGACCACAATGTTTGTTTTCGATCGGAAATTAAACAACACAAGTAGTCATCATCGTTTTACCATGCATATAACAGTTAGTTTCATTTAAAAACAAATAATTAAACTAAACAAATACTCATTCATTATCACTAAGATATTAGAAACTACTACTACTACTATGAATTTAATTGAATTGGATCATTGATACATATACATCTGCTACCAAAAGATGGCTCCAAATCATTAATTATCATGTAGTAGTAGTAT
The DNA here is from genome assembly GCA_947179155.2 of Hedera helix. Taxonomy (NCBI): domain Eukaryota; kingdom Viridiplantae; phylum Streptophyta; class Magnoliopsida; order Apiales; family Araliaceae; genus Hedera; species Hedera helix. The sequence goes on from OX359272.1 coordinate 1,554,800, forward strand.
AAATTATATATGAAATGGTGTACCCGACGGACCAGCTTGGTCTGTTTCTCATCTTAGGCTGACGCACCACACGCCGGTTAGGTTCATCACCCTTTGACCAATTGTGCATATTATTACAAAACATTAGGGCAGCATCAAAGGATGAGTTCAAGAAAGAATCTGTCGGCAACAAATTAAGACATCCATGGGGGACCAAACCACTACTTTTATTACATGTTGGCAAATATGGCTCCTGATGATGATAAATATATACATGGCCTGTCATTTATTATATTTGTTGAGATTCCAAGTCAGTCTCTAGAGGAAAAAAAGGTGATAATTTTGTGATATATAGAGACAATTTCTCTTCTTGTTCATTTTTAAAATTTCTTTTAAGTTCGTAAAATTGAAATGTATCATAAAAATTATTGAATTGTAACATATAAATTCTCAAAAAAAAGAAAAAGAAAAAGAAAAAGAAAAAGCCCGCTACCCATAAATATAGGTTGATCAGAGTAATTGATTTTTAACATACTATTAGAGTTAGAACATACAGTATCTGTTACCTCACCCCACACACTCTGTCTGCTAAAGAATATTATAATTAGGTTATGATAATAATATTATTTATTACTAATATTTACTGATTTTTAATATAGGAGTATTTACTTGAAAATAGCTCATCAATGCATCCCACCTGTATTTAACTATAATACACTACGATTACAATTATTCGATAAGCTACCCAAATAAAATGAATTCTCACATGATAATAATTTATTAGTAATTTGAACTTGTATTGGGTGGTCTTTTTTTTAAATGTGACTATTATTATTTGGTTGGGAGGGAGGGACAAATAAAAATAAATTTATAAATACATCACAATTTTATTCATTTTTTTTATGGATACGATTAGGGTGAAGTTAACTTCACCGTAAGTTGGTTCAGAGATCAATAAAATATTAACTGACAAGTAGAGAGAATATACCCCGACCTGCATGCTAATATTTTATTAATCCTTGAACTAACTTACAGTGATGTTAACTTCACCGTAACCGAAATCCTTTTTCATACACAAGTCTAAAAGTTCTTTTGACAAAATAAACAAATTTTTTCTCCCCTACTAATTTTACTGACTTAATTTTTATTTGATCAAAACCACATTTGAACTCAAAAATAAAAAATAAGAATGGATGTATCTAATCTATACGACAAATAAATATAAGGGTTCTTTACATAAGTATACAATAATTAATAAAAAATTACAAGAATAGTGCACTAACAAAATAATTACAAAAAGAGTGCAACAATAATAAATCCATTAAATCATTATCCCTTAAATTAAGGAGAACTATAACTACCATATTTACTCCTCTCTATTTAATGACACTCATTATTTATTTTCAGCATCCTCCTTTTTTTGTTTTGTTAAGGACACCCATTATTCCAGTCTCAAGCTCAGCCTATCATCGGATAAACTGAACTTCTCTCTCAGTCATTCTGCAACGGAGTACGAGTAAAACTCATGCTACTAATTTATTTGGCAATGGTTGCCAAGCTCAAGCTCCTTCGACCTCAATCTTTTTCCTTAACCTTTTTTTTATCTCTCCTCCCCGTTGCTTCTTAAAGCCCTTCTCACTCTCTCTCTCTCTTTCTTTTCCACTACCACCGCCTCAACCACCATATTTGTATACTCATCCCTCCCTTACAGCCCTTCCCTCCGAAAAGGCTATGAACCCTCCAAACACCAGCCAAATTTCAAGTACAAAAAATTACAGTAGGACCGTTACGAAGAAGTTGAAGAAACTGATGTATTTAACGAAGACAACTTCACTAGGTTTGACTATCAAGTGCAGTATGAAAAAAAATATATATAATATATTTTTAATAATTAATTGGTAACCCAATAAAACTGAATTGGTTACTTTTATATGAATGTTTGGTTACTAACAACACTACAAAAAAAAAAAATCTATAATAGATTTTTTTTATCATTAATTGGTAACCCAATAAAATTGAATTGGTTACCTTTGTGTGAATGTTTAGCTACCAACAACATTATAAAAAAAAATGTATAATAGATTTTTTATAATTAATTGGTAACCCAATAAACTGAATTGGTTAGCTTTATATGAATGTTTGGTTACCAACAACACTACGAAAAAAATAATAATTCTATAATAGATTTTTACCATTAATTAGTAACCCAATAAAACTGAATTGGTTAATTTTGTGTGAAAGTTTGGCTACCAACTGCAGTATGAAAAAATAGTTGTATAATAGAATTTTTATAATTAATTGGTAGCCCAATAAAACTGAATTGGTTACCTTTATATGAATGTTTGGTTACCAACAACACTATGGAAAAAAATAATAATTCTATAATAGATTTTTTATCATTAATTGGTAACCCAATAAAACTGAATTGGTTACCTTTATATGAAGGTTTAGCTACCAACTGTAGTATGAAAAAAAAATGTATAATAGACTTTTTATAATTAATTGGTAACCCAATAAAACTGAATTGGTTATCTTGGTTACCATTCACACTATTGTTTTTTTTTTTAATTTTAAAATTGATAGTTGCAAATAATATGTTTCAGAATTTTGGTTACCAATTAGATATATTTTGGTTACTACGTACTATTGATTTGGTTACCATTCAGAACAGAGCTGGAGCGACAACAACCAGGAAATAATAAGAAATCAACGACGGTGACAACCAGGAAACAAACTGACGGCGACAACCTGGAGCGGCAGCAACATGGACCGACGACGAACCACACAAAGCACACGAAGCACCGACAAAGACGCAGAGCATATCGACGACAACGGGAAGAAAAGAACGCCGACAAAACGAAAAAGAGAAGAAAAGTGGTCGGTTACGGCTAGTGTAGTTTTCTTCCTCCCGAAAAATAACAATTTATTAGAGAAATCTGAGAAGAGATAAAAAATAGCACTTAATCATTGGAAGTGGGATAAAGAATAATCCTTAATCATAGAAAGTGGGTGTGGATTTTAAACTGCCAATTATAATAATTATGTAAATAAAATATTAAAAATAAACTCTTTTTATAATTATTTTATTAGTGCACTACTATTATAATTTTTTTTTAAAAGGTACTAGAAAGTATAATTGTCCCTAAATATAAAGCACAATGACATTCTTTCGGGACAAATATTGGCACTATTTTTTTAGGACCCAAACAGGCTGTACTATTTTTCAAATTTCTCTGCTCCATTACCCAAGTCAGGAAACCGAAAGCGAACCTCTGGTAATTAGGGCTACGAATCGAAGTAAAGCTTTGTTCTTTCTCATCCAATTCGGGTACGTGTCCTTATTTGTAATTTGTGTGTTTACACTTGTCTATATACTCAAATTTTGTCTTTTGCTAGTTTATATACTTAAAATCATTTGTGCTAAAATTCATAATTGTATGAATAGATTGAGTTATTAATCAATTTGAAATCACGAATTTTTGGAATGAATATGTTTATGATTTCAGCTCATTCGATGAATCCAATGAACTCAATGGCTCCGATGAATATGGCTCCATTTACATCCACGGCAGCTCCGCGGTGGTTCCCACCGCTGCCCCGGTTGTCTAGTACTTTTTGGGAAACCAGTAATGTGCAGGATCGCCTTAAAGAGTTAAAAGATACCATTCACCTTGCAAAAGCAATGCAAGTATTCTTTAAAGAACAATGAATGAGTAGAAATATTTTTGATTGAATGTCAATTTATAATGCTTACCAAGTGAAGATTATGTTGTTTTAACAGGCAAAAAGAGTTAGAGATGTTGAGTGTACTGAAAGAAAGAGGATTTACAGATGCTGTGGAGATTGGGTCTAATCATACTTCGACTTCTGAGCTCTCTAAATTCCTAGAGGAAAATAAGATTGATTTGGCTTTGCAAGTGTCACTCTCGTTGGAAGCTGCGAATGATTTAATATCGAAATTAAGAGTTGAGGTTGAGCCTTTTAAGGTTATTACAGATGATACTAGTCAGTGGGAGGAAAAATCTGCTGCAGTGAGATTAGCCAATAAAATACAGAAGCACAAGAGGAACAAACTTTGGCGGAAAAGAAAGAGGAAGCATGTAGCAGAAATGCTTGCAAAGGTGGTGACATTTTCAGATTGTCGCCCCCTCATCTCCTCTTCCCCCCCCCCCCCCCCCCCCCCCCCCCCCCCCCAAACACACACACACACACACACACTAACAAAAAGAAAGAAGAGAGAAAAACCAACAAGGATAGGAGGCTCTTTTGTTAGATAATGTTTTCAAAATTATGTTCTAAGCTTGTTTGAATTTTGATGACGGATGAACTATAGGAGCATGAGCGATTTGACCAAGCTGATCAAGAAGCTGATGAATGGAGAGCTCAAGAGATAGCTAAGGATATTGCAAAGCGCAAGGTATTAAAACTAATGTATTAAGTTTTTGTAGCAACTTACAGTCTTGCGCTGTGAATACTTCAATACCATATTTAATCCTTTTAAACCAGTTGATTATGTCCTGTTCAATTCACATCCTTTCTAGGGGGTGTTTTTAACTGCACCAATACAAAAAGGTTTTTGAAAATTAGTTTACTAATCATTAAGAAGCCTTGGAGAAACTAATTACTTTTGAGTCAAACTCTTTTGGTATAACAAACTATTGATGCCAATCTTAAAAAATTGGTTCAATTCACTTTATCTTTGAAAAACACTTTGCATGGGTTGAGACTTTTCAGTCATTCTGAGTGCGAGCTAGTCTCTTTATCAACAGACTAATTAGTATATTCTCTTTAACTATTGTTTAACTCAATGCCTCACTTTCTTAAATTATTTTACTGTTCTTTTTTTGTATCCTGGCGTATTCTCTAGTAGATAAGATTGGGCTTTTAGAGAATTAAGTTATTCATATTTTCAACTATTGATGTTGTCACTTGATAGCATTTCTTCTCTTAGTGATCTGATGGCTTTCTATAACAACTTGTGGAGTTGAATTTTCCTTTTTTGGAACTTTGATGTAATACTTTGTAATTCTGGCTGTCTTATTAGTTCCCCTGTACTGGTTAGTTTCCGCTTTCCATGTGTAAATGATTATTGTTACCCTGATCATGTTGTTTGTCTTTAATGTTGGTTTACTCCTTTGACTTACTGATTACAATTGTTTGCATGTAGTTACAGAGGCAACACAATCTTTGCTTTAATTACTGAGCCTATTGTTGTGCAGGTAGAAAAGATGAAGGAAATTGCCAAGATTAAGGCGAAAGAGGAAAGAAAGAAATTAGAATCTGAGGTGAGATTAAAAGAATTGACTTCACTAATTCATTGGAATTATTTGGGGCATTTTCATTTTATGATTAATCTACAAGTTTTACTTCACATGTACGGATTCCACCGTTATCTTTTTGAAAAAGTTTTACTTAACATTAATATTGGGGTCATTTCAAGTTTTGCATGATTATAAGGTTGTACTTCGTCTGACTGTTGATTCAAGATTGACATGGTGTGGTAATGTCGTGAACTATATTTGCTAAGTTGTTTCTGTTTTCAACTCATTTTACGCTTAACCCAATTACATAAATTGTTTTTCTGCTCCATCTATGATCTTATAATGTTTTATTATTTATGCCAGCGACTTGTTATCCAGAAAGAAGTTTATAGGCTTGACAATTTTAACTCTCTTATTCTTGATGTGAGATATAGAGGTTGTCAGCCGTTGTGTTTCTTCTTTTACTGTTTTACAGTTCTTAATTTCTAATCTGTGTTAAATTATTTAGTTAATAACTGATTAGTTGATCTTGCAATTGAGTTAATTGCTCTTTGGTTATTTTCATTGCAGTTCTTCTTTGGTATCTAAATACTTCTACTTTTGAAATCTTTAACATGGGTTGATTGTTACATAATTTCTAGAGTATATGTCACTATTAATTTATGATTAGTTTCCAATTTTGTCAGCATTTGTAATGCTGTTGTTTCTATATTCTCCTTAATATTTTTCTGGTTTTATTTGCACAAATATGTTGTTTCAAAATTCAGCTTGAGCTGGTATTGACCGTGGAGAAGTTACAAGAATTGCGGTCAATCAGAATTCAGAAATTGAAAAAACAAGGTACGTTTTTTGGTGCAATAACTGTCTGCACTGTTATGAGCCTTTGTTATCACTATTAAACCAGACAAGAACATTAATCCATGTAGTTGCTACTATTGTATGTGCCTTTAACCTTGGTTTATAAAAGAGAAAGGTAGGTATATTTCTCGGAAGTGGTAAGACAATACCTCGAACATTCACATTTCTTTTGGCTTCCTGAATTACCAAGTAACGTGTGCAGCTTAATTTAAAGGCTAAAATTGGTCCAGTTTCTGTTTAACTATTGATGTTATCATTAAAGGGACAGTGAGGCATTCCACTGTTATGCATATATGCTATGATACTTATATACTCTGGTTACTTCCATGTCAAATACGCCACCTTCTTTTTTTGTAACATCATCACAGATTCTCTAATCATGCAGGCCATTTTCTCCCTGAGGAGGATGACAAGTTTCTTGAGAGAGTACGAGCTGCAGTTGAAGAAGAGGAGCGCCAGGCGAAGGCTGCAGCTGACGCTGGTGCTGCTAAGGATGCCATTGCAACTGCTGAGGAAGCTAGGAAAATCATCCAAAGTCATGGGTCAAGCTCAGAAGATCTAAGCAGTGTTAAAGGTGGAGATAAGGAAAGTAGGGACCAGATAATTAAGAGTGAACATCGAGGACGCTCAGATGCAGTCGCTGATAAGGAATCTGGAAACCAGAGATCAGAAGGACCGGGTTCTGGCAGGGCTTATGATTCTCTAGCAAACTTGCCCCTAGAATTTTATCACTATTACCATGGCAGCAATACTGATATGGGAACTCTTATTGAGGTGATTTTAGCAATGTTGTGCTTAAACTATTTGTATCTTGCTTGGTACTACCTTTTTTTGCTTAAAAATGTATGTGATCACATGATAGTTACTTGTAATTAAGCAATTGTAATCACCTGGTATTTAGTGGCAACTTTTGTGTTTTATTGGCAACCATATAAAATTGCAATTGCCTTCTGGAATAGCATATGCATTCATGTCAACAGCAGCTTTTTCTTGTTTAATAGTCTATGCCAGCTTGGGTAACATGCAGTTTTCTTGTTTAATAGCCTTAGGCCTATACAGGCTTAGGTTTTACATACACTTCACTGTTCTGTTCAAATATATGATCTATGATAATTTCTTGAATCTGAATAGTCCAATTTACTTAAGGTAACTTTATCCTTCCATACAGATTAGAAGATCATGGGATGCATTTATTAGACCTGGAGGAAGGTGAGGAGACCATTCATATACGATTTTCATTTTCATATTGGTTGCCTTGTTGTCACTGGAGACTGCCTCTGGGTGGTCACAGTTCTTCCATTTCAAGTACACCCATTCACGCCCAAATGCACATACTTTTACAATTTAATGAGTTTAGCAGAGTATCTGATTGTGCTTTCATTTGAACACAGAACATTTCATATTGGTGAAACCAAGGTTCTAAAAGGCGCTAGGCGGGAGACGGGCGATCAGAGGGGCCTAGCGTCTAAGGGGCCTAGGCGGGGCCTGGATAAGGCTTAGGCAGAATTTTTTATTTTAAACCAATTTTAATATTTTATCTTATATTTATCCAAACAAAACTATAATATAAAGGAAAACAATCTATAATAAAGATAATAAAAGCCTTTGCTTAAAGTTCAAACACATATCTATATTACTAATGTCACATTTCAAACAAAAACATACAATTGTTTAAAGTTCAAATACAAACAAATAATAAAAAATATAAACTAATAGTCATCATCTCCATATCCCTCTATATCTCTTTAACTCTTCTTCTCCATATCTTTTGAAGATAATATTCCTATCGGGCTCACACTCATACTCCTTATCTCTCTCTTTTTCCGTGTCATCATCAAACAAATTTTTTTTTTCATGGAGTTCTCTTACTAACATTTATACTATTTTTCTTAAGCTCTAGCACGTTATCCGCCTCGGATGTTTCACCAACCACTTCCCAAATAAAGCCCGAACAGTCCTCAACTTCTTCATCTATTCCTATGACGTCGTTTTGTAGCTTAGTTATTAAAATTAAAAAAAAATAATTGCAGCCCTAAATTTTCCGCTTAAACTTCGTCTAATTTCTCTGTCTTGTCAGCTTAGTCTCGTATAATTTTTTGGAGGGATTTTTTTTCCTTCTTGAGCATAGGCGAGACGTTAAGCGGCCTAGGCATGGCGTCAAGGAAGAGCCTAGCACCTAAGCGGGGATTAATCAGATTTAAACGGGAATTTTTAAAACACTGGATGAAATGATGTATCTTTTTTTTTCCAGGAGTGCTTCTACACTTATCCTCAAACCTTACCCACAAGCCTTACCCTCATAAAAGACAAAGAAGTATGGCCTCACTTCATTTGTAAAATACAAATAAAGTGAGACCATACTCTTTCGTCTTTTTTACAGGTAAAGCTAGCAAGTAAGGTTTTAAGAGTAAGTCTAGACTTTTCCTTTTCTCAGACATACTAACTTCAGGTCCTTCAGAATGACCCTTACCTGCTAATGACAACGCACCTGACATCTGCTTTTTGCAAGTGTCAGTACCACTACTAGTTGCACCACCCTGGTCACTCTGGCATCCCTATATTGCCTAAGCAACCAGGGCTAGCCTCCATCAACAAGCCAGCACATGGTCTCTGTGTTTTGTTTTAAATTATAACGTGTTTTTAGATAGTTAAAAATTAACATTTTTCAGCATATGCTCCATTTTGCATATGAAATTTCTTTTCTTGCTTATCCAAAATACAATCAAAGCTAATGTTCATCACTTTGTATTATAATGGTGACGACAACTAAATTTGAACTACAGCCTTAAACTAATGAGTAAGGAAAACAAAGCAAGCAGTGAGAGAGCCGGTCAACGCGCCACTTTTAACAATCAAAAAATAAATAATTTGAATTATTGTCTTACTGATGGTAGTGCTATATTTCAGTCAAGTATTTGGGCCCACACCAGTAGATCATCTTGTTCTTAAAGTCCTATTTGTTGATTAATTGTAGTAGAGAAAAAACTGAGGAATTTTTCTCTTTATAGTAATGTAAAGGATCCTTTTTATTTCCAAAGATTTTATGCATTCTGTATGATATATAGAGTGACTTGAGAAGTGCATTTATACTTCAGCTGGGCTAACTTTTCCCCTTATGACAAATGGGTGTTAGCCTAGTTGCTAGAAAATAGGTCATTCATAGTCTCCCTGCATCACAGATAACTTCCCTGTTTAAAAAAAAATTAAAAATCTTCTTCTGATTGTGCATAACTTCTTAGCAGCCGGATACCAGGGCACTGGGTTCAGCCACCACCTCCAGCAGATGAGATATGGGCATCTTACATGGTGAAACCTAAATGATCTCTATCAGGGCACTGGGTTCAGCCACCACCTCCAGCAGATGAGATATGGGCATCTTACATGGTGAAACCTAAATGATCTCTATCAGTTGCAGGTTTACACTTAAGAGGCACACGGGTCCGGGTACGTCGTGTTTGTATATGCACCTTTCCTTGATTTGACACTGTATTGGTCTGCCAGCTCAATAATTTTTGAAAACCTAGGACTCAGTTTCTTTCCATGAATGCCGAAATAAATCAAGCAAGATTCATCTGTCTCAACAATATTATTACTGAAGCGAGTAGTAGAAATAATATATCTGAATATAGGTATTGGATTTATAGTTTTACAGCAGTAAGATAAACATTATTTCTTGCCTGACCATGATTATATAATTTATTTTCAGCAATGAGGCTCAGAGAATTAAAGTGATTTATAGCAGATGCCGACCATCTCTGCAGGAAAGATTGGAAAGTTTTATTGTGGAACCGTACAAAAAGTACATGCTATAAAGCAGCAATTGAAGTTCTCGGGCATTAAAGCAACTACCAAAAATGAGGATCCTTTGTTAAGGCATAATTTACAAAACCATTTTGATTTCAAGCCTTGGAGACAACAAGTATTAACCAGCATGATATCGTGTAGCTCAAAGATTTCTTCTTGCTTCACTCATGTACTTGAAGAACACCAATTACACATACATACATACCTTTACTGAATTGCCGAAGAGGTAAAGGGGCATCATGGAATGCAACTTTTACTCTCGAAGCACTACACTCAGTATAAGAATCACCTGTCAGACACTGCATCGTCTTGCTTCTACAAATTCATCATTCAATTGGAAGTTTTTGAGCAGGGTACCGGATTGAAATTTGCAAATTCGGTACTTTTATGGAGATTTTGTAGAGGCATCCAACAAAGGGCACTATTTGTTATGGTTGCTTGGTGTCTTCTTTTGCTTATTGTATGGAGGGGACATGCATTTTATCTTAATATTATTCAGCATCTTCTGAATTTTAAAGACTGTTTATACATATTTTGTTTACAAGTAATTTTTATTGTAGTATATTTTCATTTTATTTATTTTATGGAGATTTCATCGATTGTTTCAAGTGTTCGCATTCTGGGTATATGTTATAGCCTAAATATTATTGACTTTCCATCTTGGTTTTACCCTTCCAGCTGCATTGGGAATCCCAAAATTTAATAGGGAACCAGCATATACGTTCTGTAGTTTACCAGGATCTCATATATTAAACATACAAACCTAATGAATATAACTTGTATTTTTAAATTAAAACATAGGCAAAATGTATTATGTGTTGAACATATTAATGCATTAATGACTTAACAAGCTTAGCTTTTTTTGCTTCTACTTGGCTATTCACACTTCGTGAAAAACAGCATTTTCATCTCTATATCGCATAATGTAAGTTCCTCAACAGGGCTCCATTCTTATTGCACAATCAAATTGACAGAAATGAGCACAACTAATACATACACAGATTCAGAGATTACCAAAAAACGTACAAAAGTTCTTAAAAACATCGACTTAAACCATAACAAAACAATTACAGAAACTGCTTTTAAAACATTTACCATGCACTAATTTACTAGATCCATGCCATTCAAGTATATAGTCTCGCCCAAATCCGAAAGCCACTAAGGGCAAAAACTAAATGAAAAAAGGACTGGTAAGTACAGAAAAAGTACAATCACACCCTGAAAATTCACAACCACCGGTCTCAACCGTAATTAGTTCTCTAAGCCCTCTTCTTGTCTTTTAATGGTCCTCTTGGAATTTTACTCAAAACCTTTGCATCAAATACAGCATACTGCTTCTTGAACTCAATCATTGCTTTCTCTGCTAACGGATCGATTTTGTCCTCGTACTTCTCATAGAGAACAGGAACTGTGTGTAGCAGCACAAAAGCTGTTTCAAAGCAAATGACTAAAATTGTTGGAACATAGTTATATACAAGTGAGAAAAGAGCAACATAAATGAAGTTAAATATCCCTTACTTATATAGAACAATGTCAAGAAATTGCACCAGCTCCCCACAACTGACAGAACCCCCAAGCCAGCAATTATCTAAAACATTCAAAAGAAAAACTTCCATAAAATCAACATAACAAATATAAAGCATTGCACTTGATAGGTATGTCTGATTCTTGCACCTCACCCGACACACACAGAACACAAGGTGCACCATGGTTATTACATTATTACACTAAAGATTTGACCATTTTTGCATAGGCAACTAGGCTGCTTAGGGCTACTTAGGCTTGGTCAATAAAACTTCGTTCATGTATTTTAACAGAAAAGAGAAGAGTATTTTTTTATTTAATTGTAAGTTTCACACTTCTCCCCTATGCAGAAAACTACACAGGTAGACAGAAAATGATTAAAATTAAAAACAGGAACATACAGCCAAGAACTTCTTTAGATCTCTTCCAGATGCAATTTCTCGCAACAGAGCAAGTGCCCGGTTGATTTCTATTCTTAATGCAGAGACAATCTTGAGAAAAGGTTCTTCTGGAAGGTGAACTTCTGGGATACGAGGAGGAGACCTGTTGCTAAACCATTCAGCCAATGCACGTAACAAGAAATCAAATAAAGCATCAAAATGTAATAATTTGGAAGCTCACTTGTTGATGAAGGTCGACACATTGGACCATAAGAACAAGATTGTAAGTGTTAGAATAGAAATGAGGCATAACAAGGTTATCAGGTGGTACTCAAGCAGTTCAAAAAGAACCCATATTGCAGTTGCTCCACCGAGAACTGAAGCAGATATCTTCTTGTTCCTCCACAAGAATACATCAGCAGCTGTACCAAATAATTGCACAAACGTTATTCACAACACACACACACACATGTAGACGTGCACATGCGCGCACACACATGTAGACGCGCGCGCGCGCACACACACATCACATCACATCATAATTCATTGCATATTACACCTTAATTCTCATTGCATATATCTAAGTTCACAACAGAACTCAAGCAAAGCAATAATATATTTCTCAAGCAAAGCAATAATATATTTCTCTGCCCATATTGACCACCTTCAAACATTTTAAGTTAGTTGCAACTTCCAAGCATTTAAGAGTTCAAATTTACTTTTAGTCGGATCCCACCCCTACGGTCATATTTCTCAAAGAAAGATTAGTGACGGAGTCTAGAAGTTAATTGATCATGTCCTCTGTTTATAGGGAAGATAATACATATTGGAAATATACAAAATTCACACACTAGTTAAGTATTAAACTATTCTTATCTTTTCTCATAGCAAAGCATTAACATAAATGATAAAACCCAAAAAGTGAAAATGTTGCTAGAGAAAGTTAGCTAAGTAGATATCCTCCAAACTACATGGTTGACATATAATTAAGAAGTTCAATAAACAAATGCGAACCTATTCAAACATAGAAGATCATCTAAGATCCTCGATGCATCTTAATCATGGCCTCCATCATGTTATAAAGAAAAAGCAGATCCTCTACAAAAAATAATAAATAAATAGTCCATAGAATACCGTTCTTAATATAAACGTATTCTGAAGGCAGTTTAAACCTCTAAAACCCCTGATATGCAGTAAAACCTGCTATTGCATGTATAACAGCTTGCAATAAAGTCTACACAAGAAGTCTGCTCCCCTTCAACCTTTTGGTGGAGGGAAAATGGTAAAAGTAGATGCATTTACCATCTCAATCACATATAAATATATGCGTAAAAGTATATTCAGGGAAAGATAGTGTCCATATTATTGATAAACATATAAATATATGCTTAAGCTTGAATGTGATTAAACTCATAGATCTAAAGAATAAACTATAAAAGCCTAATTTACTCAATCACAGTCCTCAATAGCTAATTCAGAATTGAAAATTTCAACTTAAAAATAAATACACCGTCAGTCCCAAAATCAGAGTCCCATCTAAACTTTCAACTAAATTTTCCAAAACACAATATTAGTCTTAAAGAAAATTTATTTTAAAAACCAGTTAGCTAAATCATACATAAGAAAAAAAATTTAAAACAAAAATAAACTCAACACAAGTATCTGATACAGAGAAAAGGTAAGAGAGACAGTACGTTTGCCACCACCGAAGACCTTGTGAACCGGTTTCTCTCTACCGAAAAGCCTATAGATCTTCGACTTCATCGAGGTCGACGGCGGCAAAGAAGGCGATGCCGGAGACTTCTTCACCGGCGACTTCTTCACAGAGTCGGAGTCAGAAGACGACGACGAATCATCGCCGTGAAGCTTCTCAGTTATCTTCTCCATCAACGACTCACTCTTCGGCTCCGGTCCGTGCTCAGCCATAATTCCTCTAATCCCCTGTAAAAATCTGGAGTGAGATACTAACACCCTTCAACTGTCTCAAATCCTGAAAATAGTGAATAAGGGTCTCTTTCCCAAATATACGTGTACGAAGTACGAGAGGAGTCCGAGGCTGAGGTTCGGGTGGCAGGGGATGTAGGTTCGGAATTTTTTGGGTTCTTCCTGATATAACGGCGTTAGGTGACGGCCAGGGTTTAAAGGTCGTGACGTTGACTCGTTTTACCGGCTTTGTGGACTGTGGGTGGGTCACCAACCTGATAAAGGAGCTGGTGACACGTGTAAAGGATGGCCCGCCTTTGTGGGTTGAATCTTTGGGCCGGTCCGTATTAGATATATTTAACACATCAATTGGGCTCCACAGAACATAAAGTATCTTTTCTTTACTCTACAAACAAATAAAAATATAATTGATATTTTCATAAATTAATTTGATATTTTCACAAAATTAAATAAAATTTACTTGTGAAAATATCAATTCCCAATAAAAATTATAAGAGTGTTTTGCTGGTGATGATAAATAAATGTAAATATTAAAGAGTATATATATATATATATATATATATATATATATATATAAAGAACGGTTTAAAAGCATACATCTTAAATAACATACCTCATTAAGTCACATACCTTTATCAAAATGACGTCGTTTTGATAATTTTTTGATGGCATTTTCGTAAATAAATAAAAAATAAGTGGAGTCGCAAAATGTCACATCTTCTTTTAATATTAATTTTTGAAAGAAAAAATTCAAAACGATGTCGTTTTAATAAAGATATGTTATTTAAGAGATATACTTTAAATGCTCTCTCTCTCTCTCTCTCTCTCTATATATATATATATATATATATATAGAGAGAGAGAGAGAGAGAGAGTATATATTAATGTCATTTACAATTTTACGTTAGTCACTATTTACATTAGAGATAAAATTATTTGATATATAAATTATTTTTAAAATTACAATGACAAACGCTTATCAAAATAAAATTTTAAAATCTAGGACACTAATGTTTAATTAAACCTTAATTAAATCAAGCTTCTCATGGCAAGTTTATTTGAATTAAGATAAGTTGATGTGGATTAGTAAATTTAAGTTGATGTGGAGTAGTAAATTTGATCAGGTTTTCAGTTCATTGGTAAACTTTGTTAGGCTTAAAATCAACTCATTCAACTAATTAATTATCAAATTAATGTCTAACTATTGCAGTTTATCTCAACTTAATCCTCATCTGAAATTGATTTACTTAACTTTTAGTTTAAATTTAAGATATTAATTCCATCAATTATTTTACAAGTTTCATTGGATTGGTTCTCGTGTGAAACCGTGTAAGGGAATTAGTGAAATTATTAAAAAGAATTTAGGGAGAATTTATCCCTTAAGTTAGACGTATTACATCCTAAATTTCAACCAAAAAGTAGGCCCAATAACAACATTTAGGCCGTATTTGGCCCAATGGTTCAAATGCCTCTCAATATCAGGCCCAACTATGATTAGCACAATAAAGGCCTCTTATTAACAAAAACATAAGACTTCCCTCTACACAAAAATCACAAGGTAGAAAAGAGCACTGTGTATAAATCTGCACAAACAAAAACTCATGCCACAATTTAGCTACTGATTTATGGCAACAGATGGAGTACCAAATAGTTCACATAACAGAAAAGATTCCCCTTATATATTGAAAAAGTTTATTTACCGTCGACATATATCAATACATGAAAATGAGCATAAAATTATAAGGTGATCCATTATATCAAATATATCATCAAAATATTATTAACTATAATTATCTACACAACTCGTAATAAAAAAAATAAAAATTGACATATAAAATCGCAATATATATCATTTTCCAATAGAAAATAAATTTTTTCTATCAAAATGGTCTTGGTGGCTTTTCTAAAACAGCAGAAAAAAACACCTCTTGATCATCTTTATCCAGCTTGGGGACAACAATCCACTTGTGCTTCTTATACCTAAGCATTTTGAATGCTTCTAAATAATCATCCAAATCCTCCTTCAAACAGAAGAAGCTGTCAATCCACAGCAAACCACCTGGCCTTAAAACTCTGTCCCAATCATACAATACAAAATCTAGGAGAACAAAATCAATCCAACCATCAAGAAACCTCGTCGTGTGAATCAAATCTAGTGTGTTATCGAAGAAGGGGAGTCGTTGATTTATGGTTAAATAAAGAGGAACTAGGCCTCGAAGAGCAATCACTTCGTTGAAAGGTGCCCCTAGATTGATAGATGCAGAAACTATAGTTACATTGAACTCCCTCATTCTAGCAGCAAAAGTACCTGTACCAACACTGAAATCAAAGCCAATTCTAATCTCTCCTGGCTTCAAATCCAGCACTTCAGTTATAAGAAAATCTGAAGTTAGATTTGAGTTTGGGCCTTGATATACGGGTGTTATCCATCTGGGCATTTCATGATTAGTAAGATTGAAACAATCAGCACATTTGAAGAACCCTTTGCGGGTGGCGTTGTTAGCCAGGCAACTGAAGTTCTTGCATTGATACCGACTCCACCGGACATTTTTATCATCAGGAAGCCGCCACAACGACTCATTTATTGAGAATGGCTTGGTATACAATTGAGGAGCTCTCGATAAGCACCTTCTTCTAGGCAGTGGATCACAGCCATGAACCATCAGTTTTTGAGCTAGTTTCCAATCATCTTGGCAGATATCCCCAATATCGTAATCCATGTACTCTTCAAGCTCTTCCTTCATGGCAAAACAAGCATGGCCAATGCTTGTGAAGGTTCCATTAGCTCCCATGAAGTTCTGTTTCCGTAATCTGTTGGGTTTGATCCTAACATACTTACGGATCTCTTCTATCAAGAAGTAGTCAGCAGGCTCATCAGAATGTTCTTTGGGTCTTGCCAAAGGATGAACAGCTTTGAGTTTACCATTTTCCAGACGAGTTCCTTCACTCTGCCGGAGGGATTTCTGGACCAACTCAACCAGACCCAAAATATCTGCAAGAAAAGCGTTATATCTATGCGCAGGCTCCTCTGGAAAGTCTCTCGTATCATTGATTTCTTGTTGGATTTTCTGAATAACAGTTTCTAGAGTTGACTTCATCTCTCTTTCAGTACTGCCATCGCTCATAGGATTATTAAAGTTGCAGAAGGTGTCAGATATAACAAAAGTTCTGAGGGAGTAGAATTTTGACAATGTAGCTATACAGACGAGAAGAGCAAGGGATACCAAAACAAAGATAAAACTAGGTATTCCTTTCGAGGTTCCCAATTTCATTATGACATTTGCTTTACACATCTGTTTTTAAGGGGACAGAAAAACTAAAGGTTCTCATATACTAGTGAGCACAAAAAGAGAGCAATCATCAGCAGTAAATCTACTCTAATGCTCCCAGAATCCAATAACATCCATAAAAATTGCATATAAGAATTAAGATCAAGATCAGATACATAAATGCTTTGATCAATAACTTTATAGGATCTACTGATTCCTTATAGAAACCAGAAAAAAATAATTAGGATTTTACAGTGGTATAAGACTGAACTAATTAAGAAAGAGGAAATACAGGTATTAGGAATGTAAATGAATGAATTGCATTTTTATAACTAATAAGAAAGGACATTATTATATTCCATTAAGTAACTGAGAAGCTAAGTAAAAGAGCTTTCACTGGAGGAGAAGGGGATGGATTGTGCTTTTATTGACTATTCAGGTATATAATTTAATGATTAATAAAGTTGAAGAAATGAATATTTGAATTCTTGAGATCAGAGTCTTCTATTCTTATTGTTTTGAGATCGATCATCTTGGGAAGATTAATAAGTAATTAAGTGGTGTTTATTGATAATATTTTATTGTGATTAGTTTAGAAATTTGTAGCAGTTTAAGATATTTAGTCAACCCTCCACGAGTATTCTGTTCACTAAAAACTTTTCATTGCAAAAACCTATGATGTTTGACTAGGATCTATCCAAAAAAGGTAGTAACAACCATCTTAAAAATGGACGCTACAATCACCTTTATTTAGAAATAAGAAGCATGAAAATGTAAGTTTACGTAGGGGAATGAGAACCCGATGCAGTGTAGTTTGCATACGTCTCTCACAATCTTAATTATCTAGATTAGCCAAACATGCTAAGACAGGTTTAATGCTGTAATTTCCTTCCAACTCACTGAAATTTTCAAGTTGCTTGAGAAGTACATATTGCATCTTACAAAGAGAAAGTCACATATAATGAACTTTTAACTTCAACAAGAAGCATAAAGCAATATCCAATAAGTGAAGCAGAAGTTATGCAGACCTATGATAAGACAGAACCATGGAATAATGCTTGAATAATGGAAGCCAACAGCTCAACATTGCATGTTGGGGTATCAAAAGTTACAGGAATTGTACAAAAATAAGAATACTAAAATTCTGAAGTTCTTATAAAATTAAAATAATAAATAAATAAATAAAGATCCAAAGTTACCATTATTAAAGCTGAAGTTGGAAACAAGTGAGGCTGCATTGAACCTTCGGAGGCATTGATAGTTTTATATTCACAGACTGTAGTGGAAGCAACCAAAATCAGTGTAAAGTTTCTTCCTCCCTGTTTATTTACCAAAAACATAGAAAAAGTAACAGAGATGAACATTTCCAGCCGCAGTACTGCTCTCTGCTAAAAATAATTATGTCCTAATGCCAAGTTCAGAATTCAATTTAATTGACATATATAGAAACTATTTTATATCGGGAACCTATATACAAAAAAGTAAAAACTGAAGTTACATCTCAAGAAACAATTGCACCTGATATATACTAAGAACTGTAGATTATGGGAAAATTTAAACTCCTTCCACATGAATCAGCCTTAAGCCCAATAGTACAGCAAAATATTCAATAATATAGCACAACTCCAAGTCAATTGTACTAAACCAAGAATCCACAAAAAAAAAAAATGAAATCATCAATCACTATAAATGAATATCGAAGATAATTTCCAAATTCTTCCATTAACATTGCAATATGTTTTCAAGTTTCAATTCCAGAATCACCCTTAATCCACAATCCATAACCAAAAGGAGAAGTAAAAAGGAAAAAAGAAACGAAAAAAAAAGAGCAACCTTTCTAATTCCCCCATTCATTCCTAAAAAAACCCCATCCCATCCCATCCCATTTTTTTTTTATTACATTTTTGGAACAACAAAAAAACAAAATAAAACACACAAAAACAATAATAATCAACCTAAAATCACAAACTCTACTACTCAGCATCAATCAGATAAAGTATGTCTTTTTCCCTTCGAACCTATCACTGCTGTGATGAATTTCCGATAATTTATTTTAGTGATCATCACCTCCTCCGATTCCGACCATCGGAATACTGTGAGAGCGGCACCACCTCCGACAACGGCGTCGACATTGGGGTCGGCAACGGCGAATTTCGGCAAACAGGGCAAGACGCATTCAACTTCAACCAAGCATCAATACAAGTCAGGTGAAAGTAATGCCGACAATCCGGCAATGTCCGCAGCATCTCCGTATCCTTATAATCGCACAAACAGATAGCACATACCGAATCATTTCTCACCCCTTTCGAGAACGGGAACTTAGGGTAAGTATTTATCACGGCCTGATCGAGCCCCACGACGACGTTTTGCGAATCGTCTTCGTCGTCTTCAGCAACAAAAATTATCCGGGGTAGGATTATGCCGTTGTCGGAGGTGGAGCTATTGGGGTTAGGGTTTTGGCGGCGGCGGGTGAGGCGGCAGCAAATGTAGGAGGCGAGCAGGAGAGTGGAGAGAAGGACGAGGAAGCCTAGGGCTATGGCGATGGCATAGCCTAACCCAACGTTTGTTACGTAATTTGGAGGTGGGTTTGGTTTTGTTCGGCCGTCTGCGGCATCGGGGGTGGTTGGGTTGGCGGTGGCAGTGGCAGTAATACTGCTACTGCCGGTGTAAGTGAAGAAGGACATTGAGAAGGGAGAAGAGTGGTGGGGAAATCCATTTGATTAGGAGGGGAGAGGAGAGAGAAGGAGGGGTGGAAGATTTTTTTAGGAAGGTGGGTGAGTGGCTTAGCTGCAGCATTTAATAGTATGGTTTGAACACAGAGGAGATCATTTATTAATTGGCCAAAAATTTGGGAAAGAAATCAAGAGCAAAGAAATAAAAATAAAGGATAAAAATGGTGATAACTTTGAGTTGGGTAGGGGTCGGGTTCTTCCTGAGAGATCAAAAATGATGGTGGTGAGGCGTAGCGTAGGGTTGGTTTTTTCTTGGGTTCTGTTGAGATTGAAAAAATAGGTTTTCGGTAAAAATTATTCAGTAATTTTAAACATCTTTATGTAGTATTTTATGTCATTTATATATTTTTATTTTAATATATATAATAATTCTTTTATTATATATATATTAAAATAATAATACATGAATAATTTTACGACACTGTCGTAGAATAATTTTTTATTTTCGAGTTAGGACATAAGGATTGTAAAAGTACTAATGATTCCTTCATAATAATATGAAATTCATTAAATTTGCCTAAAAAAAATGAATAAATAGGCTACCATTTAATTTTTAAATTTATTTTATGCATATATATAAGGGGGTTTTATATATGAATAAATGGCCTATCATTTGACTTTTAAGTTTATTTTATGCATATATATAAGGGGGTTTTATATGTTTTATTGACGTGTTAGCCTGATACGTTTGTTTAGATGAGTAAAATTTCATATATATTTATACTCGAAAGGTCATAAAATTATCACATGATCACGAACCTCCCTCAACTTGTAAGAATAGAGAATCTTATTATTTATTTACGAATAATAAGATTACACGTAACATCGTTGTCAATAATAGAGTTATCAATAAATTTTTAGTCAGGCATTTGAATAGTCAAAGCTATGATAGTTTTACCATTAATTATGCAAATTAATCTTCTAAAAGCCAAAATTTATTAAAATATGAATGTTACTCTCAAATATCAATATTGGGGATAACCGGCCATCCCATGCATACATAGTACATGGCCAGCAAAGCTTACCACATGCTATGTATGTAATGAAAACACCGGTAATTATTTGAATAAATATAAATGCTTAATAATTAAATATTATATCTATTTATATTATTATAAAATATAATATAATATTAAAATTTATATTTTATTTTATTTTTTAATAATATAAATAAATATAATATTTAATTATTATATGTATAAATTTGTCCTTATTATTTTTCTTCTGGCTTGAGTTGAGAGTTGAGAGTTGAGAGGAAACAAACAAGAGGTTTTTGACTTGTCCAAGCAAAAACAAAAGGTTTTCCGGACAGCTCAAGTGGTCAAGTGTTAGTTTTTACTCATTTTATCATGGTGTCAAATTATTTGTATCAATTCTCTGTTGTAAGTCTTTGTAATCAAAGACAAGTAACAATATATATATATATATATATATATATATATATATATATATATCTTATTGTTACTTGTCTTTGATTACAAAGACTTATAACAGAGTTGATAGAGATGATTTGGACTCTTTTACCATTTTAGTGAGCAGAGCTGGACCACGCCCTTTTTAGTTCAGTTGTGCTAGGTTAGGTTAGGACCATCAATAATGCATTGAATTTCAGATTAGATCAATGCTTACTTTCATCTCATAATTTAGCCGTAGAGGCAGGCTACACATTATAGCTTCAATAATGGGGTTATGTACTTTGCCAAGGTCGCCGGCAATTATAAAACTTTTATGTTACGTTTAGGTTGAAAAATTAAATACGATAATAAAATGACTCATTTTGATAGTTATTATCTGTCCTATCTTTTTTTTCTTTTTCTTGATCTAATACAGTCTTATGCAGTTATTAAAAATGGAGAAAATGAGTCGAATATCAAAATATTCACTCACCAGTACGTGACTAAAAAAATTGTAATTTTATATACACAAAATATAACCTACTAAAAAAATTTCTCATTTTAAAATATAAGATTATTATTAATTTATTAAAATTAATTTAAAATATTTTTAAATTTAAAATTAATATTAATATTTTAGTTGAATGTCGTGGAACGAGATGAATGCGATCTCCGCCTAGTTTGTTAGGGGTTACTTAAGATAATTTGAGACTTAAAGCGATATTTTCAAATGAGGCATTTTATGTTTGGTACGTCATCCATTGATTTTTATGGTTAAATTGACTATTTTTTAAATCAATATATCTTATTATTATTTAATATATATGTGAAAAACATATAAACTACATAAAATTTAGTACTCATCTCAATGTTTATTTTTTTAAAATCTAAACATATATGTTTAATTATTAATTTTAAAAATGGTCAATTTAATTACAAAAGTCAATAGAGGACTTTTATTTTGGGACGGAAGGAGTATTAATATTTTTTTTATTTAAATGAGACTTTTTTATGCTGTTAATTTTTTTTAAGTATTTAATTTTTGAATTGGATTATGGGCCTAAAAAGGATTGATTGAACTTATATTTTTATAAAAAAAATAAAATTACATGAGTTATTTATGGTGTTTAAAAATTTGGAACCTTATTTTAAAATAGGATCTAAAGCTCAAGTGTTTTTTTTTTATATTATAGGGCCGACCTTAAGTATTGTTAAAATTAATTTAAAATATTTTTAAATCTAAAATTAACATTAATATTTTAGTTGAACGACGTGGAACGAGATGAAGGCGACCTCCGCCTAGTATTGTTAAAATTAATTGTGATGCTACGTTGAAAGTAGCAGCATTTGCTGGTATTGGTTTTATACTTGGAAACTCTAAAGTGGTTGTAGAAATTGATAATTGTTATTAATAAGCTTTGCAGGCCTGGAAGGGATGTATCCACCTTTGGGTTTGATTTTGGAGGATTTGAAAGTGTAGTTTCTCTCGTGTTGGTAGGGATGGTAATAAAGTAGCTCATAATTTAGCTGAATTATCTCTTTTATCTGGTTCTTAG